>CM053325.1:2507521-2537074 GCA_028583605.1 Dastarcus helophoroides
TCTTTAGAATCCTCCTTAGTAACTTTCTCAGTCTTCAGTAATTCAGCAACTTTGAAAAGTTGTCCAAAGTTTTCTCAGATCACGAAGCTTTCCCAAGCTTTATCAAGTCTGTTTCTGCTGAGACTGATAAAGTTTTAGATTTTTTATAATTGTCCAAAGCCACTAGAAAACTTTTTATCTTTTCACAAGCTATATCAAAATTCTAGAACAGTGTTTAGAAGATTTGTCAAATTCCAAGCAATTTTGTACATTTTGGAAATATTTCTTAAATATCTAAAAGCTTTGTCATCTCTTTAGAATCCTCCTTAGTAACTTTCTCAGTCTTCAGTAATTCAGCAACTTTGAAAAGTTGTCTAAAGTTTTCTCAGATCACGCAGCTTTCCCAAGCTTTATCAAGTTTGTTTCTACTGAGACTGATAAAGTCTTAGATTTTTGAAAATGTCCAAAGCCACTAGAAAACTTGTTTATGTTTTTACAAGCTATATCAAAATTCTAGAACAGTGTTTCCCAAACGGTGTATCGTGATACATTATAGTGTGTCGTTGTGAGCTCCTAGATGTGTCGCCAAAATATGAGATCATAAAAATTTTAAAATTTATAATAATAACCTTTTAATAACCTTTTTTTTAGTCGTCAACATTTGTAGGCAGTCATAAGGATGTTTGAACTTTTTTTTTGTTGGTTGTCAAAAATTTATTGGACGCTCACGAGATTATAAGAACGTTTTTTTTTTTGTGGAATGGACGTATGCGAACTCTGGAGACCAGGCGCCCTCCAATTTCAATTTAGCCTTGCTGCATTAATGCAGGGCTCTGATGCAGTCGACTCAATATTTCTCTAGCTACTCGTGGAAACCTTATGGAACCTAGTAATCTAAACCCAAAGGCTGGTGATACGCCTCAAGAATCGCAAAACATTGAAGAGATGGGTACAAGCTCTCAACCAAGCTCAGAAGTCCCTAAAACCACCGAAAACGTCCTCTTAGGCTCAAACGATAGTGAGTTCCCAGCATCCGAAAGACTGTTAAAGTCGAAAAACGACTTAAAGCTTACGCCGTAAAAGACTCTCTGGAGCGGCGAGAAAAAGATTCAAATAACTCCTCAAGAAGGGACACTCCCCGAGAAAGCTGAGAAATTGGCAAAAGAGCCAATGGAGAAGAAGGAGACGAGTAAGGGGTCAAAAAGGCTTCGCTCTGATGGCTCCACTCCAACAACGGAGTCCAAGGGGCAAAACAAAGGGAAGAGAAAGGAGCTCAACCGGGGTCTTCTATCGAGGCACCAAAGGTATGTCCAATGTTTAGCTGGCTGGAAGTGTTGAGGTAGGCATTCTTCCTGAAGACTATCCAAAGCTATCCAAAGTACCGACTATCCAATGAGCAGCTCAAGGTTCTCCAGTCGGAAATCCTGGAAGTAATTCGGAGAGACCAAAAAGAGCAAACCAAGTCACAGTTTTAGCTACCTTCAAGCCGGGTTTCTTGGTTCTCACCTGTGCGGATAAAGCCACCTCAGAGTAATTATTTCGCACGGTGGGAACTCTAAAATCCTGGAAAGGGGCTATATTAAGGTCAGTAGAGGAAAGCAAGATTCCTCGCCTACAAATCATGGTGGGAAACTTCTCTAATAGCGCGAAAAGCCCCAGCGAACAAATTCTGGAGCAGCTAATGGGACAGAGCAAAAATTTAAGCACAGAGGACTGGAGAATACTTCATCGAGTAAACGTACAGACATCTGCTCAACTTACAATTTAGGTTAACTGTTTTACGAAAGTCTGGAAAAGGCTAACTTCCAAGTCTTTCTCCAGTTCGGTCAGCTTAGGCTAAGAACGCCTGGAAGGGCAAAGAAGGAAAGCCTGCCGAAAGAAGAGGGCAGCTCGCGGGATGTCGTGCCGGAGGGATCTGGCCCACAGGAAGCAAGTTTCTCAAGGGCCTCAACTGTCGAGGCGGCACCTAAAAAATCCGCCACAAGTTCTGGGAACACGGATCCCAGAAAGTGTCTGTGAGCAAAGGCTTAAATGCCCTTGGGGGGATCAATCCTATTAGTTCCTGCGAGCATCTTCCATGATGGTATTTGAAAAAAGAGACAAGTCAGAGGGTATGTCTCTGAAGATGAGAGAAGAAGAGAGTATCTCACTGAAGATAACAGCTTGGCAATCGAAACGCGTTAGAGCAGCCTCTGTTGTGTTTTTTATTCTTTCTTGGTTTCACGGGACAAGATTTGTATTTCAATTTTTGAAGATAACCAAGGACCAGTGCGTTCCACCAAAATCGAGTAATAAAACGCTTAATAAGAAATATAGAAAATATACAAAGCTGAAAAGTTCTTCGTATAGCGTTACGAATTAAATAGATACAATAGTAAACGTCGAATTTATTCCATCTTGGCCTTTTTTGTCATTATAATGGGCAGCATAAATTGTTTTCTGTCAAGTGGCATAACACGTTTTAAATTTTAAATAAGTGCCACCCGCAAGAGTCTAAAGTGTACTCATATTATTTCTGAGAAGACGAGATTTGTTATTCGCTGCGTAATGTACGAACGTGTTCGACACTTACCAATTCAACTCAGATTTATGCTAAGTTATTTCTACCCTTGTGAATATCAAAAATTGAATGTTAGAAAAGGATTTACGTGGGCCACCCTGGACGGATATGGACTAAGGTTAGTTCCTGTTTATTTGATTTTTATCGGGGTTGGAAGAAGCTTTATGCTTTCCCCGATATTAATATTTATGGGAGATTTACGACATTCACGGAAGATAATAAATTTTTTTATCTGAAAACGGAAATAACTGCTTACATACTTAAGTAAATATTGTCATATTTTCTGTAGCCTTTTTCTCATCTGATTTGTCATAAAAATGTTGAAAATTTAATTTTTTCAGTAAATCCCTTAAGTTAAAATTGCTCCTACAGAAGTGGCGTTAATGCATCTAACCTTAAAATTTTCGAAAAACGTAGCAGGAAAGAAGAATTTTTTTGACTAGATAGACCCTCGAAATTACCTAAAAATTATACAGACTTAAGAACCCAAATGCAAAAGATATTTAAAAAAGTATTTTAAGTAGTTTTGGGATGAACCTTCTGATGCAGTAATGACACATTGAAAAATTGTCATAACATTGTTTTTTACTACTTACAGATCTAAGTATTTGTCGAATTTAAATTGGATACGTATAACTGACGGGACTAATTATGATCAAAACTAGTCTCTGATTTGATCAAAATATAACGTTGTTTTCAACCTACAAGGAATGAAATATACCAGTCTACAAATATAAAATGATAAATCAAAATGTCATTAAAAAATCGACACATTAACATCAATGCACATATCAAGGATTCGATCTTGTTAGATCTCGAAAATCGAAATGAATCTTTGGTTGCCAAACCTTGAATCTGATAAATGCTCGAACCTATTGCTTTGTGTTTTATTAGAATCAAGTATTCTGAAATTTCCCAGAGAGCGACCACTTGCTAAGCGTTTGTGGCTCAATTGTTAGTAGTTCGGCTACCTATGATCCACTACACACGTTTAGAGGGCTGCATACTGCAAACTATGTTGCATTCTATTAGAATTTGACATAAGTACCACACTGATAAGATGGAATAAAAGAGAAATTTATCCTTGTTTGTTGTTTATCCTTGTCACAGTTTAATTCAGACTATCTGTTGCATTAACTATCTATCACGTGTAATTAGGTTCATAAAGATCTAGCCAAAAATAGAAAAACACTCTAAACTATTATGTAGGACTTCTTATTAAACTTCGAAGTTCAAACATAATAAAAAATCAAAAATTTTTGTTTAATTATATTAATTGTAGGTCACGCTTTCAGTCGGTACAATTTTAAGACAGATTTTTTAAAACTGCTTTGTCAAACTTTATAAATATGTATCAATATAGAATATCAAAGAAAAAGCGAGAAGAAGTGGTAAGCAGCTGAAATGGACACAAAGCCCGAAGTGAACGGTCAACTTGGAAATTTAAATTAACACAAAGCAAAAACCGTGTAAACGTCAAAATATCAAATTATAATTCGGCACGTACTCCTTAATGTTCAAATAGGAAAAATTCGCGCCTTTGCGGCCCCCTCGTCCGAGCCACGTTCCCCTCCAAGTTCGAAGAATCCCAAAAATATATGCCGACAACATTCCACTTTCATGTACTGATGAATATTTTAATAAATAATTTAAAACGAAATCAGATCCGCGGATCGGCCACAATGCGAGAGCCGGTGGTATCGAAGTGGCGCATCTCGTGGCCAAAAAAAAAGAGGGCCACCTACGATAAAAATTCATAGTTTTAGGGGGCAAAAAAGCGGAGGGGGCGCGCGGAATGCGTCGCTTGCCCAGCGCCAAAACACAAATCGCCGGCCGCATGCATACATTCATCTCGCGCCGGTTTTTATTGTCCCATTGACTTATGAATGTAGCTGATCGGGCCATTATGTGGACTTTTTATTGCCCCCTTGAATTCGTCTGAGAACGGACTTCGTGTTCGACCATGTTTGCTCATCTCAAGAGGGTGTTTTAAACGTAGAGGATCAATTCCATTTCATATTTGTTGGACCCACTTTTGTAATATGTATTTAAATTTTTAGTAATGGCAATTGACATTTTATCAAAATGGGATTGTGTTTTTTCACGACGAAAAATAATTAACTACGCCACTGTAAAGCAACTTTTAAGAAACCAAGCAAAAATGATATAATTTTTTTTTTAAGTGGACTACAAACAAGAAGTCAGATTTTGAAAAATAAAGTGTTCCACTTTTTTCTTAATAAAACTATTAAACCAGGTGATAATCAATTGTTTTCTCAATGGTAAGTTTATGGTCATAAATTTTGCACTACTTTACCCATTGAACCGACCATTTATCTCTGCTAATGAACCCACATTCAGTGGGATTTACTGTATAGACATTTTTTTACAATTTTCTGAAGCTTTCTCGAGTTTTTAGAAGTTTTGAAACCTTCAAAGCTTTTCTAGCTCTTGAGAAATTTTGCCAGACTTCTCGAAGTGTTGTAAATTTTTTTCCAAGTTTTATTTAAGTCTTCAAAGTTTTGGTCAAGTCTTCAAAATCTTGGTCAAGTTTTCAAAATCTTGGTCAAGTTTTCAAAATCTTGGTCAAGTCTTCAAAATCTTGGTCAAGTCTTCAAAATCTTGGTCAAGTCTTCAAAATTTTGGTCAAGTCTTTAAAACCTTAGTCAAGTCTTCAAAATCTTGGTCAAGTCTTCAAAATCTTGGTCAAGTTTACAAAATCTTGGTCAAGTCTTCAAAATCTTGGTCAAGTCTTCAAAATCTTGGTCAAGTCTTCAAAATTTTGGTCAAGTCTTTAAAACCTTAGTCAAGTCTTCAAAATCTTGGTCAAGCCTTCAAAATCTTGGTCAAGTCTTCAAAATCTTGGTCAAGCCTTCAAAATCTTGGTCAAGTCTTCAAAATCTTAGTCAAGTCTTCAAAATCTTGGTCAAGTCTTCAAAATCTTGGTCAGGTCTTCAAAATCTTGGTCATGTCTTCAGAATGTTTCACGAGTTTTTAAAAACTTTCTCAAGTCTTAAATTTGCTGAAATCTTTGTTCGGATTAATTATATGAGCTTTCCTAAATTTTTGAAAATTTCTCTAGACTGTTCAGATGTATGCTTACGTCTTTTAAAAGTTTGCTTAACCCATTCACTGCTGATTTAAAAATGTATAAAAACTACAGGTGGTCAATATATCTACTATTAAATGAGTTAAATTTATTTGCATGTATATACTATATACATTTTTCGGTAAAACGACTAACGGTTTTGATAAAATCGTTAGCTAGGGATCTTTTGAATCGAAAAAATGATCCAGATAGGTGTCTTGGTAAAAATTTGGAATTAACAGTTCTTGAGAAGATTTTAGTTCTTCAGGAACAAATTTTTTATCTCCTAAACAGCTCTATCGCTTTCGAAGAAACTTGGTAATTAAGGTTTTTTTGTATAATGCACAGACCAATAGGTTTGAACATTTATTAGATTCGAAGTTTGGAAACCAAATACCGGTTTCGATCTTGTTAGATCTCGTTAGCTTGGTATATCCAACTCGAATGCTAATAAATGTTCCGACAAGTAAGTACTAAAACATTCACAGGCGTCAAGCGAGTGACTCTTTAGTACTACCACCTATTGGTCCATAGAGAAACTATGGCCATCGCCAACAATGTCGTATGCAAGAAGAATGCCAAACTGACGAAATCTAACAAGATCGAAACCGGTATTTGGTTGCCAAACTTCGAATCTAATAAATGTTCAAACCTATTGGTCTGTGCATTATAGGATTCTTGTCTTCTGGGAACTCTCCTGGAGAACAACCGCTTCGCTAGGTGGCAGTGTTTCAACTGTTGGTAGTTCAGCTACCTATGATTCACTATACACGCCGCCTGGAGAGCTGCATGAATTTGTAGTCTAGGTTGCATTCTTCTTGCATAAGGTTTTTTTTGATTAAAAAAAAATTTGATATTGCCATTTTTAGGGATATATTGCCCCTTGAGGAAGAAATTTTTATCTCAGAAACGGTTGTATCGATTTCGATGCAATTCGGTAAATAAGGGGTTTTTGGATTGAGAAAACGATAAGTATATAAATTTGGGATCGCATTTTGTCAGGGACATCATTGGCCTCCGGGAACAATTTTTATTTCCGAAAGGGTTTTATCAATTCCAACAAAATTTGGTAAGTAGAGGATTTTTGTGTCAACAAAATGATCTAGACTAGGAATGAGCAACCTTTTTTTTACAGACTGAGAAAAATATGAATGCGCTTGCACTTCCTGGTTCATGCAGCAAACTGAAAATTTGTATGTATTCAATTGGAGGACTTTCCAATTCTTCAGAATTCATCCTATCATTGAAACGTTTTTTCGAAATTTTTACCTTTTTCTCAAATTTTGTATATTTTTTTGCAAAATATAATTTCTTCGTTTAAAATTTTGCATTTATTCATAAATTTGCCTCCTTTTATCAAAAATGACTGTCAAAATTTTGAATTTAAAAGTTCCTCGTTTTTTTTCTGAAATTTCGTCATTTCTCGAAATTCGACTTTTTCAGACAATTTCGCCTTTTTCTGATTCTGAAAATTTCCGCTTTTTATTAAAATTTGCCTTTTTTTTCGAAATCTGGTCGATCTTTTAGACCGAAAGGTATATTTTTTAGAAATTTAAAATTTTTGTGAAAAAAACAAAAATGTCTTTGTAAACTTTAACCCTTTTTTAATCCAAATTTCTGATAGTTTCAACTTGTTTGTCAAAATTTCGATGTGTTATCACAATATTTGTCATTTTCTGACACGTCTGTTGAGGCAAGGTTGGAAGCCTGTCTTCCACTGAGAGTCCAGAGAAAATAAATATTCGATTTTTCTTTTAAAATTTACACTTTTTCTGAACTTCGAAGTGTCACTAAGATTAAATGCTTTTTCTCAAAATTTAGATCTTTTTTACAAAATTTCTTTTACAATATCGTCTTTTTTCTGGGGGTTTTGACTATTTTTTTTTTACTTTATTTTAATTTGACTTTCTTTAGACAGTTTTTTGTCCATTTCAAAGTTTTCTCGATTTTTTTTAAGTTGCGATATTTTTCTGAACATTTACTAAAAATTTCGATCTTTAAGATGTTGGCTTTTTTAGAAATTCTGACTGATTTCCTGAAATTTGTCTTTTTCAAGAAATCTTGATTTTTATCTCAATATCCGATATTTAATATTTCAATAAATGTTTTTTTTTTGGTAAATTCGTCTTTTTTTCTTAAAATTTCGATAGTAAGATAGTATTTTACCTAACATTCGCCTGTTCCTCAAAATTTGTCTTTTTCGAAATTTTGATTTTGTTTTTAAAATTTTACCTTTTGGACTTTTTCAAAAAAATTCTCTGAAAATGTTCACTTTTCTGTTGTTGCAAAAAATATTTTTGGAGATTTCGAGAAAAAGATTTTTTTGTAAATTCAACATCTTAACTGAATTTTAAATTTTGAGAACAATGTTTTTGAATTTTGCGATTTTTCTTTCTCAAGATTGGACTTTATTTTTGAAAATTGCGTCTTTTCATAAAATCAGATCTTTGAAAATTTTGATTTTTTCTGAATTTGCACGTTTCTCAAGTTTTTGAGAAAAATTAGGTTTTTATTTTCAATATGATTTATTAAAAATTTCAAATTTTTAAATTTCCCTCCTAAAATTCGACCTTTTTGTGAAAATTTGGAATATTTTCTAGAAAATACAATACTTTTTTGTAATTTGTAACGTAATTTTGAAAAATCCTGAATTTTTTTCGAAGTCTCTGTTTTTTCTGATTTTTTGAAAATTTTATTCCCGATAATTTCAACTTGACTTTTAACTCAAAATTCAATTTTATCTGCTTCCGGACATTTCAATTTAAAATGAATTTTTTTCCAAAGATTTAGACTTTTTTACAAAATTCATTTATTTTTTTTTAAATTGGATGGAAATTTTAACAGAAATCTAAACAATCTGGGAAGAATATTTTTAGGAAATCTTAAAAAAAAAATTCCTTGAAAGATTTTAAAAATATGACAAAATTGTAATAAAATAAAAATCCTGAAATTATTGTTTTTATAAGTTGCATTTTTTTACCTGAATTCGACTTGTTCTGAAATAACAACTCTTTTTACAAATTTTTTTTTGCCAATTTCGTCTCTTTAACATTTCCACTTTTTCAAAATTTCGACATTTGTTAAAATTCTCCAAAAGGTTTTTTCTTAAGATTGGACTTTTTTCAAAATTTTGACTTTAATTTGAAAATGCGATGTTCCCAATTCTGCAGTTTTTAAGTAAAGATACACAAAAGGTTTTTTTTACCCATAAGTTTTTTAGAATGATTGTTATTTCCCCCCCCCCCCTCCTTTAAGAAAATCTTGCTTAAGCTTATGTCCAAGATATTTCATGAATCGTGGAAATTTATTTTCTTTTTTTTTCATCAAATTGTTTGACATTTTCTTTTCTAAAATTTTTACGTAAAACAGTAGAGCTTAGACGGCTGCAGAAAAATGTTAAGCGGGCCGCATGTGGCTCACGAGCCACGTCTTGCTCATCCTTGATCTAGACGGATTCAATTTTAGTAAAATTTAGTTATCACCATTTTTCAGGAATTTTTTTTTTGGGGAAACAAATATTATTTATATCTGACACGATTCTACGTATGTTCTATCACTTTTGACCAGAGTCGGTAACCAAGTCCTAATGCACAGACCAATATCTGTTTAAGCCTATTGCTCCGTGCATTTATATGATAGTCTTCTGGGGCTTCCCTATAGAGCAACCGCTTTGCTAAGTGTTTGTGGCTCAACTGTTGATAGTTCATTTATTTATGATCTGCTATACACTCTTAGGGGGCTGCATACTGTAGTCTAGGTTACATTCTATTTGCATCGCTAACCAAAATTTTTTTGAATTGGAAAAATTATCTGTAAAAATTTAAGATGACAATTTTTTTAGGGACTTTTCTTCCTTCAGGAACAATTTTTGTCTCCGCAGCGACTCTTATTAGATTCGATGAAACTTGGTGACCAGGAAATATTTGGGTCAAGGAGATGATCTAGGTAGATGCAATTTAACAATTTTAGTAAAAATTCGGGGTCACCATTATTAGGGACATCTTCCTGATTGAGAAACAAGCTTTTACCTCCAAAAAGTTTCTATCGATTTCCATGAAACTCTTGTAACTATGGGTTTCTTGATTTAAGAAAACGATCTATATAAATTCAGGATCACCATTTTTTAGGGGCATCTTCCTCCTTCAGGAATAATTTTTATGTTCGAAACGACTCTATCAATGTCGATAAACTAGGTAACTAGGACATCTTTAGGTCAGAAAAATGATCTAGATATCGAAGCAATTTTAGTAAAAATTCGGATCTTTACTTATTAGGAGCATCTTCCTCCTTGAGAAACAATTTCTTCTCTCTGAAACGGTTCTGTCGATTTCCAGAGAGAGGATCACTATTTTTAGGGATGTTTTTCTCCTTCAGGAAAAATGCAAACTCAAACTTTAATGAAACTTGATAACTAGAAGATTTTTGAGTGATACGTGCTATTTTAGTAAAATTTCGATGTCACCATCTTCTCAACGAGTAAGGTGTGACATCTTATTTGTTGAGGACAGGATAAAGATAAGAAATCTTTAGCGTAAGAAAAATAGGCCTATTGAGATTTTTGGAACAAAATGACACTTCGAGAAAAATTACATTTATAAAATGAAGAGAAAGAAATACATATCAGTTAGGTGAGCCAATCACAGCAAATCCATTTTGCTACTCTCCCCCTTGAGGCTCTCTATTCTGGACGATTGCAAGATTGCAAAAAAAATTAAATTTGTGGCTATTTTATCTTTCCTGCGCTATAGTGACTATAATATATTTTTCAAAATGCATTTCACTTTATTCACAATCTAATTTGTTATCTTTTCGAACATAAAAATAACAAAGCAAAGATAAACAAAGTAGATCTGGCAATAAATGCTCCCACTTAGCCTAATCCTTTTAAAAAATTGCACTAGAAATATTCTAAAAGTTATAAATAGCATAAGAATTAGGGTTCCTAGGTTTCTAACAGCAAAACGGGTTATTGATCAAAGGGATGGAGATGAGGGGCTGTGCCGATAACAATAAAAAATGCCCTAAAATAATTTTTAACGACCAAAAATGAAAAATGGGCATAACTTTAGTATTTGCCAATAATTTTTTTACGATTAAAAAAGAGTTATTCCCCAAAAAATCGTCGACTAAAAAAGATATCATACCCTTGAATTCTCAATAATCGATATTTTTTGCATCCTCCTGGGCATAAGGCTAGGCAAATGTAAAATTTGACAGAACATACTACAATTATATGATAACAAATCAAACAAAACTTTAAAAAAATATAGATTATTATTGTACGTGTAAATTTAACTTTAAAATGCGATGCAACGTTAATATGAAAAAAAGTGAACAAAAACAAGTGCTGATGGTAATATGAACCATTTTGTAACATTATTTATATTAAGCCCAATTTTTGAGGCACACGCTGCGCGTGTTTTGAGCATGAAGCGATTGTTCCTATGGACACGCTAGGCGTGTTCTAGGCATGGAATGTGTTAAATTCATATTACGTTTATAAAACCTTCAAACGTTTTCTCAAGTCTCAATGGCTGCCCCAAAATTGTCCTCACATCTGCAGAGTGTTTCTCCAACCTCATATGCTTCCATCTTGTCCCCTGAAACCAAGAAAGAATAAAAAACACAACAAAGGTTGCCTTAAGTCTGTGGAAGCTTCCTCAAATTTTAATTTTGTTTTTTTTAATATATAGGAGCTTTCTGCTGGAAGTCGAAAAAATCCTGACAGAAGAAGCGACTTCCATTTCAAACACTCAGACAGAAGCTAACTATTTAAAAAAATAAATAAAAGTAGTGTAGCGATGTTGGTTCAATTAGAACACAAAAACCACATTATATTTTAAACATTATATTAACTAAAAATAATAACAAAAATGGGCTAACCACATTGAAAACCCGAACAGAACTCCCTAATTCATCGTTGAATTTTTCTTCTCCACTTTCCTAAAAGTGGGGGTTCTGACCTCTTCTAGAAATAATGCTAATGGCATTCGGGGTACATACTTTTCTAAAAACTCTAATGATATTTGTAAGAAAGATCGTAAAATCCCAATGACGATAAGGTCATTAGGACGTAATGATAATACTGTTTACGCTGATACATTATTCCTAGAAGGTACGCTACAGTAGTTGATACAAATAAAGAAGAGGAGTATAACTGCAGATGAATGTAGTTGATACTTCTTTGGCTAATCAAGTTAAATTAATAGGATAAAGAATGTCACTTTGGCTGATACTATAAGTATTCTAACCACTAACACGGTGTAACGAAATGTAAATTATAGAATAGAATTTAGTACGTAAGAAAATATTCTAGAATGATCTGATAAGGGCAAAGCGGCCGCGATAACCAAGTAAACGCCAGATAAGTGTTCCAGAAATTTCGGCAAACGATAAGCCTTATCTGCGGAATTTTTCTAGAAGCCGGGAGCCAAATCTATATAAGGCGGTCAGCTTTCCCTCGAGGAAGTCAGTTGGAGTCAATGTTGTTAGTGAGTTAGTAGTTAGAAGTACATAAGTGAGTTCATTATTCAATTGTAGTGATCCGAATTTAGTTTGGTAATAAAATGGGTATTATTCAATTCACGTGTTAATAATCAATTCGAACCGATAAGCCCGTAACAGTATTAAAACAAGTAAGAGTAAAGAAACATACTTACTTCTTCTTGGGGGTGCATTTCGAGCAACTCTGTATTTAGCTAAAAGTCTAGGCGATTTGGTAAATGCAAAGAGATTAGATTATTAGAGGCTCTATCGAAAAGGCAACGTTCTGTAGCTAACAGAAAGTTTACCAGTCGGCAAATTGCCAACGACTACATATCGTCAGTGGATTAACAAACGATCGAAATGCGACACAGTCATATGCAATAGATACTGGGAGCATTGTAGCAAACAAATCCGTCTGGAGCCGTCGCACAAATGAGCAAATAACGAGGGGCCCAGCTAATGGAACCACATTATGATTGGATTATTGAGGGTAGGTGAAGGTGGCGTCCCGCTGCGGCCAGTTCAGCGGACAATAGATCCGGGGGATCGCGCCAGTCATGCTCGGTATTAGCCGGCCCGCCGGGGGGTTACACAAGTCATCCTGGTGCCCCCGGGGCCCGCGAACTCATGAGAAGATTCTTCGTTTGTTTTATCCACTTGTACGTTCGCGTCATGGTATTAATGTCGTTCTTTAGGTCACATTCCTTCCTTCTTTTCAATCCGAACCATTGTTAACTGTTTGTGCGTGATGTGTACCTGATTGAAGGTAACTGTCTTCTCATCACTGATAGTCCAGAAAATAAATTTCTTTAATTTTCAGGATATCTATCTTTAGCACCTTAATCCGCCTGATATTATACAGGACGATTAACCCCAATATTCCTAGGGGTGTGTGGGGGCAAAACTGATCAAAATAGTCTAATCAACATTTGGTGGTATATCAACGGTTGCTGAGATATCGATAAAAATGTTTTTACCCAAGATGACTTATTAGGTATCAGCAGATTGTTCATTGTGTATTATAAATTTATTATGTGTAATATAAACAAATAAATAAAGCATAAATAAAACAAAAATAAATTTTCATAAAGACCACTATCTGACTGTTCTTGTCGAGGAATGAATCAGCTGTGGATTGCAGAAGTAATAAATCTTTAACGTGCATGATGATTTTCTCTCATGAATGCTGCTCAATTGACTCACGTCTGTTCAGTTTTATTGAATAAACCAATGATTTAGGTGATACCCAAAGTTAGAAATCAAACGAATTCAATTCTGTTGACCTTGGTGACCAATTTTAAAAGCACCGTGACCAATCCAGCGCTGTGGAAAGATGTTAAGATGATTCATCACAACACGACTAAAATGAGCAAAAACATCACTAAAACGATATGTATTGCTTAATATTCAATGGGACATCATCTAGTTGAGAAACGCGTTAGAGCAACCGTTGTTGGTTTCAGAGGAAAAGATTTGTATTTCAAATAAAAAAAGAAATCAAAATACCCAATTTGTGACAGTGACCGGATATAAAAATTGTTTGCACATCACTATTCTATATTATACGATTCGTATATAATTCTCCAACATTATTGTTGCTTATCACGTTTGACGTCCAGGGCGATCGTTTCGTTCGCCTCGGCCTTAATGGTTTGTTAGAGAACTAACTAATCGTCAGAACTCTTTATGAAATATTCTCATCAAAAACATTCCCTTTAAAATGAATTGATGTTCCAATGTTCCACTTAGTCTTTTTTCTGTAACGTTATCGTGCAAGTAAAGAATCTACATGACAAAAACACAAAGCCACTGTTTTCAATCATGCTCGTCCTACTCGCGTCCAGATGACAAACAACAAAAATGAAAATTAATTAAAACATGTTCCTGAAATATACAGAGAAATGAATGGTTCAGAGGAGCAGAGAGAACAATGAGCGATTGGGGCCTCGTGTGACAATACATGATAGATAGGCGCGATTTCATCTCTGCTGCCGCTCCGTGGCCACAGATACTGGACGGATAGGCCGAGTAACAATGGACTCATTTATAAATAAGCGGGTTACCCGCTCCTGTCCCAACCCAGCTAATTATATTCTACATATTAATGCACTAAGACCTGATACTGCACATTTCGTCTTCGATCTGCATTGACATATTAAATACAATCAGTGTTCTAATCAAGTTACTTGTTCCCAGTGGCGGCTGGCGTACAGGCACTGTGGAACTGCAGCACCCCTAAGTTCGCTTCGGTTCTGAACACTTTTTATCACACAATTTTTTGTAGAAATTTTAAATTTTTTCTGATTTCTTTTTATAGAAATTTTAGGTTCCCTTCACGAAGTTACGACATTTAAAAACCTATTTTATTTTTAATTTTGATCAAAATCACATTTTCATAAACTAATTTTTGTAAAAGTTATAAGGAAGAAAAAAACTCAAATTTCTATGAAAATGTCAACATTTTGAAAAAATAATTACAATTTCAAGAAAAAATTTAAATTCAACTCATCTCGCATTTTACTATTTCTCTAAAAAATAAATTAATATGGTATCTTCGAATTTTTACCCCAAATCCCATTTTGTATAAAAATTTTGAGTTTATTTCAAATATTTCGATTTTTTTAGGAAATTTTAATTTTTTCTGCAAACTTTCCATTTTTCCTAAATATTTTATATAAAGAAATTTTCTAAAAATTTCCATTTTTTCTGAAAGTGTTATACTAAAAATTTCTTCTAAAAATTCCAACTTCTCCAGATTTTTCTTTGTGTTCCACTAATTTGCTCTAAAAAGTTTTTTCACGACACGTTTACAATTCAAAGTTCATTTTATTTTGTAGTTTTGACAAAAAATGTTTGGAAAAAACCCCGAAAGCTTTATAAAAATTTCAACATTTTGGGGAAAACAAAAAATTTCAACTTTTTTGTAAAGATATTTCAAATTTTTTTTCAAATTTCGATTTTTCCTTCAAGAAATTTTGCTTTTTTTCCCTATAACATTTGTGTTTTTTTCTCAACATTTTATACAAAGAATTTTTTTGAAATTTCGACTTTTCCGGGATATTTTGTCTTTAAAATATTATTTCTTGTAGAAATTGTAATTTCTCTCTTAATTTGTTTTGGAAATTTAAAAGTTTTCTAACGAAATTTTAATATTTTTAAGTTAAAGTAATTTTGATAAGAATCTGAAAATTATTAAGTATAAATTTAGGGAAAATAAACTTCAACTCTACATACAAATAAGAAAAACTTGCGAAAAATATTGCAATTTTAAGAAACAATGAACCTTGTAAATTTCAATCTTTTTAACAATTTGATATTTCTCTAAAAAAATTACTACAACTGTAGGAACAAAGGAAATTCTGAATCGGAATTTCCAAATGTTGAAAAAAATTCATTAACAATTTACTGTTCTAATTTAATTTTTTTCTAGTAATTATGAAGTTCCAGAGAAATTTCAAAAATCAAATATTCCAGTTTGATGCCAATTTTTTCTGATCAAGTTATTTTTGGAAATTTGTTTCAATTACTCAATTTTAAAAATAGAAATTTTTGTTATTAATTTTTTTAATTCGAGTGTTATTTCGAAATGTTTCTCAAAAAAGGTAAATTTAAAAGAAAAATATTACCACTTTTAAAAAATAAAGCTAAAATAATCAGAAAACTCGAAATTTAAAAAAAAAAATTCAATTTTTAAATTGGTCGACATTTTCAATAATTTTGGGAATGTGAATAAAAGACGAAATTTTGAAAAAATATCGACACATTTTAGAAATTAAATAAAAAAATTTGTTTGCAGTAAATTAATTGTCAAAAATATTTTATAATTTTGACTTTTAAAGTCGAAACTATTGAAATTTTTGAGAAAATGAGTCAACATTTCTAGAAGAGTCTGAAAATTTCGAAATTAAAATTAATCAAAATGTTAAAAAAAATTCATTAACAATTTACTGTTCTAATTTAATTTTTTTTTTAGTAATTTTGAAATTCGAGGGAAATTTCAAAAATCAAATATTCCAGCTTGAAGCCAATTTTTCGTGACTAAAATTCAAATTTTGCCAATTTATTTGTATATAAAATGCAACTTTTTTTGGAAATTTGTTTCAAAACTTTGCACACTTAAAAATACAAAATTTTGTTATTAATTTTTTAAAATTCGAGTGTTTTTTTCGAAATTTTTCTTAAAAAATGTAAGTTTAAAAAGAGAAATATTACCACTTTTAAAAAATAAAGCAAAAGTTATTAGAAAATACGAATTTTTAAAAAAAAGGCAAATATTTTGAAATTTTCACAGAAAGTCAAATTTTCAAAAGAAACCAAGGATTTCGAAAAAAATTTTTAAGTTTTAAAATGGGCGACATTTTGAATAATTTTGGGAATGTGAATAAAAGACGAATTTTTGGAAAAATATCGACGTTTAAAATAAATTGCAGAGTTTTTAATTAAATTTTCAAGAAAGCTGAATTTTTCGAATATTGGAGAAAACGCAAAATTATCGAATAATTTATAATTATGGAAAAAGTTAAAATTTTGAAAAGCTAAAATTTTGAAAAAAGTCGAAACTTCCAATAGTTCAAGTTTAAAAAAAATCTTTTCTTTTAAATCGAAGATTTAATTGGAAATGTTTAAAACATGTATAAATAAAATTTCTAAAAAGGTTAAACTTTTCAAAAAAAAGTCAAGTTTTCAAAAAGAATCGAAACCTTTGAAAAAAAAAGTTCTTAAAAAAAGTCGAAGTTTTTAAAAAAAAATCAATTTTTAAATTGGTCGACATTTTCAATAATTTTGGGAATGTGAATAAAAGACGAATTTTTTAAAAAATATCGACATTTAAAATAAATTGCAGAGTTTTTAATTAAATTTTCAAAAAAGCTGAATTTTTCGAATATTAGAGAAAACTCAAAATTATCGAATAATTCATAATTATGGAAAAAGTAGAAATTTTGAAAAGGTAAAATTTTGAAAAAAGTCGAAATTTTCAATAGTTCAAGTTTAAAAAGAATCTTTTCTTTCAAGTCGAAGAATTAATTGGAAACGTTTAAAAATTGTATAAATAAAATTTTTAAAAAGCTTTCAACTTTTCAAAAAAAAGTCAAGTTTTCAAAAAGAGTCGAAACTTTTGAAAAAAAAAGTCGAAGTTTTGAAATGGAATTGAAATTTTACGAAATATTAGTCGAAAATGTCGATAAAAGATTTTAAGAAATGTCTGACTTGAAAAAAATCACAATATTCAAATAAAGGAAAAGGTAAAGTTTCGAAAAAAAGTCGAAAATTTCAATAGTTCAAGTTTGAAAACAATCTTTTCTTTACAAAATATTAGTCGAAAATGTCAATAAAAGGTTTTAAGAAATGTCTGAAAGGACCTAAAGGATCGACAGTTTGCAAAAAATGTTAAAATTTTAAAAATAGTTGAAATTATAAAAATACTAAAAATTTTTAAGTTTTCCAAAATTTAAAATATTTGGAAAACTTAAAAATTTCAATTTATTAATTTTAAAATTTTGAAAAATTCGAACATTTGAAAAAGGCTGGAATTTTCAACAAAGTGGGAATTAAAATAAAGAGTCGAAAATTTCAAAGAAGTGCAGATTTAAGAAAAGGTTAAAATTGTCAATAAAGAAAGTCGAAATTTGTTGACAAGGCAAAAATTTTCAAAATCTTTCAAATGTCCAAAAGAAGTCCAAATTTTGGAAATGAAGAAATTTTTAAAAAGAACAGGTCGACATTTATAGTTGAAATTAAAAAAATCAAATTTTGCAAAAGATTTGAGAATTTTTATCGCATTTACGAAATAATTCGAAATTTTAAAAAAGTTTAAATTTAAAATAGTTGGGAAATTTGCACCTAACTTTTCAATAAAAATTAAAATTAAAATATTGAAAACAAGTGAGAATTATCAGACAGATCGAGGTTTTCAAAAGTCGAAATATTGAGAAGTTAAAATTTTGAAAAAAGTTTAAATTTTTGGTAGTTAAAATTTTGAATCAAAGTCATTTTGTTAAAGATGAAATTTTAGGTCAAAAAAATTACAATTTTGAAAAAATGTCAAACATTTCGTAAAATTTCAAAAAAATGGAAATTTTGCAAGTATTTCAAAAATTAAGAAGTAGCGAAATTTTCAACAACAAAAAATCAGAAAATAATCGAATTTTGCAAACAAAATTCGAAATTTTGAAAAATAGTTGACACTAATAAAAACCAGTCGAAATTATTAAGAATCGAAATTTTCAATAAAAACCAGTCGAAATTATTAAGAATCGAAATTTTTAATAAAAAAATTATAATTTTCCAAAAACAATTATAAGCAAAGATGAAATTTGGAAAAAAGTCGAAAATTTAAAAAGTTGAAAAAATGTATATTTTTAGAAAAAGTACGAATTTTCAAATGGTAAAAATTAAATTTTGCAATACAGTCGAAATTTGGGAAAAAATCCAACCTTTCAAAAAACGCGTTTTCGCTGTCAGAAAATCAAAAGTTTTCGAAAAGTAACGTTTTGAAAATGTCGAAATTTTCAGTCGAAATCTTAAACATTTTAGAACACTAAATATTGTCGCAGCACCCCCATTAGTTTTGGTTACGAGCCGCCTGGTTTCCTGGTTTCAGCGGACAAGATTTGTTTTTTGTTTGATTTTGTGAAGATTTCATTTGAAGATTCGATAACCAAACTATTATCTTCAGAGTCCCTGCCATAGATGGTCCGATTAACTATGCTTTCTTATTTATAAAGTTTGTGTTACCGTTGCAGTCTTCAAAGTATGGAAGATTTCGTTCCTAATTTATCAAAATTTGAAAGAACCCGTAAAATACGGGAGTTCTGGGAACTATCACAGCAGACAAGCCGTCAAGGAAGGAGCTGCGTTCCCCCAGCGTTTTGACGCTGTCAAACTGTTAGACTTCCTTTAAAAGAATCCTAATTGCAAGGTTACATTAACTTTGGACCATCATCGTTAGATGAGGCGCCATCGTCGTGTTATCATTGCCAAATTTAGAATTTATTTACATAGAAAACGAGTTGTGCCATATGCCCGAGAGTAAAACATCAAGAAACTACTCGAAATTTGGCAACTGAAGCGGACAGACAGACAAACACACTTTCGCATTTATTAGTAAGGATTGTTAAATAATACACGACCAGATTTACTTTGGTGAACTTGTTTCAAGCTCGTTTCTTTTTACAAATTTCTAAAATTTTTAAGTTATTTCATTGCTTGTGACAGTGTTGAAGAATTTTGAGACCATCGTTTTGATTGTCAATTTAAATTTTTGACATTTTTCGAATTTGACAGCAAACTTTCATGACATTTATGTATAATTTGCACTCAAACAAGTAAAACTCTGAGAATCAACTTGTTAACATTACTTTTATTTAGCAAGTTTTGCCCCCAATTAAAAACAAGGCGAGTTCTTTGTTAATATATTGAACCAACTTAGCGTCATTGTCGACGTAAAATCGGGATAAAATGATTTCGCCTCACTTTTTCAAGCCGAGGTTTTGGTCCGGTGTAATTTATGCCCTAGCTTCGATGTTTTTCGCCGATGCCGAAGGATTTACTTTTTTCCAAACACCAAACGACGCCCAAGAATGTCGAATTAATGTCCAGAAATGTTGTTTAAATAAATGAAGGTAACTTTTTAAATATGCCACTTTCAACGTGAAAAATTTGTTAATTATAAAGACACTTACATAAAACAGCGGCATTTATTAAATCCTCGGGCTCTTTAAAATATTTTTCAAAGACGAGTTTCGATGGATTTTTTACTTGGTTTCTAAGAATTCTAAATAAAGACAGGTAGAGGACCTAAGAATCTCATTATTTATTTAATTAGCATAAAATACATAAAACCGAAGGAGTACTGCAATAAATTGAATTAAAAGTTATCGCGTCGTTAACTTGTGAGCCACCGAAAATTTTTAAAATATACAATCCTGCCGCCGACAGCCACGGATTTTGTTTTTCTCATCAATATAATGCGATACTTAACGACTGCCACTAGTTTAACATCGCATTAAACACGGCATGCCCTCGGATACATACAAAAATTAAACGCCTACGAAAGTTAATTCGAAGCGACGTCTACCGTCTATCTCCCTTCCAATCGTACTTCTTCAAACGTTCAAACAGAATCGGAAATTTGTTCAAACATCTTTGATAAAATCGTGTACCTCGGTAGCTGAAATTCAAAAGAATTTATAACTTATGGTCTTATTCAAATCACGTTCCTATGTTTATGTTGCTAGTTATCACTTGTGTGTATGTTATTTATTTCCTATCGAGTGTGGAAGCTTAAATGTTGTAAATGATTTAAAAAAATTATTGAGGGTACGTCTATGTTAGGTATTTGGTGATTCATCAGTATTGGAGTTGTTTTCCCATGAAATCTTCCCTTAAATTCGCAAATGTTCTCATGGAGGATTCTGATCAAAATATGAGACAAAACGTTGGACATTGAACAGTTCATCAATATTGTTACGGGCTTATCGGTTCGAATTGATTAACACATTGAATAATACCCACTTTATTTTCAAACTCAACTCGGATCACTACAACTGAACAATAACTGACTTATGTACTTCTAACTACTAATTCACTAACTACGCTGACTCTAACTAACTTCCTCGAGGGAAAGCTGACCGCCTTATATAGTTTTGGCTCCCGGGTTCTAGAAAAATCACGCAGATAAGACTTATCGTTTGCCGAAATTTCTGGCCGTTTAATTCGTTATCGCAGCCGCTTTCCCCTTATCAGATCTTTCTAGAAACTTTTCTTACGCACTAAATTCTAAATTCTATTCTATATATTTTCATTGCGTTACAATATTTCAATTGTTTGGTGACGAAAGATTCTCTAAAATTCACCATTTAAATGTTTTTGTAATAATAAAAAATTTGAGCAGAGTAGGTCTGTTTGATGCGGTGTTTCCATTTTTTAAAAGTTTGCACCCAGGTTTTTTTTTCGAGAACTGCTGAAAATTCGATTCGAAAAGTCGATTTAGAATACTCTTCGAACATGGTCAACTGCGCATCAGCGGTATTACGTAAAAAGCAAATAAACTGAGTAACGATTGTCCAAAAATATCCCAACCACAGCTCCATATTGAAGAGTGGCGCCATCTTGCTGACAACTTAGATGACAGATATGATCTCAACGTATTTCAATATTTTAAATTCATTCTACAGGAAATCACAACTTAGTTTCTGATCACAACGTTTCTCTTAGTTAAATTACCGAAAATGAAAAGTGAACTAATAATTCAGTTCTCTAAAATTCTTACCCAAAGATTCAGATTTCCGGAATATTGCTTATGAAATTCCTATACAAGCGAGTATTGCTGTCACTTCGATAGTTTTGATCCTTTACACTCATGTGGTTTCTTTCCATTGTCTTTGATTTTTCGCTTTTGTTATCCAGTCTGGATCTGTTTATTTGCCAAGTCTTCTTTTATTGCTTCCAATCATCCTTTCCTTGGTCCTTCGCTTTTCCTTTTTCCTTCCATGTTACTAGTTTTATGTATTTTTCTTCGGGAATTCTTTTCAAATGGTCCAGGCCAGTGGACCAATAATTCAGTTCCCTAAAATTCTTACCAAAAGATTCAGTTTCTTGGAATATTGCTCATAATATTCCTGTACATTTCCTGTATTCTGTCACTTCGATAGTTGCAGTTGCAGTTGCAGTTGGAAATTCTTTCCAAATGACCCAGGCCAATGGACCAATAATTCACTTAGTTTCTGTACAAACGAGTATTGCTGTCACTTCCATAGTTGTAGATCAATTGGGTCTAAAGACCCATGTAGTTTCTTTCCACTCTCTTCGATATTTTGCTTTTGTCATCCAATCTGGATCTGTTTATCTGCCAAGTCTTCTTTTATTGCCTCCAATCATCGTTTCCTTATTCATTCTCTTTTCCTTTTCCCTTCCATGTTACTAGTTTTATGTATTTTTCTTTGGGAATTATTTTCAAATGCCCCAGGCCAGTGGACTAATAATTCAGTTTCGTAAAATTCTTACCCAAAGATTTAATTTTCCGGAATATGAGATTCCTGTACAAGCGAGTATTGCTGTCACTTCGATAGTTATAGATCAATTTGATCCTTTAAATCCATAGCTTTGTGGTTTCTTTCCATTCTCTTTGATTTTTCGCTTTTGTCATCCAGTCTGGATCTGTTTATCTGCCAAGTCTTCTTTTATTGCTTCCAATCATCGTTTGCTTGGCCTTCCTTTTTTCCTTTTCCCTTCCACATTACTAGTTTTACGTCTTTTTCTTCAGGAATTCTTTTCAAATGGTCTAGGTCGGTGGACTAATAATTCAATTTCGTAAAATTCTTACTCAAAGATTCAGTTTTTCTGGATATTGCTTAAAAGATTCCTGTACTAGCGAGTATTGCTGTCACTTCGATAGTTGTAGTAATTCTTTGACATGGTCCAATCCCGGAAGAAGTATATTCTGTTCTAATTGTAGATCAATTTGATCCTTTAGACCCATAGCTTTGTGGTTTCTTTCCATTCTCTTCGATTTTTTGCTTTTGTCATCCAGTCTGGATCTGTTTATCTACCAAGTCTTCTTTAATTGCTTCAACTATCGTTTCCTTGCTCTTCCTCTTTTCCTTTTCCCTTCCATGTTACTAGTTTTACGTCTTTTTCTTCGGAATTTTTTTCCAAATGGCCCAGGCCAGTGGAGTAATAATTCAACTTCACAAAATTCCTCTTAAAGATTTAGTTTTCCTGGATACTGCTTATGAGGTTCCTATACAAGCGAGTATTGCTGGCACTTCGATAGTTGTAGATCAATTTGATCCTTTAAACCCATAGCTTTGTGGTTTCTTTCCATTCTCTTTGATATTTTGCTTCTGTCATCCAGTCTGGATCTGTTAATCTGCCAAGTCTTCTTTTATTGCTTTCAAACATCGTTTCCTTGGTCGTTTTCTTTTACTTTTTCCTTCCATGTTACCAGTTTTATGTTTTTTTTCTTTGAGAATTCTTTTCAAATGGTCCAGGCCAGTGGACCAATAATTCAGTTCCCTAAAATTCTTACCAAAAGATTCAGTTTTTCGGAATATTGCTTATAATATTCCTGTACAATTCCTGTATTCTTTTACTTCGATAGCTGCAGATCAAATTTGATCCTTTAGACCCATAGCTTTGTGGTATCTTTCCATTCTCTTCAATATTTTGCTTTTGTCTGTCATCCAATCTGGATCTGTTTATCATCCAAGTCTTCTTCTATTGCTTCCAACCATCGTTTCCTTCGTCTTCATATTTTCCTTTTCCCTTCCATGTTACTAGCTTTACGTCTTTTTTTTCGAGAATTCGTTTCAAATAGTCCAGGCCAGCGGACCAATAATTCAGTTTTATAAAATTCTTACCCAAAGATTCAATTTTTCGTAATATTGCCTTTGAGATTCCTGTACAAGCGAGTATTGCTGTTACTTCGATAGTTATAGACTAATTTAATCCTTTAGACCCATAGCTTTGTGGTATCTTTCTATTCTCTTCGATTTTTTGCTTTTGTCATCCAGTCTGGATCTGTTTATCTGTCAAGTCTTCTTTCATTGCTTCCAAAGATCGTTTTCTTGGTCTTCCTCTTTACCTTTTACCTTCCATGTTACTAATTTTATGTCTTTTTCATCGGGAATTCTTTCCAAATGGCCCAGGCCAGTGGACTAATAATTCAGTTTCCTCAAACTCTTACCCAAAAGATTCAGTTTTCCGGAATACTGCTTATGAGGTTCCTGTACAAGCGAGTATTGCTGGCACTTCGATAGTTGTAGATCAATTTGATCCTTTAAACCCATAATTTTGTGGTTTCTTTTCATCCTCTTCGATTTTTCGCTTTTGTTATTCAGTCTGGATCTGTTTAACTGACAAATCTTCTTTTATTTTTCCAACCATCGTTTCCTTGGTCTTCATATTTTCCTTTTCCCGTTCATATTACTAGTTTAACGTCTTTTTCTTCGAGAATTCCTTCCAAATGGCCCAGGCCAGTGGACCAATAATTCAGTCTCCTTAAATTCTCACCCAAAGATTCGGGTTTTCAGAATATTGCTTATGAAATTTCTGCACAAGCGAGTATTGCTGTCACTTCGATAGTTGTAGATCAATTTGATCCTTTAAACCCATAGCTTTGTGGTTTCTTTCCATTCTCTTCGATTTTTTGCTTCTGTCATCCAGTCTGGTTCTGTTTATCTGCCAAGTCTTCATTTATTGCTTCCAAACATCGTTTCCTTGGTCGTTCTCTATTCCTTTTTTCTTCCATGTTACTAGTTTTATGTTTTTTTCTTCGTGAATTCTTTTCAAATGGTCCAGGCCAGTGGACCAATAATTCAGTTCCCTAAAATTCTTACCAAAAGATTCAGTTTCTTGGAATATTGCTCATAATATTTCTGTACATTTCCTGTATTCTGTCACTTCGATAGTTGTAGATCAAATTTGATCCTTTAGACCCATAGCTTTGTGGTATCTTTCCATTCTCTTCGATATTTTGCTTTTGTCATCCAATCTGGATCTGTTTATCTGTTTATTAGCCAAGTCTTCTTTTATTGCTTAAAACCATCGTTTCCTTGGTCTTCATATTTTCCTTTTCCCGTTCATGTTACTAGTTTTATGTTTTTTTCTTCGAGAATTCGTTCCAAATGGTCCAGGCCAGTGGACCAATAATTTAGTTTTATAAAATTCTTACCCAAAGATTCAATTTTCCGGAATATTGCTTATGAGATTCCTGTAGAAGCGACTATTGCTGGCACTTCGATAGCTGTAGATCAATTTGATCCTTTAAACCCATAGCTTTGTGGTATTTTTCCATTCCCTTTGATTTTTCGCTTTTGTCATCCAGTCTGGGTCTGTTTATCTGCCAAGTCTTCTTTTATTGCTTCCAATCATCGTTTACTTGGTCTTCCTCTTTTCCTTTTCCCTTCCATGTTACTAGTTTTACGTCTTTTTCTTCAAAATTTCTTTCAAAATGGCCTACGTCAGTGGACTAATAATTCATTTCGTTAAATTTTTACTCAAAGATTCAGTTTTCCTGGATATTGCTTAAAAGATTCCTGTACAAGCGAATATGCTGTCACTTCGATAGTTGTAGTAGTTCTTTGACACGGTCCAATCCGGGAGGAAGTATATTCTGTTTTAGTTGTAGATCAATTTGATCCTTTAGACCCATAGCTTTGTGGTTTCTTTTCATTCTCTTCGATTTTTTGCTTTTGTCAGCCAGTCTAGATCTGTTTATCTACCAAGTCTTCTTTTATTGCTTCAACTATCGTTTCCTTGCTCTTCCTCTTTTCCTTTTCCCTTCCATGTTACTAGCTTTACGTCTTTTTCTTCGAAATTTTTTTCCAAATGGCCCAGGCCAGTGGACTAATAATTCAGCTTCACAAAATTCCTCTTAAAGATTTAGTTTTCCGGGATACTGCTTATGAGGTTCCTATACAAGCGAGTATTGCTGGCACTTCGATAGTTGTAGATCAATTTGATCCTTTAAATCCATAGCTTTGTGATTTCTTTCCATTCTCTTTGATATTTTGCTTCTGTCATCCAGTCTGGATCTGTTAATCTGCCAAGTCTTCTTTTATTGCTTCCAAACATCGTTTCCTTTGTCTTCCTCTTTACCTTTTCCCTTTCATATTACTAGTGTTACGTCTTTTTCTTCGAGAGTTCCTTCCAAATGGCCCAGGCCAGTGAACCAAAAATTCAGTTTCCTAAAATTCTTACCCAAAAGACTCAGTTTTCCGGAATACTGCTTATGAGGTTCCTGTACAAGCGACTATTGCTGGCACTTCGATAGCTGTAGATCAATTTGATCCTTTAAACCCATAGCTTTGTGGTTTTTTTCCATTCTCTTTGATTTTTCGCTTTTGTCATCCAGTCTGGATCTGTTTATCTGCCAAGTCTTCTTTTATTGCCTCCGATCATCGTTTCCTTGGTCGTTC
Source organism: Dastarcus helophoroides (assembly GCA_028583605.1). Lineage (NCBI taxonomy): Eukaryota > Metazoa > Arthropoda > Insecta > Coleoptera > Bothrideridae > Dastarcus > Dastarcus helophoroides. Next base: position 2,533,554 of record CM053325.1, read on the forward strand.
TCTTTTCCTTTTCCCTTCCATGTTACTAGTTTTATGTCTTTTTCTTCGGAAATTCCTTTTAAATGGTCCAGGCCAGTGGACTAATAATTCAGTTTCGTAAAATTCTTACCCAAAGATTTAATTTTCCGGAATATGAGATTCCTGTACAAGCGAGTATTGCTGTCACTTCGATAGTTGTAGATCAATTTGATCCTTTAAATCCATAGCTTTGTGGTTTCTTTCCATTCTCTTCGACGCTTTTGTCATCCAGTCTGGGTCTGTTTATCTGCCAAGTCTTCTTTTATTGCTTCCAATCATCGTTTGCTTGGCCTTCCTTTTTTCCTTTTCCCTTCCACATTACTAGTTTTACGTCTTTTTCTTCAGGAATTCTTTTCAAATGGTCTAGGTCGGTGGACTAATAATTCAATTTCGTAAAATTCTTACTCAAAGATTCAGTTTTCCTGGATATTGCTTAAAAGATTCCTGTACAAGCGAGTATTGCTGTCACTTCGATAGTTGTAGTAGTTCTTTGACATGGTCCAATCCCGGAAGAAGTATATTCTGTTCTAGTTGTAGATCAATTTGATCCTTTAGACCCATAGCTTTGTGGTTTCTTTCCATTCTCTTCGATTTTTTGCTTTTGTCATCCAGTTTGGGTCTGTTTATCTACCAAGTTTTCTTTTATTTCTTCAACTATCGTTTCCTTGCTCTTCCTCTTTTCCTTTTCCCTTCCATGTTACTAGCTTTACGTCTTTTTCTTCGAAATTTTTTTCCAAATGGCCCAGGCCAGTGGACAAATAATTCAGCTTCACAAAATTCCTCTTAAAGATTTAGTTTTCCGGGATACTGCTTATGAGGTTCCTATACAAGCGAGTATTGCTGGCACTTCGATAGTTGTAGATCTATTTGATCCTTTAAACCCATAGCTTTGTGGTTTCTTTCCATTCTCTTCGATATTTTGCTTCTGTCATCCAGTCTGGATCTGTTAATCTGCCAAGTCTTCTTTTATTGCTTCCAAACATCGTTTCCTTGGTCTTCCTCTTTACCTTTTCCCTTCCATATTACTAGTGTTACGTCTTTTTCTTCGAGAGTTCCTTCCAAATGGCCCAGGCCAGTGGACCAATAATTCAGTTTCCTAAAATTCTCACCCAAAAATTCGGGTTTTCAGAATATTGCTTATGAAATTTTTGCACAAGCGAGTATTGGTGTGTCTTCGATAGTTGTAGATCAATTTGATGTTTTAGACTCATAGCTTTGTGGATTCATTCCATTCTCTTTGATCTTTCGCTTTTGTCATCCAGTCTGGATCTGTTTATCTGCCAAGTCTTCTTTTATTGCCTCCAATCATCGTTTCCTTGGTCGTTCTCTTTTCCTTTTCCCTTCCATGTTACTACTTTTATGTATTTTCTTTGGGAATTATTTCCAAATGGCCTAGGCCAGTGGACTAATAATTCAGTTTTGTAAAATTCTTACCCAAAGATTCAGTTTTCAAGAATATTGCTTGTAACGTTGCTGAACAAGCGAGTATTGCTGTCACTTCGATAGTTGTAGATCAGTTTGATCCTTTATACCTATAGTTTTGTGGTTTCTTTTTATTCTCTTCGATTTTTCGTTTTTGTTATTCAGTCTGGATCTGTTTAACTGACAAATCTTCTTTTATTTTTCCAACCATCGTTTCCTTGGTCTTCCTCTTTTCCTTTTCATTTTCATATTACTAGTTTAACGTCTTTTTCTACGAGAATTCCTTCCAAATGGCCCAGGCCAGTGGACCAATAATTCAGTTTCCTAAAATTTTCACCCAAAGATTCGGTTTTCCGGAATATTGCTTATGAAATTTCTGCACAAACGAGTATTGTTGTCACTTCGATAGTTGTAGATCAATTTGATGTTTTAGACTTATAGCTTTGTGGTTTCTTTTCAATCTCTTCGATTTTTCGCTTTTGTCATCCAGTCTGGGTCTGTTTATCTGCCAAGTTTTCTTTTATTGCTTCCAATCATCATTTCCTTGGTCGTTCTCTTTTCCTTTTCCCTTCCATGTTACTAGTTTTATGTCTTTTTCTTCGGGAATTCCTTCCAAATGGTCCAGGCCAGTGAACTAATAGTTCAGTTTCGTAACATTCTTACCCGAAGATTTAATTTTCCGGAATATTACTTATGAGATTCCTGTACAAGCGAGTATTGCTGTCACTTCGATAGTTGTAGATCAATTTGATCCTTTAAATCCATAGCTTTGTGGTTTCTTTCCATTCTCTTCGATTTTTTGCTTTTGTCATCCAGTCTGGGTCTGTTTATCTGCCAAGTCTTCTTTTATTGCTTCCAATCATCGTTTGCTTGGCCTTCCTCTTTTCCTTTTCCCTTCCATGTTACTAGCTTTACGTCTTTTTCTTTAGGAATTCCTTTCAAATGGCCCAGGCCAGTGGACCAATAATTCAGTTCCCTAAAATTCTTACCAAAAAATTCAGTTTTCCGGAATATTGCTCATAATATTCCTGTACATTTCCTGTATTCTGTCACTACGATAGTTGCAGATCAAATTTGATCCTTTAGACCCATAGCTTTGTGGTATCTTTCCATTCTCTTCGATATTTTGCTTTTGTCATCCAATCTGGATCTGTTTATCTGCCAAGACTTTTTTTATTGCTTCCAACCATCGTTTCCTTGGTCTTCCTCTTTTCCTTTTCCCTTTCATGTTACTAGTTTTATGTAAAAATTAAAATACAGAACTTGTGCCCTGAAACCAAGAAAGATAAAAAAACACAACAAAAGTTGCTCTAACGCGTTTCGACAGCCAAGCTGTCATCTTCAGAGAGAAACTAACATCTAATCTTAAAATTAACTCTTATATACTAAGAATATTCACTTCGTGAGTGATCGGTCGCACCCGTGTTTCAGGGGACAAGTTCTGTATTTCAATTTTTGAAGATAACCAAGGATCAGTCCGTTCCATCAAATCCATCAAATAGTTTTATGTATTTTTCTTCAGGAATTTTTTTCAAATGTTCCAGGCCAGTAAACCAATAATTCGGTCACCAAAAATTCTTACCATAAGATTTAGTTTTCCGGAATATTGCTCATAATATTCCTGTACATTTCCTGTATTCTGTCACTTCGATAGTTGCAGATCAAATTTGATCCTTTAGACCCATAGCTTTGTGGTTTCTTTCCATTCTCTTCGATTTTTTGCTTCTGTCATCCAGTCTGGATCTGTTTATCTGCCAAGTCTTCTTTTATTGCTTCAACCATCGTTTCCTTGGTCTTCATCTTTTCCTTTTCCCTTCCATGTTACTAGTTTTATGTTTTTTTCTTCAAGAATTCGTTCCAAATGGTTTAGGCCAGTGGACCAATAATTCAGTTTTATAAAATTCTTAGCCAAAGATTCAATTTTCCGTAATATTGCCTTTGAGATTCCTGTACAAGCGAGTATTGCTGTTACTTCGATAGTTATAGACTAATTTGATCCTTTAGACCCATAGCTTTGTGGTATCTTTCTATTCTCTTCGATTTTTTGCTTTTGTCACCCAGTCTGGATCTGTTTATCTGTC
>CM053325.1:2545044-2860044 GCA_028583605.1 Dastarcus helophoroides
TTTATCTTTTTTAAAAGCTATTTTAAAAATTCTAGAACAGTTTTCAGGATTTTTGCCCAAATTTCAAAAAATTTTTTTTATTTTTTTGAATTATTTCTTAAATTCTAAAAGCGTTGTCATCTTTTTAGAACCCTCGTTAGAAACTTTCTCAGTTTTTTCAGTATTCAGCAACTTTGAAAAGTTGTCAAAATTTTTTCTCAATCACGCATTTTTCCCCAGGCTTTATAAAGGTTTGGGGTTTGCTATTTGAGACTGATAAATCCTTAGATTTTTGAAAATGTCCAAAGCACTAAAAACGTGTTTATTTTTTTTACAACTATTTTAAAATTCTAAAACAGTGTTTTTCCCAAGGTGTTAGTAAACATTATAGTGTGTCGTTGGGAGCCCCCTAGATGTGTCGCCCAAAATAGGGAGATCAAAAAAAATTTTAAAAAAATCCAAAATAAAACCCTTTTTTAATAACCTTTTTTTTTAAAAATTCGTAAAAAATTTTTTGGGCAGCCCAAAAGGGTTTTTTTGGGGGACTTTTTTTTTTTTTTGGTTGTAAAAAAATTTTTTTGGACCCCCAAGATTATAAGAGCGGGTTTTTTTTTTGTGGAACGGACGGTATCAAAACCCCCAAGACCAGGCGCCCTCCATTTTTCCCAATTTTGGGCTTTGCTGTTTTAATGCGGGGCTCTGAGGGCAGTCGACTAAATATTTTCCAAACTATCGGGGGAACCCTTTAGGGAACCTGTAACCAAAACCCAAAGGGCCCTTGGAAACGCCCCAACCCCCCCCCGCAAAACATTGAAGGGTGGATCCCAAGCTCAAAACCCAAAGCCAGAAGCCCCAAAAACCATCAAAAAATTTTCCCTTACCCCTCAAGTGATAGTGAGTTCCCGGCTCCAAAAGGCCTTTTAAAAGTGGGTAAACGATTTAAAGCAAAGGAAACCCCCGTAAAGGACTTTTCCTGGGGGGCCCGAGAAAAAAATTCAGAGGGTTTTCCTAAAAGAAGGCATTCCTCAGGGGAAAAGCTAAAAATTGGCAAAAAAGCTAAGGGAGAAAAAAGGGGGGAAAGAGAAAGGGGGTTAAAAAGGCTCCGCTCTGATGGTTTCAAAACTCCAACAACGGAGCCCAAGGGGCAAAAAAAAAGTGCTAAGGAGCTCAAAGGGGGGCCCTCCACCGAGACACCAAAGGCTGGTATGTCCACTTAGTTTGGTTGGAGGTTTAAGGTGGGTTATTTTTGGGCTGAAGACTATCCAAAGGAACGACTGTCCAATGGCGGGCTCAAGGCTCTCCAGCCCGGAAATCCTGGAAGAAATTTCGGAGAAAAACCCGAAAAGACCCAAACCAAGCCACAGTTTTTTTAGGATCTACCTTCAACCCGGGGTTTTCTTGGTTTTCATTTGGGTGGGGGTAAAGCCCCTTCAGGTATTAAATTTCGGAGGGTTTGGGAAAATTTCTAAAAACCCTTTGGAAAAGGGTTTACTTTAAAGGGGGCAGTAGAAAAAGGGCAAGTTTCCCTTTTGCCCAAAAATTTCATGATGAAAAACCCCCTAGTAGTTTTGGAAATAAATTCTGGAACAGCAAATTTGGGACAGAAAAAAAATTTAAAGCATAAAAGGACTGGAAACATTTCCCCATGGGAATAAACGAAACAAAATCTAACAAAACTTATAATTTGGGGGGGAAAAAACTGTTTTTAACGAAAGTCTGGAAAAAGCTAACTTCCAAAGTTTTTTTTAAAAAAAAAAAAGGTTTCCCCTCAGTTTTAGGCTAAGGCCGTCGGGAAAGGGCAAAGAAGGAAAGCCTGTCTAAAGAAAAAGGGCGCTCGTGGATGTTGTGTTTGGGGGGATCGGGCCCTCGGGAAAGCAAAAAAATAACTGTCGAGGCGACCCCTAAAAAACCCCCCACAATTTCTGGGAACAGGGGTTCACCCCAAAAACCTCAGTCCTGAAAGTTTCTTTGAGCAAAGGCTTTAAAACCCGTCTTAAACAAAAAGGATTGAAGGTAAAAAAAGAAAAAGAGGACCCAAGGACGCAGGACGAAAGCCCCCCTAAAAAAATAAAGAAACGGGCAAAGTACGATGTTTTCAAATAACCCACTCAAAGCAAAAGCAGCCTCCGGGTTGTTAGCCGTAGGTTTATAAAGTCCCAAAAAATGGACATGCGCCCCCTCCAAGAGGGCCCTTTGGGCATAAGAGGATAAATCAAAGGACTTTCCCCAAACAAATCGTGTAAAGGGATATTTGATAACCTTCATGAACATCCATGCTCCGCTTATTAATAATTTGGGAAAAAACTCATTTGTTCCTTTTTCCCAAATTTTACCAGGGACTTCTTGCAGGATCTATGTGGTGCCCACTATGAGAGGGATGCAGGAGATGTTATTGCCCCTTTGCTACTTTTTTTTCCCCCCCCCCCGGAAAAAAGAAATAGTGACACCACCGGGAAAGTTTTAAAAGACTTTATTAGCTGCTGCAAAAAGAGGAACCAAAAAACTCATTTGGGTGAGATCTCAACTCCCCCCCTATTTTAAAGGGGGAGCACAAACCAAGCAAAAGAGGGGGGAGTACCTTGTGGAATATTTGTTAAATTTGTGACATGACTTATTGAACTGGGAATATCCCACCTTTGCTAACATCGTCCGACAAGAGGTACTAGACCTAAACCCCTTTCAGCACCAATATAACCCGATAAAGAACTGCCATGTTTCAGATGAAACCCCCAAAGTCGGACCATAACATATCCGGGTTCGAATAGAGGCTGGGAAAAAAATACCTTCAGTGAAAACAGAAACCCCCAAAATTTAAACCCATTGGGATCTAAAAACAAACCAAAAATAAATCGGAAATTAATGATTTTTCAACTGTTTTAAATTTAAACGGGCGGGTGATTTAGAATTTTAAACTAATCAAGTGGGGTCTCCATAAAAACGGTTTTTTTGGGGCCCCAGCTGTGAAATAAAACAAGGGTTTTCAAATAAATCAACACCCTGAGGGGAAAAGGACACTCAAGCAAATTTGAGCTGAAACGAGAAACCCGTTCAATAAGGGTAAACGCACCAATAACTTGATCGAATAAAAAAAAAGCCCTTAAAAAGAAAACAACAAAAAGCTAAGGGAAGATCTAAAAGGAAAACATTGGGAAAAGGGTTTGGGGGAGGTTATTTGAGAAGTACCCCGTCAATCGACTCCAAAAAACCCATCCAAAATTGCCTAATTTTTTTCAAAAGTTCTAGTCATTTAGTAATGTTATAACTTCTTGCTCAAGTCTGTTACAGTTTTATTCATTGTAGAACTTTGTTAACTCTTCAAAATTCGTGCAAAGACTTCAAAACCTTTCGCAGGTCTTTATAAATGTTGTCGAGACTTCAGAATTCTTTTTACATATTCAGACAAATGTTTAGCAGCTTTGACAACGAGAAGTTATTTTGATCTGACTAGAAGAGCATAGGTAGTGTCTTGAGTAGAAGTTTGGAGTTCAGCCCGAAAGAACACTTTAGCTCTTTTGGATTCAATTTAAGGAAGAGCGATTCGCCTAATCGATGATGAAAGTTTGACCGATTCTCTCGAAACACTAGAGCACAGGCGGATGGTTGGGTGACTTGTCTGTTTTTTACAAGTACTATCCTGGGAGATGCTAGCGGGAACTAATAAGATTGATATTTTGGTGGAACGGACTGGTCCTTGGTTATCTTCAAAAATTGAAATCCGCTGTCAGCTGAAACCAAGAAAGATTAAAAAACACAACAACGCGTTTCGATAGCCAAGCTATCATCTTCAGAGAGATACAGAGCAACCTCTGTTGTGTTACTTAATAAAAAATTTCCAAAAAAACTCAAATAGAAACTGTGAAAAATTCGATATTTTACGAAGAGTTGCAATTTTGAAAAATATTTAAAAAATGCCAAGACAAAATTTTGAAAGAAATTTGAGAAAATCGAAATTTTCAAAAAAAAAGATGAAATTTTTAAAATCGTAATAATTTAATTTGAAAATTAAAATTTTGAAAAAAGTTAAGATCGAAGAAGGTCGAAATTTTAAAAAATAGTCAAAATTTTAAAACGGACCAAACTTTGAAAAAGTCCAAATTATTAAGAAAATCGGAAAATTTCATAAGTTGCTGAAATTTTTAAGTAAAATAGTTTTTTTTATTAAAAAATGAAATGTGGAAAAGGCTGAAATGTTTGTAAAGTCGTTCTAGTTTAATTAAAAAAATGTAACTCTGAAAGTCAGGATGTTCAAAAAAAATATTCGAAATTTTCAAAAGCAACCACAAAAAAAGCGGAATTTGAAAGAATCTTTTGTTGTGCTTTTTAATCTTTCTTGGTTTCAAGGGTCAAGATGTGTATTTTAATTTTTGAAGATTAGCAAGGTTTGGTGGAACGAAAAGTCTTGGTAATCAGAAAAGTCATCAAGCTTTTAGTTTTCTCGAGTTTTCTTAATTTCTATCAAATCTTCTATCAAACGTTCTCAAGTTTTTACATTGCAGGATAAATCAGCTGCATTTGGGATTGCAAATATTTCAATAAATAAGTCAGCTGACTTATATACGATCTAATTAATGTTGCAGAATGTGGTTAATATTGGAATATTTTTGTAGCAGCCCTGTAGCAGAACCGGAGCACCCCGGAATACATTTTGAGAACCACTTGCCTAGTCATATCTGCAAAAGCCAGATTATTGATTATTTGGAATTTTTCCCAAATTATACAGCCGTTTTTCTTCTCTTTTTCTTCTTTTCCTCCCTCTTCTTCTTTTTCTTCATTCTCCGATGTAGGTTTCCCTGAGGTAGGCTTCCCAACTTGTTCTGGTCTTCAAGCTTCTTATTCTTTTGGTGTCCAGCATTTTTTCCATATTTTCAAGAGAAATTTTTCGAGGCCTTCTATTCTAAAACAGCTTCAGAATTTGTCCAAACTTTTAGTGGCTTTGAGGTGGTTGAGAGATCCTATTTTCTTGTCAAAATTTTCTTTTTTCGATGCAAGGAAAAAATTGAGATAATTCACCTTCAGAATATATTCTTAAATCGAGCAAAAATTGAAATACAAATCTTGTCCCCCAAGAAAGATTAAAAAACACAACAGAGGTTGCTCTAACACGTTTCGATAACCAAGCTATCATCTTCAGAGAGATACAGAGCAACCTCTGTTGTTTCTTAATTTTTATCAAATCTTCTCAAATTTCTACATTGCAGGATAAATCAGCTGTATTTGGGATTGCAAATATTTCAGTAAATAGGTCAACTGACTTATATACGATCTGGTGGTCGATTGGTGTCGGAGAATGTGGTTAATATTGGAATATTTTTGTGACACCCCTGTAGCAGAACCGGAGCACCCCGGCATACATTTTGAGAACCATTTGTCATATCTGCAAAAGCCAGCTTATTGTTTATTTGGAATTTTTCCCAAATTATACAGAAATTTTTCTTCTCTTCTTCTTCTTCCTCTTCTTCTTCTTCGTTTTGGTAGCCAAGCTATCATCTTCAGAGAGATATTGCTCTTAACGCGCCTCTGAGCCAGCTTATTGATTATTTGCAATTTTTCCCAAATCTACACACATTTTTCTTCTCTTCTTCTTCTTCTTCTTCTTCTTCTTCATTATCTAAGGTTGGTTTCTCTGAGGTAGGTTTCTCAACTTGTTCTGGTCTTCAAGCCTCTTATTCTTCTGATGTTCAGCATTCGTTCCATCTTTTCAACAGAAATTTTTCGAGGAATTAAAAGCTTCTATTTTAAAATAGATTCCAGGATTTGTCCAAACTTTCAGATGCTTTGAGGTGGTTGAGAAATTTTATTTTCTTGTCGAAATTTTCTTTTTTAGATGTAAAGAAAAAATTAAGATAATTCACCTTTAGAATATATTCTTAAATCGAGCAAAAATTGAAATACAAATCTTGTCACCTGAAATCAAGAAAGATTAAAAAACACAACAGAGGTTGCTCTAATGCGTTTCGATAGCCAAGCTATCATCTTCAGAGAGATGCAGAGCAACTTCTGTTGTATTTTTTAATCTTTCTTGGTTTCAAGAGACAAGATTTGTATTTTAATTTTTGAAGATAACCAAGGACCAGTCCGATCCACCAAAAGTCTTGGAAAATCTTGGTATTCAGGAAAGTTATCCAGCTTTTAGTTTTCTCGAGTTTTCGTAATTTTTATCAAATCTTCTTAAATTTTTACATTGCAGGATAAATCAGCTGCATTTGGGATTGCAAATATTTCAGTAAATAAGTCAGCGGACTTATATACGATCTAGCAGGTGTTGCAGAATGTGGTTAATATTGGAATATTTTTGCGACACGCCTGCAGCTGAACTGGAGCACCCTGGCATACATTTTGAGAACCATTTATTTAGTCATATCCGCAAAAGCCAGCTTATGGTTTATGTGGAATTTTTCCCAAATTATAAAGAAATTTTTCTTTTTTTTTTCGTCTCTCCGTCTTCTTCTTTTTCTCACTTTTTTCTTCTCCCTCTTTCTTCTTCTTTTTCCCCTTCTTCTTCTTCTTCTTCATTTTCTGAGGTAGGTTTCTCTAAGTAGTTTCTCTGAGGTAGGTTTCTCACTTGTTCTCGTCTTCAAGCCTCTTATTCTTCTGATATCCAGCATTCGTTCCATCTTTTCAACAGAATTTTTCGATAATTAAAAGCTTTTTTTTATAAAATAGATTCCAGGTTTGCCCCAAACTTTCAGGGGCCCTTTGAGGTGGTTGAGAATATTTTTTTTTCTTTCGAAATTTTCTTTTTTAGATGCAAAGAAAAATTGAGATAATTCACCTTCAGAATATATTCTTAAATCGAGCAAAAATGAAATAAAAAATTTTTGTCCGCCTGAAACCAAGAACGATTAAAAAACACAACAGGGGGTTGCTCTAACGCTTTCGGTAGCCAAGCTATCATCTTCAGAGAGATATGCTCTTAACTTCCTCTGAGCGCTTATTGATTATTTGCAATTTTTTTTTCCCAATTACACAAATTTGTCTCTTCTCTTCCCCTTTTTTCCCTTCTTTTTTTTTTATTCTTCATCGGGTAGATTCTCTGAGTCGTTTCTCACTTGTTTTGGTCTTCAAGCTCTTATTCTTCATGTCCAGCATTCGTTCATCTTTTAACAGAAGTTTTCGGGGGGAATTAAAGCTTCTATTATGAAATAGATTTCAGATTGTCCAAACTTTCAGTGGTTTAAGGTCGGTTGAGGATTTTATTATCTTGTGGTTTTTTTTAGTCAAAGAAAAAGTTGAGAAAATTTACCTCAGAATATATTCTTAAACGGCAAAAATTGAAATTACAAATCTTTTCCCTGAACCCAAGACAGATTAAAAACACAGCAACGGAGTTGCTCTAACCATTTCGGTAGCCAAGGCTACATCTTCAGAGAGATATGCTCTTAACGGCATCCTGAACCAGCTTATGATTATTTGAAATTTTTCCCAAAATTTCTACAACAAATTTTCTTCTTTTTTTTTCTTCTTCTTCTTCTTCTTCTTCTTTTTCATTCTTCTTCTCTCTTCTTTCTTCTCTCTTTTTTTTTTTTAATTTTAGGTAGATTTCTCTGAGGTAGGTTTCTCAACTTTTTCTTTGGTCTTCAAGCCTCTTATTCTTCTGATGTCCAGCATTCGTTCCATCTTTTCAACAGAAAGTTTTCGAGGAATTAAAAGCTTCTAATATGAAATAGATTCCAGAATTTGTCCAAACTTTCAGTGGCTTTAAGGTGGTTGAGAGATTTTATTACCTTGTGGAAATTTTCTTTTTTAGATGCAAAGAAAAAGTTGAGATAATTCACCTTCAGAATATATTCTTAAATCGAGCAAAAACTGAAATACAAATCTTGTTCCCTGAAACCAAGACAGATTAAAAAACACAACGGAGGTTGCTCTAACGCATTTCGGTAGCCAAGCTATCATCTTCAGAGAGATATTGCTCTTAACGCGCCTCTGAGCCAGCTTATTGATTATTTGCATATTTTTCCCCAAATCTACACACAATTTTCTTCTCTTCTTTTCTTCTTCTCATTTTCTTCTTTTTCTTCTTCTTCTTCTCTTTTTCTTTCTTTTTCTTCTTCTCTTCTCATTATCTAAGGTAGATTTCTCTGAGGTAGGTTTCTCAACTTGTTTTGGTCTTCAAGCCTCTTATTCTTCTGATGTCCAGCATTCGTTCCATCTTTTCAACAGAAAGTTTTCGAGGAATTAAAAGCTTCTAATTATAAATAGATTTCAGGATTTGTCCAAACTTTCAGTGGCTTTAAGGTGTTGAGAGATTTTATTTTTCTTTTCGATTGCAAAGAAAAAATTGAGATAATTCATCTTCAGAATATATCCTAAATCGAGCAAAAAATGAAATACAAATCTTGTCCCCTGAACCAAAAAAGATTAAAAACACAACAGAGGTTGCTCTAAGCGCTTTCGGTATGCCAAGCTATCATCTTCAGAGAGATACTCCTTACGGCCACTGAGCCAGCTTATTGATTATTGACAATTTTCCCAAATCTACACAAATTTTCGTCTCTTCTTTCTTCTTTCTCTTCTTCTTATCTGATGGTTTTGGTTTCTTGAGGTAGGTTTCTCAACTTGTTTGGTCTTCAAGCTCTTATTCTTCCGATGTCCAGCATTCGTTTCCATCTTTTCAACAGAAATTTTTTCGAGGAATTAAAGCTTCTATTATAAATAGATTCCAGAATTTGTCCAAACTTTCAGTGGCTTTAAGGTGGTTGAAGATTTTATTTTCTTGTCGGAAATTTCTTTTTTAGATGCAAAGAAAATTGAGATAATTCCACTTTAGAATATATTTTTAAATCGAGCAAAAATTGAAATACAAATCTTGTCCCTGAAACCAAGAAAGATTAAAAAAACACAACAGAGGTTGCTCTAACGCGTTTCGGTAGCCAAGCTATCATCTTAAAGAGAGATACCCTCTGTTGTTTCTTAATTGTACAATCTCTCAAATTTGCTACTTGCGAAATCAGCTGTATTTGGGATGCAAATATTTCAGTAAATAAGTCAGCTGTCATTATTACGATTAATTGTGTTGCAGAATTTGATTAATATTGGAATATTTTGTGACACCCCTGTGAGAACCGGGCACCCCGCAACATTTTGAGAACTTTTGTCAGTCATATCTGCAAAAGCCAGCTTACTTGTTTTTTTGGAATTTTTCCCAAATATCAAATTTTTCTTCTTTCTTCTTCTTCTCCCTCTTCTTCTTCTTTTTCTTCTTCTCCTTTCTTCTTCTTCTTCTCTCTTCTTCTTCTTCTTTTCATTTTCTTGAGGTAGGTTTCTCTGAAGGTAAGTTTCTCTGAGGTAGGTTTCCTCAACTTGTTCTGGTCTTCAAGCCTCTTATTCTTCTGATGTCCAGCATTCGTTCCATCTTTTTCAACAGAAATTTTTCGATGGATTAAAAGCTTCTATTATAAATAGATTCCAGGATATGTCCAAATTTTTCAGTGGCCTTGAGGTGGTTGAGAGATCCTATTCTCCTTGTCAAAAATTTTCTTGTTTTAGATGCAAAGGAAAAATGGAGTAATTCACTTTCAGAATATATTTGTTAAAACGAGCAAAATTAAAACACAAATCTTGTCCCCTGAAACCAAGAAAGATTTAAAAAGCACAAACAGAGTTTGTTCTAACGCATTTCGATAGTCAAGCTATTATCTTCAGAGAGATTCTACTCTTTTTTTTTTAAGTTTAATCCACTCGTAAAGGGTAACCCCATTCAAAGCACTGCGAGTAGAATGCGGAAACAAGGATAGATGGCGATGAACCGTCTTCCTTAAACAAGGATAGGTTGTAATTTTTGGGGAAAATTCTTTTTGGTAACAAGTTCCATAACTTGGAAGTTCTATAGAAAAAAGAGTCTCCGTAGACAGAAGGCCTCACAGTGTCAAGCTGGACCGCACAGGAATTTGCTATCTCCGACTGTCTCGTATGCCTCAAGAATCTTGCCCTTGGGGGGATCAATCCTATTAGGTTCCTGGGAGCATCTTCCATGATGGTATTTGAAAAAAGAGACAAGTCAGAGGGTATGTCTCTGAAGATGAGAGAAGAAGAGAGTATCTCACTGAAGATGACAGCTTGGCAATCGAAACGATTAGAGCAGCCTCTGTTGTGTTTTTTAATCTTGTTTGGTTTCAGGGGACAAGTTCTGTATTTCAATTTTTGAAGATAACCAAGGACTAGTCCGTTTCACCAAAATGGAGCAGAAAAACGCTTAATAAGAAATATAGAAAATATACAAAGCTGAAAATTCTTCGTATAGCGTTACGAATTAAATAGACAAATAGTAAACTTCGAATTTATTCTATCTTGGCCTTTTTTGTCATTATAATGGGCAGCATAAATTGTTTTCTGTCAAGTGGCACAACACGTTTTAAATTTTAAATAAGTGCCACCCGCAAGAGTCTAAAGTGTACTCATATTATTTCTGAGAAGACGAGATTTGTTATTCGCTGCGTAATGTACGAACGTGTTCGACACTTACCAATTCAACTCAGATTTATGCTAAGTTATTTCTACCCTTGTGAATATCAAAAATTGAATGTTAGAAAAGGATTTACGTGGGCCACCCTGGACGGATATCGACTAAGGTTAGTTCCTGTTTATTTGATTTTTATCGCGGGTTGGAAGAAGCTTTCTGCTTTCCCCGATATTAATATTTATGGGAGATTTACGATATTCACGAAAGATAATAAATTTTGTCTTTTATCTGAAAACGGAAATAACAGCTTACATACTTAAGTAAATATTGTCATATTTTCTGTAGCCTTTTTCTCATCTGATTTTTCATAAAAATGTTGCAAATTTAATTTTTTCAGTAAATCCCCCAAGTTCTCCTACAGAAGTGGCACAGAAGTGGCACAGAAGTGGCACAGAAGTGGCGTTAATCCATCTAATCTAAAAATTTTCGAAAAACGTAGCAGGAAAGAAGAATTTTTTTGACTAGATAGACCCTCGAAATTACCTAAAAATTGTACAGACTTAAGAACCCAAATGCAAAAGATATTTAAAAAAGTATTATAAATAGTTTTGGGATGGACCTTCTGATGTAGTAATGACACATTGAAAAATTGTCATAACACTGTTTTTTACTGCATACAGATCTAAGTATTTGTCGAATTTAAATTGAATACGTATAACTGACGGGACTAATTATGATCAAAACTAGTCTCTGATCTAATCAAAATATAACTTTGTTTTCAACCTACAAGGAATGAAATATACCAGTCTACAAATATAAAATGATAAATCAGAATGTCATTAAAAAATCGACACATAAACATCAATGCACATGTCAAGGATTCGATCTTGTTAGATCTCGAAAATCGAAATGAGTCTTTGGTTGCCAAACCTTGAATCTGATAAATGCTCGAACCTATATATTGCTTTGTGTTTTATTAGAATCAAGTATTCTGAACTTTCCCAGAGAGCGACCACTTGCTAAGCGTTTGTGGCTCAATTGTTAGTAGTTCGGCTACCTATGATCCACTACACACGTTTAGAGGGCTGCATACTGCAAGCTATGTTGCATTCTATTAGCATTTGACATAAGTACCACACTGGTAAGATGGAATAAAATAGACATATATCCTTATTTGTTGTTTATCCTTGTCACAGTTTAATTCAGACTATCTGTTGCATTAACTATCTATTATGTGTAATTAGGTTCATAAAGACCTAGCCAAAAATAGAAAAACACTCTAAACTTAATAGTCCTAGAAGTCCTACAAAATTGTAGGACTTCTCATTAAACTTTGAAGTTCAAACATAATAAGAAATCAAAATTTTTTGTTTAATTATATTAATTATAAGTCACGCTTTCAGTCGGTACAATTTTAAGACAGATTTTTTAAGACTGCTTTGTCAAACTTTATAAATATGTATCAATATAGAATATCAAAGAAAAAGCGAGAAGTGGTAAGCAGCCGAAATGGACACAAAGCCCGAAGTGAATGGTCAACTTGGAAATTTAAATTAACACAAAACAAAAACCGTGTAAACGTCAAAATATCAAATTATAATTCGGCACGTACTCCTTAATGTTCAAATAGGAAAAATTCGCGCCTTTGCGGCCCCCTCGTCCGAGCCACGTTCCCCTCCAAGTTCGAAGAATCCCAAAAATATATGCCGACAACATTCCACTTTCATGTACTGATGAATATTTTAATAAATAATTTAAAACGAAATCAGATCCGCGGATCGGCCACAATGCGAGAACCGGTGGTATCGAAGTGGCGCATCTCGTGGCCAAAAAAAAAAAGGGGCCACCTACGATAAAAATTCATAGTTTTAGGGGGCAAAAAAGCGGAGGGGGCGCGCGGAATGCGTCGCTTGCCCAGCGCCAAAACACAAATCGCCGGCCGCATGCATACATTCATCTCGCGCCGGTTTTTATTGTCCCATTGACTTATGAATGTAGCTGATCGGGCCATTATGTGGACTTTTTATTGCCCCCTTGAATTCGTCTGAGAACGGACCTTGTGTTCGACCATGTTTGCTCATCTCAAGAGGGTGTTTCATAGCACGTAAATTTCGCAAAGGATCAATTCCGTTTTATATTTGTTAGACCCAGTTTTGAAATATGCATTTATTTAGTGATGACGATTGACATTTTTTGAAATAGAGCTGAGCTTTTTTACACGAAAAATAGTTTACGCCACTGTAACGCAAATTTGGAGAAACCAAGCAACAATGAGATGAGATTTTTTTCAAATGGACTACAAACAGGAAGTTGAAGTCAGATTTTGGAAAATAACGTCTTCCATTTTTTTCGTAATGAAACTAAACCAGGCGATAATCAATTTTTTCTCAATGGCAAGTTTATGGTCGTAAATTTTGCACTGCTTTGTCCATTGAACCGACTTTTTATCTCTGCTAATAAAGAAGATGCACATGTTATCCCACATTCAGTGGGATTCACTGTATAGACAATTTTTTACAATTTTCTGAAGCTTTTTCGAGTTTTTAGAAGTTTTGAAACTTTCGAAGCTTTTCTAACTCTTTGGAAATGTTGCCAGACTTCTCAAAGTTTTTTAAATTTTTTTCCAAGTTTTATTCAAGTCTTCAAAATTTTGGTCTGGTCTTCAAAATCTTGGTCAAAGTCTTGAGAAAGTTGAGAAATTTTCCTCAAGTCTTAAATTTGCTGAAATGTTTGCTCTTTCTTAGGTTTTTTAGAAACTTCTCTAAGACTGTCAAGTCTTCAGATGCCTGCGTACGTTTTTTAAAAGTTTACTTAAATTCATATTACGTTTATAAAACCTTCAAAAGTTTTCTCAAGTCTCAATAGCTGCCCCTAGGCCCGTAACCAGGAGGGGGGCGAAATTTTTTGGCTTCACACTAGATAGGACTGAAGATGCACATGTTATCCCACATTCAGTGGGATTCACTGTATAGACAATTTTTTACAATTTTCTGAAGCTTTTTCGAGTTTTTAGAAGTTTTGAAACTTTCGAAGCTTTTCTAACTCTTGGGAAATGTTGCCAGACTTCTCAAAGTTTTTTAAATTTTTTTCCAAGTTTTATTCAAGTCTTCAAAATTTTGGTCTGGTCTTCAAAATCGTGGTCAAGTCTTCAAAAAGTTCCTCGAGTTTTCAGAAATTTCCTCAAGTCTTAAATTTGCTGAAATGTTTGCTCTTTCTTAGGTTTTTTAGAAACTTCTCTAAGACTGTCAAGTCTTCAGATGCCTGCGTACGTCTTTTAAAAGTTTACTTAAATTCATATTACGTTTACAAAACCTTCAAAAGTTTTCTCAAGTCTCAATAGCTGCCCCTAGGCCCGTAACCAGGGAGGGGGGGCGAAATTTTTTGGCTTCACACTAGATAGGACTGAAGATGCACATGTTATCCCACATTCAGTGGGATTCACTGTATAGACAATTTTTTACAATTTTCTGAAGCTTTTTCGAGTTTTTAGAAGTTTTGAAACTTTCGAAGCTTTTCTAACTCTTGGGAAATGTTGCCAGACTTCTCAAAGTTTTTTAAATTTTGTTCCAAGTTTTATTCAAGTCTTCAAAATTTTGGTCTGGTCTTCAAAATCTTGGTCAAGTCTTTAGAAAGTTCCTCGAGTTTTCAGAAATTTCCTCAAGTCTTAAATTTGCTGAAATGTTTGCTCTTTCTTAGGTTTTTTAGAAACTTCTCTAAGACTGTCAAGTCTTCAGATGCCTGCGTACGTCTTTTAAAAGTTTACTTAAATTCATATTACGCTTACAAAACCTTCAAAAGTTTTCTCAAGTCTCAATAGCTGCCCCTAGGCCCGTAACCAGGGAGGGGGGGCGAAATTTTTTGGCTTCACACTAGATAGGACTGAAGATGCACATGTTATCCCACATTCAGTGGGATTCACTGTATAGACAATTTTTTACAATTTTCTGAAGCTTTTTCGAGTTTTTAGAAGTTTTGAAACTTTCGAAGCTTTTCTAACTCTTGGGAAATGTTGCCAGACTTCTCAAAGTTTTTTAAATTTTTTTCCAAGTTTTATTCAAGTCTTCAAAATTTTGGTCTGGTCTTCAAAATCTTGGTCAAGTCTTGAGAAAGTTCCTCGAGTTTTCAGAAATTTCCTCAAGTCTTAAATTTGCTGAAATGTTTGCTCTTTCTTAGGTTTTTTAGAAACTTCTCTAAGACTGTCAAGTCTTCAGATGCCTGCGTACGTCTTTTAAAAGTTTACTTAAATTCATATTACGCTTACAAAACCTTCAAAAGTTTTCTCAAGTCTCAATAGCTGCCCCTAGGCCCGTAACCAGGAGGGGGGCGAAATTTTTTGGCTTCACACTAGATAGGACTGAAGATGCACATGTTATCCCACATTCAGTGGGATTCACTGTATAGACAATTTTTTACAATTTTCTGAAGCTTTTTCGAGTTTTTAGAAGTTTTGAAACTTTCGAAGCTTTTCTAACTCTTGGGAAATGTTGCCAGACTTCTCAAAGTTTTTTTAAATTTTTTTCCAAGTTTTATTCAAGTCTTCAAAATTTTGGTCTGGTCTTCAAAATCGTGGTCAAGTTTTCAGAAAGTTTCTCGAGTTTTCAGAAATTTCCTCAAGTCTTAAATTTGCTGAAATGTTTGCTTTTTCTTAGGTTTTTTAGAAACTTCTCTAAGACTGTCAAGTCTTCAGACGCCTGCGTACGTCTTTTAAAAGCTTACTTAAATTCATATTACGTTTATAAAACCTTCAAAAGTTTTCTCAAGTCTCAATAGCTGCCCCTAGGCCCGTAACCAGGGAGGGGGGGCAAAATTTTTTGGCTTCACACTAGATAGAACTGAACTTTTCAGATGTGCGACCTTTTTAAAAACCATTTTTAATGGATCGTTTTGTTTTCGTACTGAAATGCAAGGATGTTTTATTTTTAAATTTGGCGCCATTTCTTATTATTAGAGACCGGATTTTAAGCACAATCAAGTAAGGTAAAAAGGTGAGCAAAATGTTAGATTAGGCAGAAACGAAAAGCTAAAGAAGACACCAAAAAGGTAAAATACTGTAAAAAAAATGGCATTAACAGGCCAAAACGCACAATTAACAAAAAAAAAAACATTTTGATATCTCAGTCGAAATTAAAAAAAATAATAGATTTTAGGTTATACTCAGGATATTCAGAAGAAGTATAATATTTTCAAATGAAGAAGTTCTTAAAATTTCGAGTTCATTCTCGAATTTTCGCCCTAAATCTTGAAATTTTTACCTTAAACTCATTCGATTTTTTTCCAATATTTTGACATTTAAATCTGAGATTTCGTTTTTAAGAAAATTTAAACTTTTCTAGAAATTTCTTTTTTTTATTTGAAATTTCAGTCTTACGTTTTGAATTTTATTAAAATAATGTTGAATTTGCAAGTTTTTCAAGCTTAAACTCCCTATTTTGAAAAAAAATTCAAATTTTGGAAAGAACTAGAAATTTATACAAGCGATTTTTCGAGATTTAACACCAAATTTTGAGAAAAACTTGGATTTTGTAATAATAGTTTTACAGTTTTAGAATTTAAAAAATTACGTTTTGAATTTTATTAAAATAATGTTGAATTTGCAAGTTTTTCAAGCTTAAACTCCCCATTTTAAAACAAAAATCAAATTTTAGGACGAACTAGAAATTTATACAAGCGATTTTTCGAGATTTAATACCAAATTTTGAGAAAAACTTGGATTTTGTAATAATAGTTTTACAGTTTTGGAATTTAAAAATTTAAATTTTAAATTCGGTTTTTGAATAAAATTTTGAATGTTAGGCCCTTTACTAAAAAATCAAAATATCTTATAAGCCATTATTTTGAGAAGACATTTTTTAATAAGTTATTTTTATGAATTTTTTCTATAATTTTTCTAACATGGCGATTGAACTTTAAAAAAATGTCTAAAATGTCGATTCTTTTATAAATTTCGAGTTTTACAGAAAACTTGAGCATTTTTAAGTTGAAATATTTAGGAATTTTTTAATAACTTTAACCCATCAGCTTAATTCGAAATTTTTAATTTTTTCAAAAAGTTTTAACTTCATAATAAATCGAAATTTTTTGTTATGAAATTGATTTGTTTATATTTCGATTACGATTTCGACGCAAATTCGACTTTTTTCTCCAAAATTCGAATTCCAAGTGAAAACTTCCAAAAAAATATTGAAATTTCTATCTTAGTTATCAAATTTCAACTTTAATTAAGAATTTATTGTACTTTTAATCACATTTCTATCTTAGTTATCAAATTTCAACTTTAATTAAGAATTTATTGTACTTTTAATCACTTTTAAATTCATATTTTTAGAAAAACTTGATTTATAAAATGTTTACAACTTTTTACCACGAGTTTAAAAATGTCAAGATTAAAGTCGAAATTTTGAAAAAAAAAATGAGCTTTATGACTTTAGTTTATTTTTCAAAATTTTTACATTAGCACTAATTCAAAATTCGGACTTCTTCAAAATATTTTGACTTTCTTTCTAGACACTGAATTGATAGAAAATCTCCCGGCCATTTTGAGAAAACACTAAAAGTTTCAGGAAATATTAAAGTTTATTTTTTAAATTTTGTTTCAAGTCAAAATGTTAAGTGTTATTAATTTTCGTTAATAGATTTTATCTTTTGGAAATAAGAGATTTTTTTTTAGAAAATTTTGACTTCAAACCTTTTTTTTTCAAAATTATCGCTTCTTTTTTCTTCGGATTTGGAGGGTAATTCTAAATGTCAACTTATTTCTAAAATTTCGAATTTAAAGAACTAAAAATTTCGAGTTCGAACAGGTCACATTAAGAACTAACATATCGTAATTTTGTTCGAAAATTTAAAATTTTTAAAAATGTTAATATTTTCGGAAATGTTCAATAATGAATTCTGGTTATTTTTAAGTATAAATACGGTCGTAATTGAACTTTTTCTAGAACGAGTTTGACCACCCTAAATGTAGACTTTTCTAGACAAATTCCAAATTCAAAAAACTCAAGATTAAGTTCAGAATTCCGATATCAAACATTTTTCACAAAAATTTTGGCAAAATTTTCAGGTTTCTGGAAAGAATCGAAGTTTAAAAAAATATTTGTGGGTTTGAAGTAAATACCAAGATTTTAAATTTTGAATTTTGAGGAAAAAAAGTAAAAGTATTAACGTACTTAGCATTTAGCAAAACATCAAATTCAAATTGAAAATTTCCAACAAAGATCGAAATTTTGAGATTAAAGGCAAAACTTACAAAAAAAAAACAATAAATAACTTTATAGTAAAAACTTTTTTTCGAAATTCGGAAGAATCAAATGCATTTCGACATTGCAAATTCAGATAGCAACAATAATTCCCAAAATTGCCCAAAATAAAAAACGTAAAAATTCCAGTTGTTGCCAGTTAGAAAAAGAGTTGAACGCTAAAAGGAAACTTGAACTTAACAAAAACATCCAATCTTCCAGAATTTGGAAAGAATATCCAAATTCTAAATGTTCGGGTGCAAACTTTAAATTTGAGATAAAAGTTAAAATTACGAATTTAATTTTTCTTTAGCTGACTTCAAATTATGTCTTTAAATAGAGCACTTTCTATAGGCATTTTTCATACACAAGTGCAGATTATAAAAGACAGTTCAAAGATAAATTTTAAGGAATATCTTTCGAGTAATTTTATCATCTGACCTACACATCTGTTTTTATTTAGAAATTAAGTTAAGATAAATAGGCAACGTTGTTGTTAAATTACTTTGTCAGAATGTTAGAAGAGTTGGACTCTAGAAATAGTTTTAGTGTATTTTTTTATAGTTTAGTATACTTATATACAATAATAATATTAATAGTTAAGTAGTATTGGACCATGGCTTCTTAGCTCTAACCTAGACACAAACAAAGACTAGGTAGTTTTAGCAGAAGGATCGCAACCCCCTCCCCCCGAAAAAAAATCCTGGTTACGGGCCTGAATAGAATGCAATATAGATTGCAGTATGCAGCTTTCTAAACATGTGTAATTTGTGTCCATTTCAGCAGCTTACCACTTCTTCTCGCTTTTTCTTTGATATTCTATATTGATACATATTTATAAAGTTTGACAAAGCAGTTTTAAAAAATCTGTCTTAAAACTGTACCGACTGAAAGCGTGACCTACAATTAATATAATTAAACAAAATTGTTGATTTTTTATTATGTTTGAACATCGAAGTTTAATAAGAAGTCCTACATAATAGTTTAGAGTGTTTTTCTATTTTTGGCTACATCTTTATGAACCTAATTACACGTGATAAATAATTAATGCAACAGATAGTCTGAATTAAACTGTGACAAGGATAAACAACAAACAAGGATAAATTTCTGTTTTACTCCATCTTATCAGTGTGGTACTTATGTCAAATGCTAATAGAATGCAACATAGTTTGCAGTATGCCGCCCTCTAAACGTGTGTAGTGAATCATAGGTAGCCGAACTACCAACAGTTGAGCCACAAACGCTTAGCAAGTGGTCGCTCTCTGGGAAAGTTCAGAATACTTGATTGTAATAATACATAGACCAATAGGTTCCAGCTTTTATCAGATTCAAGGTTTGGCAACCAAATACTCATTTCGATTTTCGAGATCTAATAAGATCGAAACCTTGGTATGTGCATTAAGGTTTATGTGTCGATTTTTTAATAACATTTTGATTTATCCTTTTATGTTTGTAGACTAGTATATTTCATTCCTTGTAGGTTAAAAACAATGTTCTTTTTGTTCAGAGACTAGTTTTGATCACATTTAGTCTCGTCAGCTGTACGTATCCAATTTAAATTCTACAAATACTTAGATGTGTTTTTTTTAATATATAGGAGCTTCCTGCTAAGACTCAAAAAAATCCTGACAGAAAAAAGGGATTTCCATTTCAAAAACTCAGGCAGAAGCTAATTTTTTTAAAAATGAATAAAAGTAGTTGATACAAATAAAGAAGATGAGTATAACTGCAGACGAATGCAGTTGATACTCCTTTGGCTAATCAAGTTAAATTAATATACTAAACAATGTCACTTTGGCTTATACTATAGGTATTCTAACCACTAACATAGTGTAACGAAATGTAAATTATAGAACAGAATTTAGTACGCAAGAAAATTTTCTAGAAAGATCTGATAAGGGGAAAACGGCCGCGATAACGAAGTAAACGGCAGATAAATGTTCCAGAAATTTCGGCAAACGATTATCTGCGGGTTTTTTCAAGAAGCCGGGAGCCAAAACTATATAAGGCGTTCGCCTTTTCCTCGAGTCAGTTAGTTAGTCAGTCAGTGTAATTAGTGAGTTACTAGTTAGAAGTAAATAAGTGAGTTCATTATTCAGTTGTAGTGTTCCGAGTTTAGTTTGGTAATAAAGTGGGTATTATTCAATTCACGTGTTAATAATCAATTCGATCCGATAAGCCCTAACAATAGTAAATGTGAAATTCCTTATTCTCTAATAAGGAATTTCACATTTACTATTGTTAGGGCTTATCGGATCGAATTGATCTCTATTTAAAAGGCAATGTTCTGTAGCCAACAGAAAGTTTACCAGTCTGCAAATTCAGTCCAAAGGTTTCACCCCTTTACCACATCGGTAATTAAATAAATAATTACGCGATACGTATTTCGCCAGCAGAACTGGCATTTTCAAGCGCTTGAAAATGGGGAAATACGTATCGCGTAATTATTTATTTAATTGCCGATGTGATAAAGGGGTGAAACCTTCTTTGGACTTAATCACAAGCCACAGTTAGTTCAGTGCTTTAGTCTGCAAATTGCCAACGACTACATATCGTCAGTGGATTAAAAAACGATCGAAATGCGACACAGTCATATGCAATAGAGACTGGGAGCATTGTAGCAAACAAATCCGTCTGGAGCCGTCGCACAAATGAGCAAATAACGAGGGTCCCAGCTAATGGAACCACATTATGATTGGATTATTGAGGGTAGGTGAAGGTGGCGTCCCGCTGCGGCCAGTTCAGCGGACAATAGATCCGGGGGATCGCGCCAGTCATGCTCGGTATTAGCCGGCCCGCCGGGGGGTTACACAAGTCATCCTGGTGCCCCCGGGGCCCGCGAACTCATGAGAAGATTCTTCGTTTGTTTTATCCACTTGTACGTTCGCGTCATGGTATTAATGTCGTTCTTTAGGTCACATTCCTTCCTTCTTTTCAATCCGAACCATTGTTAACTGTTTGTGCGTGATGTGTACCTGATTGAAGGTAACTGTCTTCTCATCATTGGTAGTCCAGAAATATAAATTTCTTTAATTTTCAGGATATCTATCTTTAGCACCTTAATCCTTCTGATATTATACAGGATGATTAACCCCAATATTTATAGGGGTGTGTAGGGGCAAAACTGATCAAAATAGTCTAATCAACATTTGGTGGTATATCAACGGTTGCTGAGATATCGATAAAAATGTTTTTACCCAAGATGACTTATTAGGTATCAACAGATTGTTCATTGTGTATTATAAATTTATTATGTGTAATATAAACAAATAAATAAAGCATAAATAAAACAAAAATAAAT
The DNA here is from genome assembly GCA_028583605.1 of Dastarcus helophoroides. Taxonomy (NCBI): domain Eukaryota; kingdom Metazoa; phylum Arthropoda; class Insecta; order Coleoptera; family Bothrideridae; genus Dastarcus; species Dastarcus helophoroides. The sequence continues at coordinate 2,565,962 of CM053325.1, forward strand.
TTTCATAAAGACCACTATCTGACTGTTCTTGTCGAGGAATGAATCAGCTGTGGATTGCAGAAGTAATAAATCTTTAACGTGCATGATGATTTTCTCTCATAAATGCTGCTCAATTGACTCACTTCTGTTCAGTTTTATTGAATAAACCAATGATTTAGGTTATACCCAAAGTTAGAAATCAAACGAATTCAATTCTGTTGACCAATGACCAATCCAGCGCTGTGGAAAGATGTTACGATGATTCATCACAACACGACTAAAATGAGCAAAAACATCACTAAAACGATATGTATTGCTTAATATTCAATGGGACATCATCTAGTTGAGAAACGCGTTAGAGCAACCGTTGTTGGTTTCAGAGGACAAGATTTGTATTTCAAATAAAAAAAGAAATCAAAATACCCAATTTGTGACAGTGACCGGATATAAAAATTGTTTGCACATCACTATTCTATATTATACGATTCGTATATAATTCTCCAACATTATTGTTGCTTATCACGTTTGACGTCCAGGGCGATCGTTTCATTCGCCTCGGCCTTAATGGTTTGTTAGAGAACTAACTAATCGTCAGAACTCTTTATGAAATATTCTCATCAAAAACATTCCCTTTAAAATGAATTGATGTTCCAATGTTCCACTTAGTCTTTTTTCTGTAACGTTATCGTGCAAGTAAAGAATCTACATGACAAAAACACAAAGCCACTGTTTTCAATCATGCTCGTCCTACTCGCGTCCAGATGACAAACAACAAAAATGAAAATTAATTAAAACATGTTCCTGAAATATACAGAGAAATGAATGGTTCAGAGGAGCAGAGAGAACAATGAGCGATTGGGGCCTCGTGTGACAATACATGATAGATAGGCGCGATTTCATCTCTGCTGCCGCTCCGTGGCCACAGATACTGGACGGATAGGCCGAGTAACAATGGACTCATTTATAAATAAGCGGGTTACCCGCTCCTGTCCCAACCCAGCTAATTATATTCTACATATTAATGCACTAAGACCTGATACTGCACATTTCGTCTTCGATCTGCATTGACATATTAAATCCAATCAGTCTTCTAATCAGGTTACTTGTTCCATATATAGAAAGACTACATTTTTTACTTACATTAGCTTCATGGATCAGGAGGGGCCCTGTTCCAACTAAATCGATAACTAAAATACAAATCTTATGCCCCGAAACCAAGAAAGAATTAAAAAACACAACCGAGGTTATTCTAAGGTGTTTCGATGGCCAAGCTATCATTTTTTTTTAAGTTTAATCCACTCGCAAAGTTTAACCCCATTATGCTTTCAAAGCACTGCGAGTAGGATGCGGAAACAGGGATAGATGGCGATGAACCGCCTTCTTAAACAAGGATAGGTTGTAATTTTTGGGGAAAATTTCTTTCGGTAACAAGTTTCATAACTTGGAAGTTCTATAGAAAAATGAGTCTCCGTAGACAGAAGTCCTCACTGTGTCAAGCTGGACCGCGCAGGAATTTGCCGTCTCCAACACTGTCTTGTATGCGTCAAGAATCTTGCCCTTGGGGGGATCAATCCTATTAGTTCCTGCGAGCATCTTCCGTGATAGTACTTGTAGAAAAGAGACAAGTCACCAACCCTACGCCTATGCTCTAATGTTTCGATGGAATCAGTCAGACTCTCGTCATCAGTTAGGCGAATCGCTCTTCTTTGAATTGAATCCAAGAGAGCTAATTTTGGGGCTGAACTCCAAACATGAGAACAGTATTGGCTCGTGTTGGCCTAACTTGAGCTTTGTATAGCTGATGAGATGTGAAGTACTTTTTAGCTCTAAAAAGAAAGCCTAGCTTCTGAGAGGCGGATTTGGCAATGGCGCGCACATGATCGTCCCAAGAGAAATTAGTGCTCGCATTCACTCCTAGGATAGATAGATTAGATCCCATAGGAAGGGTTTTACCGTCCATTAGTATGTTTGTTGCATTATCCCTTGATCTTTTCCTAGAGAAAACCGCGGCCTGGGTTTTTGAAACGTTGAAGTCGACCAAATTGTTCTGACCCCATTCCAGAATCATCTCGAGATACCGATTAATCGTCTGTACCTGCTGTTGCCTTAGTCGATCTGAAGCAGCGATAGATAATGGTTTGTCGGAGAAAAAAGATGACACAAGGTTACTATCATCTGCGTAGCTGTATATAGGATTGGAAGTTGAAACTAAAAGATCGTTGATGTGTAACTGAAATGGAGTAGGAGACAGAGCAGACCCCTGAGGCACATCTGCGTTAATCGCAAATGTCTCGGATGAGATGCCATCGACGACGACCTGAAGATATCTGTCAGCGAGAAAATTGGACATCAAATGACAGAGTCGAGGAGGAAGACCATAAGATGTTAATTTGGCGAGAAGAGATCGGTGCCAGATTCTGTCGAATGCTTTTGAGATATCCAATGCTACAATCCTAGCCTCACCATGTTTTTCCATAGCTGAGTTACAGACATGAGTAACATATGCCCGCAGATCACCAGTGGAACGTTGTTGTCTAAAACCGTATTGCCTGTCGAAGATTATTCTATTTTTCTTCATGATATTTGAGATCCTCAATGTTGAAAACCTTTTTCATCGCTTTAGATATAACGGGTAACAAAGATATAGGTCGGGTCCCTTTAGAATCAAGTTGGGTCATTTTAAGTCTCCTGAAAACTTTAATTGGTGATCCATCAAAGTTTCGATTTAGGACCAATTTCTATCAAAAATTCGCCGCAAAATGGTCGAAACTTTGGCTCTACCTTAACTTGTCTGTATGAATTGACGAATCACGTTGTGTTTTCCTGAAATATTTTACTTTTTACGAACGCGTATGACCTGACGTCGTACCTTTCAGTAGGCATTTAATTCTAATTGTATGTTGTCAACAACAATTGGTGACATTTGGGTGATTCAATTTTGACATTGTTTTGTGCTCTCTGTTCAAGTAATCTGTGTATAATCCACGATGTGTTAAGATAATTTTAATTGTTACTCATTTTTTATCACCTCTCATTGCGCCCAAAACAAAATTATCGCTGCTGATATTCAATAATGTGAGATAGTTGAAACGCTAGAAACTGTACAATATAATAATCGAAATTAAATGTCGTGATTGTCAAAGAAATTGGTAACCAAATTTGTAAAACGATTGGTTTATGCGGCAACAAGGCAGGTTCAACCGCACAAGGTCCAATACCAAGGGCAGCTCAAAATTTGTTGAATATGTTTTTTTTTATCGATGAAGATAAAGGTTGAGCCCCCCAGAGTACGGCATTCGGCTGTAAACGTTGTAAAATTTTGTTAAATTAATCAAGAGATTTGTGGTTTGTATTTGTCGACCCTAAAAAATTCAGATTTCTAGATAGATATGGAAATTGATTTGACGATTTGGCCATGAAAAATATTTTGTTTCTTATTATTTTTTAGGGCCCTGGTTTAACATCTTAAAAATAAACTGAACAATTGTAATTTATCATATGTTGGACAGACCAAGAGATCCATTAAAACCAGATTTAAAGAACATTGCTCATTTTAGATACAAAGAAGAAAAAAAGTCAAAATATGTTATTGGTCAATATATTCCAAGATAGAATACTGAAGGGGGATTCTTTTTTATTTGTGGGTACACGGGAAAAAAGTCAGTACTTATAAAATCTCCTGCTTGATCTTAAATCATTGAAAATGACATTTTTTTTCGAGATTTTTTGTACATAGAATTTTGTGCAAATTTCTTTTCTCTCATTATAATTGCTTAGGCATTTCCCATCTGCAGTTTTATATCCTGAATTCTAATGTATATACTGACAGGTTTGAACTCTTATCAAATTTAGGGTTTGAAAAACAGACATCGGTTTCGATCTTGTTAGAATTCGTCAGTTTGGGATACCCAATTCGATCGAAATACTCTTGTTGAAAGTATACACTAAAAAAATTATAAATGTTTTCAAATGTAATTTGTGGGGTGAACCTGAATCTTCTGTGCTGCCTGGAGAGTAGTTCGTAGGAGTCTGTGATTTATGGAGCTTGTTAGCATAACAATTTAATTTATCATATGGTGGACAGACCAAGAGATTCATTAAAACCAGATTTAAAGAACATATCGCTCATTTTAGATACAATAGAAAAGAAAAATCAAGTGTCGCCCTACATATAATAAGTACAGGACACAAAATTAACACTAAAAATTTAAAATTGTTAAGGTCGGTCACAAATAACAGAGAACTTGATGCACACGAAACAATTTATGTCAATCAGAGGCCAGTTACCCTTAACGGAGATAAAGGACCATTGGCGGCCTCCAGTTTATTGAAGGCTATCTGTGGCAGGTCAAAATTGCATGCACCAAATGTGTTAAACAATTAGAAATAGGAAAGAAAGCCAGTAATATATAAGTTTTGTGACCGCCAGTATCGATTTGAATCTCAATGCAGATGACGTCGATGCACCTTTTGCTAATCTTTTTAGATTAGTACGCTTGAAAATATCAGCTGGCTGCTGTCGAAATACGTATTGCGTAATTATCTATTTAATTGCCGATGTGGTAAAGGAGTGAAACCTTCTTTGGATCTTAGAAAAGGCCCTGTAAAAGCTAGCCACGGCACTGCTTATAATATTCCATCCACCGTGAATCGACCTGTATATTTTGCTAGCTATTACCCGCTACTTCGTCTGCGGATTTAAGTGAATAATTAGAATTTAACAGAAAAAGTATCCAAAATTAAAGAGAGTTTTTAAATTTCTTGAATTGTCGGATCAGTTAATTTGTTTTAGTGTTTTTATTTGTCTGTAAAAAATTCACCTTCAGAATATATTCTTAAATCGAGCGAAAATTGAAATACAAATCTTATCCCCTGAAACCAAGAAAGATAAAAAAAAAAGAACAGAATTTGCTTTAACGCGTTTCGATAGGCAAGCTATCATCTTCAGAGTCTCTGCAATAGATGGTCCCGCCGATCAAATGCGTTTTCTTATTTATACAGTTTGTGTTACCGTTGCACTCTTTAAAATACGGTAGATTTCGTTCCAAATACGGTTTACCAAAATTCGAAAGAACCCGTAAAATACGGGAGGTCTGGCAACTATCACAGCAGGCAAGCAGTAGGGATGTCGATCTGAGATCGATTAATCGAAAAATCGATTTTTTCAAATTTCAAGGTCGAGTTTTTAGATCTCAAATACACAATCGATCTAATGAACGATTCAACATCCTAAGAATCGAATCGATTTAACTTACATGCAGGTCACTGTAAATTTAATGATAAAAATTTGTTATGTAAGTGTATTTATGTCGTTATGTTATTGTCCACTTCCATCTACTAGCAATAGCTACGTTAATAAGGCAACAGATGGCAGCATTTTCATTCATTACCTCATTGACTGAATAGGAAAGATAATTGTGGCGCCATCATAGTTTGTTCCTAGGGTTGCAACATCGTTCAAAAAAACATCGATATTTAAACATCGATATTTAAACATCGATATTTTTTTCAATGAAACATCGATGTCTTAAACATCAGTATTTAGTATCGATGCTTTTCTGATGAGTTAAAGAAGTAAAAATTAGGAAAGTGTGTAAAAGAAAATCAATTTAAAAAAAAGTTTCTTAAATTAAATTTTTTTTTATAAGAATTCACACTTCTTCCAATTTTAATCCTTCTCAAAAAAACCAGACAATTTTTTTTTCTCGAAATTTTCATTTTTGTCAAACTACGATCTTTCTCTTAACATTTTTTTTTTGTGGAAATTTAAATCTATCTCGAAATATTATTGTTTCTTCGAAATTATAGTTTTGGGCAAAAAAATTTTTAAATTTTCGACTTTTGCTCTCTCGCTTTCAAATTCATATTCATTGTCTTGGAGGCGTGCCATCAAAATAATTTTAAGATAAAAAGTTTATTATTTAATATTTCATCAGAATTACTAAGATTTTGTTAGGAAATCTTCTCTAAAATTCATAATTTTCCACTTGGTGATCTTTAACTAAATCGATTTTGAATTAAAAATTTGCTTATTAGATGGTTCATCAGTATTGCAGAGGTTTTACCACACAATATTCTCTAAAATTTAAAATTTCTGTCTTGGTGGTCCATAGTTAAACCAATTATCATTTAAAAATTCTCTTATTAGATAGTTGATCAGTATTAGAAACGTTTTGCTACGAAATATTCTTTAAAACTAAAAAACTTTCCATCTCAATGTTGCTAGCATTTTTACATAGGAGTTCTCCAGAATCACATTTATTCTCTTGGAGGATTACTATTAAGGCAATTTTGGGTTGCGAAATTCATTATTGAGCATTTCATCAGAATTGCTAGAATTTTGCCACCAAATATCTCTAAACTTTGAATTTTCTTTCTTGGTAGTCTATAAATAAATTGATCTTGGATTAAAAATTTGTTTATTAGAAAGTTCATCAGTATTAGAAACGTTTTGCCATGAAATATTTTCTAAAATTCAAAATCTCCCTCTTGGTGGTCTTTAACTAAATCAATTTTAAATTAAAAACTTCCTCATTAGCTAGTTCATCATTATTGCAAGCGTTTTGCTACGAAATATTATCTAAAATTAAAACTTTCTCCCTCTCAATGTTGCTAACATTTTTACACAAGAGTTCTTCGAAATCACATTTATTCTCTTGGAGAATCACTATTAAGACAATTTTCGATTGCAAAATTCATTATTGAGCATTTCATCAGAATTGCTAGGATTTTACCACTAAATATTGTCTAAAATTTGAAATTTCTCTTTTGGTGGTCTATGAATAAATTGATCTTGGCTTAAAAAATTTGTTTATTAGAAAGTTCATCAGTATTAGAAACGTTTTGCCATGAAATATTTTCTAAAATTCAAAATCTCCCTCTTGGTGGTCTTTAACTAAATCAAATTTAAATTAAAAACTTCCTCATTAGCTAGTTCATCATTATTGCAAGCGTTTCGCTACGAAATATTATCTAAAATTAAAACTTTCTTCCTCTCAATGTAGCTAACATTTTTACACAAGAGTTCTTCGAAATCACATTTATTCTCTTGGAGGATCACTATTCAGACAATTTTCGATTGCAAAATTCATTATTGAGCATTTCATCAGAGTTGCTAGGATTTTGCCACTAAATATTATCTAAAATTTGAAATTTCTCTTTTGGTGGTCTATGAATAAACCAACCTGGGATTAAAAATGAGTTAATTAGATAATTCATCAGTATTAGAAACGTTTTGCAACAAAATATTTCCTAAAATTCAGATTTTTCATCTTGGTGGTCCTTAACTGCAACGACTTCGAGTTAAAAATTTGCTTCTTAGCTAGTTCATCAGTATTGGAGTCGTTTTGCTACGAAATATTCTCTAAAATTAAAACTTTTCAATCTTAGTTAATGCTAGCATTTTAACACAATAGTTCTCCGAAATCACATTTATTCTTTTTTTTTTTTCGAGTTTAATTGAAATTTCCATTTTTTCTCGAAAGTTCAGAGATTAAGCTTGCCTTGAAATTTCGACTCTACCTCGAAATTTCGACTCTTATCTCCAAATATTGACTCTTATCTCCAAATATCGACTCTTATCTTGAAATTTTGACTGTTCTCTCAAAAATACGACCTTTTTTTTGAAATTTTGCCTTTAACCTCGAAATTTCAACTTTTTTCCTGAAACTCCGAGAAAAAAGTTCGCGAAAGAAGTTGATATTTCGAGGTAGAATTAAAAATTTCGAGAAAAAACTCGAAAATTTGCCTTTAAACTCGAAGTTTCCAACACTGTCTTTTAAATTGATTGACTTTCTAAACCTAGTTTTTAAGAAGTAAAAATTAGAAAAGTGTAGAAAAGGATATCAATTTAAAAAGAACGTTTTTTTAAATTTCGAGTTTAATTGAAATTTCGATTTTTTTCTCGAAATTCCAGGGATTAAAATTGAAATTTCGACTCTAATCTCGAAATTTCGACTCTAATATCGAATGTTTTTTTCAATTTATTTAACATTTCTTCGGCCCAGTTTGGAAATATTTAAATTTTTCTGGTTTGTTGACAATTTTCTAAACAGTTTTTTAAATGTGACTACGTGATATTTAAATTTATTGAAAACGTCACTTCATGACAGTTCACAAATTAAGAGGTTAGTTTATTTTACATAGAACAGGAATAATGAAAAATAGGAGACCAAAAATTAGATATGGAAAAAATAAAAATTTTGTTTTTTTTTGATAAATTAGGAAAACATAAATAAAAAATACATAAAAAGGTTGTAGCACTGGACATCGATGTTTCGCTTTCATTTAAGCTCGTCAGCAGTGCATAACATGGAAAGGGAACAATGAGGAAGAAATACTTAAAATAAAAAAATAAAAAAAAATTAAAATATAAAAAAGAAAAAAAAAATTTAACATGAATAGACGTTTCATCATCAATTTACTGTGTTAAAAATTTACTGTGTTAAAAATTTAAATATTTGAAGCCCGATCCACAAGAAACAACTACTCCGAGGGATAATACCCCTTCCGGCATTGAACTACACTTGAAACTACAAATGAAGAATAAGTCTAATATCGAAATTTCGACTTTTAAATATGCACGAAATTAGGTTAGGCATACAATATTGGAGAAGGTAGGGTGTGTTCAGTTAATTTTAAAAATTTTAATAACCAAAATTTCGACTTTTTTCGAAATTTCTTGGTTAAAGTCATAATTCAAGATTAAAGTCGAAATTTTGACTTTACTGTTGGAATTTCATGAAAAAAGTTGATATTTCAAGGTTAAACTCGAAATTTCAAGAAAAACTCGAAAATTCAAATTCAATTTAAACTCGAAGTTTCTAACGCTTTTTTTTCAAATTGATGGGTCTTTCTACGCCTAATTTCTTTAATTATTTTATATGAAATAAAAAAAGCTCCAATTTCGGGAAAAAACTTAAATTTATAAAAATAAAATTTGGTTTAATACAAAATTTTGGAATTTTCAAAAATAAATGAATATTAAAAATGTCAAAATTTTTCAAATAGCCAAAATTTTAAAAATGAACTTAAAATTTTGAGGAACTTCGGAAATTCAAAAAAAGTCTAAACTTTGAAATGTTGAAATTTTCATTAAAAATTCAGGTTTTTTTAAAAAAGTCCATAAAACCCTTTTTTAAAATGTCAGGCAAAATTTTGTAAAAATGCCAAACTTTATACAAGTCAGAATTTAAAACAGCCAACGCTTTAAGAAAATATCGAATTTTGAAAATTTTTGGAGTCGCACTAATTAAAAAAAAAATCTCAACATTAAAGGAAAAAAAATTCAGAAAATTTTTAATTTTTGAAAGTTAGAATTTTAACAGACGAATTTTAAATCGAAATTTCAATAGTCAAAATTTAGAAAAATATCGATATTTTCATAAAAAGTCAAACTATCCATTAAAAAGATTTCCAAAATTGTGGAAATTCTAACAAATAGTAAAAAAATTCAAAACAAAATTTTGAAAGAGATTTGAAAGATCCAATTTTCAAAAAAAAAGAAACTTTTGAAGTCGTACTAATTTCATTTGAAGATAAATCGTAATTTTGACCAAAGTAAAGATTTTCAAAAAAGATCGAAATTTTGAAAAATAGTCAAAATTTTAAAATAATGTTAAACATTGAAAAATATCGCAATGTTTAAAAAGAAGCTCGAACTTTTTAAGACAACTGGAAATTTTCAAGACAATTCAATTTTTCATTTATTAGAAATGTTTAAAAATTTCACCAACAAGGTGATTAATCGGAAATCGATCTTTCAGCACGTAATTTAATCGGGAATCGATTCTTTAGTGCACGATTCGAATCGATCCAAAAATCGATTATTTTAAAAAGGAATCGACATCCCTAACAAGCAGTGAAGGAAGGAACTGCGTCCTTCCGTGTTATGACGCTGTCAAACTGTCAGTCTTTATCTAAAAGAATCCTAATTGTAAGGTTACATTAAGTTTGGACCCTCATCGTTAGATGAGGCGCCGTCGTCGTGTTGTCATTGCCATTTATTTACATAAAAACGAGTCGTGCCATATGCCCAAGAGTAAAACATCGAGAAAGCTACTCGAAATTTGGCAACTGAAGCGGACAGACAGACAAACACACTTTCGCATTTATTAGTAAAGGTTACTAAATAATACAGTGTACTTTTTCTCACTTGTTTCTTTTTACAAATTTTTAAGTTATTATTTAGTCGTTTGTGGCAATATTTTTGAAGATTTTTGAGACCATCGCTTTGATTTTCAGTTGAAATTTTTAATATTCTTCGACTTTTACAGCAACATTATGTAAAATTTGCACTAAAACAAGTAAAACTTTAAGAATCAACTTGTCAACATTACTTTTATTTAGCAAGTTTTGCCCCCAATTAAAAACAATGCGAGTCCTTTGATAATATATTGTATATCATTGTAGAGTAAGTCGATGAAAAATCGGGACAAAATGATTTCGCCTCACTTTTTCAAGCGCCGAGGTTTTGGTGCATCCGCTGTAATTTATGCCCTAGCTTCGATGTTTTTCGCCGATGCCGAAGGATTTACTTTTTTCCAAACACCAAACGACGCCCAAGAATGTCGAATTAATGTCCAGAAATGTTGTTTAAATAAATGAAGGTAACTTTTTAAATATGCCACTTTCAACGTGAAAAATTTGTTAATTATAAAGACACTTACATAAAACAGCGGCATTTATTAAATCCTCGGGCTCTTTAAAATATTTTTCAAAGACGAGTTTCGATGGATTTTTTACTTGGTTTCTAAGAATTCTAAATAAAGACAGGTAGAGGACCTAAGAATCTCATTATTTATTTAATTAGCATAAAATACATAAAACCGAAGGAGTACTGCAATAAATTGAATTAAAAGTTATCGCGTCGTTAACTTGTGAGCCACCGAAAATTTTTAAAATATACAATCCTGCCGCCGCCGACAGCCACGGATTTTGTTTTTCTCATCAATATAATGCGATACTTAACGACTGCCACTAGTTTAACATCGCATTAAACACGGCATGCCCTCGGATACATACAAAAATTAAACGCCTACGAAAGTTAATTCGAAGCGACGTCTACCGTCTATCTCCCTTCCAATCGTACTTCTTCAAACGTTCAAACAGAATCGGAAATTTGTTCAAACATCTTTGATAAAATCGTGTACCTCGGTAGCTGAAATTCAAAAGAATTCATAACTTATGGTCTTATTCAAATCACGTTCCTAAGTTTATGTTGCTAGTTATCACTTGTGTGAATGTTATTTATTTCCTATCGAGTGTGGAAGCTTAAATGTTATAAATGACTAACAAAAATTGTTGGGGGTACGCCAATGTGCTATTTTTTCACCATTTAAATGGTTTTGTGATAATCAAAAATTTGAGCACTTCACAAACCCTGTAGGTCTGGTTGATATACAGTATTTCCATTTTTTAAAAGTTTGCACCCTGGTTTTTTTCGAGAACTGCTGAAAATTTCGAAAAACCTTCGTACATGGTCAACTGCGCATCAGCGGTAAATAAGCTTTGATGGAACGGACTGGTCCTTGGTTATCTTCAAAAATTGAAATACAGAACTTGTAGAGCAACCTTTGTTGTGTTTTTTAATCTTTCTTGGTTTCAGGGGACAAGTTCTGTATTTCAATTTTTGGTAAATAAGCTAGTACCTAAAAATCAAATAAATTGAGTAGCGATTATCCAAGAATATTTAACCATGGCGCCATCTTGGTGACAGATGTGATTCTCATCTTATTTCAATATTTAAAATTCATTCTCCGAGGAATTACAACTTAGTCTCTAATCACAATGCTTCTCCTAGTCAAATTACCGAAAATGAAAAGCGGACTAATAATTCAGTTCCCCAAAATTCTTACCCAAAGATTCAGTTTTCCGAAATATTACTTATGAGATTCCTGTACAAGTGAGTATTGTTGTCACTTCGATAGTTGAATATCAATTTGATCTTTTAGACCCATGTGGTTTCTTTCCATTCTCTTCGATTTTTCGCTTTGGTCATCCAGTCGGGACCTGTTTATCTGCCAAGTGTTCTTTTATTGCTTCCAACCATCGTTTCCTTGGTCTTCCTCTTTCCATTTTCCCTTCCATATTATTAATTTTAGGACTTCTTCTTCGAAAATTCTTTCCAAATGGACCAGGCCAGTGGACTAGTAGTTCAGTTTCATAAAATTTGTACCCAAAGATTCATTTTTCCGGAACATTGCCCATAAGATTCCTGTACAAGTGAGTCTTGCTGTCACTTCGATAGTTGCAGATCAATTTGATCCTTTAAACCCGTAGCTTTGTGATTTTTTCCCATTGTCTTCGATTTTTTGCTTTTGTCATCCAGTCTGGATTTGTTTATCTGCCAAGTCTTCTTTTATTACTTCCAATCATCGTTTCCTTGACCTTCCTTTTTTCCTTTTCTCTTCCATGTTAATAATTTAATGTCTTTTTCTTCGGGAATTCTTTCCAAATGGCCCAGGCCAGTGGACTAATAATTCAGCTTCACAAAATTCCTCTTAAAGATGCAGTTTTCCGGAATATTGCTTATAAGGTTCCTGTACAAGCGAGTATTGCTCTCACTTCGATAGTTGTGGATCAATTTGATCCTTTAGGCTCAAAGCCTTGTGGTTTCTTTCTATTCTCTTCGTTTTTTTGATTTTGTTATCCAGTCTGGATTTGTTTATCTGCCAAGTTTTTTTTTATTGCTTCCAACCATCGTTTCCTTGGTCTTCCTCTTTTTTTTCCTTCCATATTACTAATTTTACGTTTTTTTCTTCGGGAATTTTTTCCAAATGGCCCAGGCCAGTGGACTAATAATTCAGTTTCGTAAAATTCTTACCCAAAAGATTCAGTTTTCTGGGATATTGCTGATGAGGTTTCTGTACAAGCGAGTATTGCTGTCTTTTTGATAGTTTTAGATCAATTTGATCCTTTAGACCCATAGCTTTGTGGTTTCTTTCCATTCTCGTCGATTTTTCGCTTTTGTTATCCAGTCTGGATCTGTTTAGGGTAGAGTGCCAGTAAACCGGCCACTACCAGTCTTCGGCCACTTGGCACTTTAATTAATAATAACTTCCAACGCATAAATCTCATGTAGGTTGTTCCAAAATAATAATAATCGACTTCTTTCGGTTCATAACCGACTTATTGAGACAATTAAGCGGTAAATACTTTGGCTTCAGTTTAGCGCTGAAAGTTGTGTGTTCTCTGCAGGTTACAGTTTATAAGATCACTATTGCTAAGAAATATCTATGTGTAGTTTCTTTTTTAGGCGAGTAATTTACCTACTAACATGTTTCTAAATGAAGTTCTTGTTAAATATAAAAAGCAGGGTTTAAAGTGTACATTTAATAATTTGAAATTGAGAAAAAGGATATATAAAGGTTAAAAAAATAGTGGCCGCTTACTGGATCTCTCTAACAGCTAAGATGTGAGTAGCCAGCCAGGGCGGCCGACTACTAACATATTGCAAACTTTGAAATTTATTCTTTTTTATAAAATGTTTTAAATCAATACATACATAAATCAATACATACAATACATTTTTATTTGAAATATTGCCCAATTAAATAGTATACTACTAAGCTACCAGTAGTCGGCTACCAAAATTAAAGTTTAAAATTGACATTTTGCATTAATAAGCTTTGACCGACTATTGGATTAGGCCACAAATAAGATGCTGAACCATAAGTCGGCCATATATTTTTGAATAGTTTTTTTTTCTAAATTAGACCCTAAATATACATTATTTTTAGTTAATATGGCAAATAGCGTAAAACGAAAAAAAGTTCATCAATATGACGAAAAACATCTACAACAATGCCTCGAAGAAGTTTTAAATGGACAATCTTTGCGGATAATATGCCGCAAATACGGCATTCCAAAATCACAGGATCGTCTTCAAGGCCGTACAAAAAAAAAGTGGAAAAGGTCCAAATCCAGTATTAACACTTCAGAATGAGAAAATAATTTTCGATTGGATAATGAAACTAGGAAAGTCTGGTTTTCCGTTAAAAAAAGAAGAATTGCTTTCCAGTGTTACCAAGATAGTACTCGCAGAAGAAATAAAAACTCCATTTAAGGATGGAAGGCTTGGAGAAAAATGGTATAAATCATTTTTACGAAAAAATCCTGAAATTTCTGTCCGAAGTGCAGAAAGTAGAAATTTAGCTAGGGCAACAGTTACAGAACAGTATATTAGGAAAAGGTTTGATGAACTTATCTTATTTCTGAAGAATGAGAATGTTGCTGATATACTAAATGATCCCAGTCGTATTTTAAACGCAGACGAAAGTGTTTTTAGCCTTTGCCCAAAATCTGGAAAAGTACTGTGCCCTAGAGGATGGCGTAATGTAGCAGAAATTAAAAAAGGAAACGAGAAGGAGAATTTAACAGTTTTATGTACTTTTAGAGCAGACGGAAGAATGGGGCCTCCTTTGGTGGTTTTTTTCTGTGTCAGACCTCCAAAAGCACTTGTAGATTCTATGCCAGAACATTGGATTCTCGGCAAATCTGAAAGTGGGTGGATGAAAGGCGATGTATTTTTTGAATTCGTAGCAAATGCCCTGCATGGCTGGTTAAATGAACAAAAAATTAAATGGCCTGTTCTTTTTTAGTGAATGGGCACCGATCTCATATGTCACTAAAATTGAGCCAGTTCTGCGACGACAATCAAATAATTCTGTATTCTTGACCGCCGAATCGCACACATATCATTCAACCTGCTGACGCAGCAGTTTTTAAACCTATGAACGCTAATTGGGAAAAACACAGTTCGCAAACGGCAAAATAAGCCTGAAAACGTCAACTGTGTTGTAGCAAAAATTAATTTCTGCAATATTTTTGCTGATGTTATCAATGATCCAAAATTACCAGATTATATAATGACAGGATTTCGAAAATGTGGTATATATCCATTTGATCCTAGTGCGGTTGATTATTCCAAGTGCTATAAAAATACATTCCACGAAGGACAACATTCAATGTTTTCCACTGAAGATTTTGAAACAGCAAACAGAGTTTTAAAGGCTATAGAGCCTGCGCTCACCTCCAAAGGAATTAACTTTCAAGTAATTGAGAATGAAATGCTACAATTAGAAGGACGAAATTTATATCAAACAGATACTGAAAAAAATATTGCTACAGGTAACATCACTTGTGGGAATTATATTATTTCTGAAGATGGCCAACTTGTCCCGGAACCTTCCATGGAAGTTTCAGAATCTGAGCACCATAGTCTGCCGAAATCGGAAATTCTTTCATCTGTTAATACCCTAGTTTAACCCCAATTTGGTGGAAAAACCCGTTATTAATTATCAAACAAATAATGAATATACAATAAAGGATAAGGAGTCGCTAAACTTAAATGATGAACTAAACTGTTTTTTGGGATGTAATAGCAAAGTCTAGAGTCCTTCTGAAGAAATGTCCGTGAATAATATTCAGATGATTTGACATAAAGGCTATAATTTGCAGTCAGTAGCAACCTCAAAATGTATTACAAAGGACGCCTTTGATAGACATTTAAAATTTCCAAATATATTACAAAAAAATGCAAATAAGAAAGTCAAAGAAGTTTTTCCTAAAGCTATATCTTCCAACAAATGGAGGGAACACTATAGAAAGAAGTTAAAAGAACGAGAAGAAAAAGAAAATATTAAACAATTGAAGCGAGATATGGCAAAAAAAGAAGATGGAAAAAGGAAAGAAAGTAGTAAAAGGAGGTCAGAAGCAAAAAAAGTGTCACTTTTGTAATGAAGATCTTTACAGTGATGCGGAAGAAGACTCTAAAAAAATATATAGGATGTGACTACTGCCCTTATTGGTACCATCTTAGACGTACTAAATTTCAGGGCCAAGCATATGACAAAGTTGCTATAATTAATTTTAAGTGTAACTTTTGTAAAGACTAATATAATTTATAAGAGTTTTTTTAGTGTTCACTTTTCTCAGTATTTATTGTTCTATTCATAAACATTTTTCACCAGATATAATCGTTTATAAAATTTAAAACTTTCTTACCACTCTTTACTTGTTTTGTTATTTTATTTCTTACAAATAAAATGTTTTATTAATCAATTATTGGATGTATTAAAATCGCCTAGAATATTTTACTGTATGGCCGACTACTAGAATAACCGCGACCGTTAACTGAATTTTTGTGGCCGGTTACTAGCGAAATTGCACTCTTCAACAGAAACAATAAAATAATATAAAACACTTTCATCTTTTGGGAAGCCACTTATGCTTTATTATAATAAAGACATTAAACTTTTATTTACAATAATTGCTTTCATCACTTCGATTATTAAACAAATTTAATTAAAGTACTAAGTCAAAATTTAGGTAAACTGGCTGACTACTGGCACATCTACCTTATCTGCCAAGTCTTCTTTTATTGCTTCCAATCATCGTTTCCTTGTTCTTTCTCTTTTCTTTTTCCCTTCCATGTTACTAGTTTAACGTCTTTTTCTTCGGAAATTCCTTCCAAATGGCCTAGGTCAGTAAATCAATAACTCAGTTCCATAAAATTCTTACCCAAAGGTTCAGTTTTCCGGAATATTGCTGATGAGGTTTCTGTGCAAGCGAGTATTGCTGTCACTTCGATAGTTCTAGATCAATTTGATCCTTTAGACTCATAGCTTTGTAGTTTCTTTCCATTTTCTTCGATTTTTCGCTTTTGTCATCCAGTCTGCATTTGTTTATGTGCCAAGTTTTCTTTTTTTGCTTCCAACCATCGTTTCCTCGGTCTTCCTCTTTTCCTTCTTCCTTCCATGTTACTAGTTTTATGTCTTTTTCTTCAGGAATTCTTTCCAAATGCACTAAAAAAAATACTGTTTATAATATCAATAATAAGTGGTTTTTGACAAGATTTTATCGAGACAATAATTTTTTTCATGAAATTTCATGATGGAGTTCATTGTCAAAATAAATTATCATTCATTGTACTAATGAATGGGTGGATGTAAAAGATTTATTTTAAGAACAAAATTTTCATAAATCCAATATTTTATTGGATAAAAAAATTACGTTCATTGCCAGTTTACGAACAGTTTTATAAAATTGTTCATTGTAATAACGTAGTAAAGTATTATATGATAATCTGTTTCTAGTTTAAGGTTTTATAATTCATTGTCGTAACGAACAGAAAACATAAATTATTGTAAATCATACGTTGCAATAACGAAAGAATCAATTGAACCCAGGATTTGGTAACTTATAATGAGAAAGTACATGTGCTTGCCATCTTGTCATTACCATTTCGTCCACTACCTGCAAAATAAGAACTCAGTTTGGTTCAGTAGTTTGCAGATAAACGAAACGATACAGTGAGGGCTTTCTGTGAAATGTTTACTAAATATTTAGAAAGGAAAAGGTAACTATTATTATTAAATAAAAAGTTTTGTCTAGTTCAATTATTTCTGTTACAGTTATTATAAGGTGCAACTTCCCTTAACCATATTTAAAATCATTTCGAAGCAAAACACCAGCGGAAAAATGGCGCCTTTAGTAAATCCAGACATGATGGTACGTATGGTTTAAATAAATCTAGCACTTTCTTTATTTTCTCTTCCTTACAGATTGAATAACGTTATTCTCGATCACACAAATGGATAATTTCTTGGAACAACATGATAAACGACATACTTATTTTTCTGGATAACTTCATCAGGTGAAAAAAATATCAAGGTTTCCTTGAAATAGGTCAAAACCAAGGAAAATATTTTTAAAAGTAAGTATTAGTTACCTATTTGGTTTTAATATTTTAAGGTAATTCTGCAATTAATATTATTGAATTATGTTTGGTAGGTACACATACGAACAGATGGACGTGGACAATGCATACTCCATAAAAACGAATCTGATAATGAAAAAAGAAGCAAATAATGAAAAAAGCAACAAAGATTAGCGGGAATTATTGTTTACTTCTTGTGAAACATCTACATACATCAAGAAACCACAATCTAAATAAAAAAATCTCCAAATTCAATTCTTTACATGTTGCACAGGAGGACAAATTGATGATTTAACATTATTATATTAATAAAATTTTGTATACTATTATTTTTCATAAAATTCATTTATTATGGTAATAGAAATATCTAATAATCGTTGTACCAACGAATAAGATTCACTGCATCAATGCTCCTGTTCATTCAACCAATTATTACAATTCATAAAGATTACGAATTGTATTCATAAAATTAATAACAAATGATCATTGCATCAACAAATATATGACATTGAAACATGAACGGAATTCGTTGAGATTTCATTACATTAAGTGTCGAACTAAGTTTCGTTAGCCCAATGAACCTTTACGTAGGACCAATTTTAACGAAAAATTTCATCTGCGCTACGAATTTTTTCATTGTATTTATGCTCACTTTTGGTTCAGTGTGGCCGAGGCCAGTTACCCAATAATTTAGTTTTGTAAAATTCATCCCCAAAGATTCAGTTTTCTGGGATATTACTTATGAAGTTTCTGTACAAGCAAGTATTGCTGTCACTTCGATAGTTGTAAATCAATTTGATCTTTTCGGCCATAGATTTGTGGTTTGTTTCCATTCTCTTTGATTTTTTGCTTTTGTCATCCAGTCTGGATCTATTTATTTGCAAGTCTTCTTTTATTGCTTTCAAAAATCGTTTCCTTGGTCTTTTTTTTTTCGTTTTCCCTCCCATGTTACTAGTTTTTATGTCGTTTTTTTCGGACATTCTTTCCAAATGGCTCAAACATCTGATTTTGATGCAGTTACTTATAGTTGTATCTTGGAAGATGCTCGCAGGAACTAACAGGATTGATCCCCCCAAGGGCAAGATTCTTGAGGCATACAAGACAGGGGGTCCAGCTTGACACAGTGAGGGCTTCTGTCTATGGAGACTTTTTTTTTATAGAACTTTCAACCTATGGAACTCGTTACCAAAAGTAATTTTCCCTGAAAATTACAACCTATCCTTGTTTAAGAGGGCGGTTCATCGCCATCTATTCTTGTTTCCGCATCCTACTCGCAATGCTTTGAAGGCATAATGGGGTTCTTCTTTGCAAGTGGATTTTAATCTTAAAAATAAAAGATCGTATCATTCGTCTCCTAGTTCTCTTTCCCTAGTTCTGTTTGTTTTCCACCAAAAAATTCTGTCAATATCTTCCCAGGTTTTTAAAGTTACTTTCGTTTTATTTTTTCCTGCCTCACAAGCGTAGGTTAGTGTTGGTCTCAGTGTAATTTTGCTTCAATACTTTTTTATTCTTTGGCAACCTCCCAAAACTTCTGACATAGTTATTGCTTTTGACTACTCCAAGTTCTACTTCTTTTTCTTCGTGACATTTGTTGTCTATCAAGACCTCCAAGTACCTTCGAGCCAAAAGGAGAGCCGAATTTCTTCTAGTAGAATCAGAACCTACTTATCAGGGTGGTAATAAAGTTTTTTTTCTGAATATAAAAAGTGGAGAAATGCCGGATATTTTTTTTTAAGTTTAATTTACTCACAAAGGGTAACCCCATTTTGCTTTCAAAGCACTGCGAGTAGGATGCAAAAACAAGAATAGGTTGTAATTTTTGGGAAAATTCCTTTCGGTAACAAGTTCCATAACTTGGAAGTTCTACAGAAAAAAGAGTCTCCGTAGACAGAAGTCCTCACTGTGTCAAGCTGGACCGCACAGGAATTTGCTGTCTTTGATTGTTTAGTACGCCTCAAGAATCTTGCCCTTGGGGGTATCAATCCTATTAGTTTCTGCGAGCATCTTCCATGATAGTACTTGTAGAAAAGAGACAAGTCACAAACCATACGCCTGTGCTCTAGTGTCTCGAGAGAATCGGTCAGATTCTCGTCATCAATTAGACGAATCGGTCTTCTTTGAATTGTATCCAAGAGAGCTAAAGTGTGTTTTGGGGTTGAATTCCAAACATGAGTACTCTAGTGTTGGCCTAACTTAATCTTTGTATAGTGTTTATAAAGCTCATAAAGGAACTACTAATGGAAGAACGCAACACTCACAGAAGGGGTGTCGATGGTCTGAGGCAATCGCTGATGTTCATTGACGGACCATCAGAAAAGAAATCCAGGGAACTCCTAAAATTAAGCAAAAATTAGCTTTGGACAATTGGAATATTTACGAAACATTGTCCTAGTGAAACATCTTACAACAATTAGCGTAAAAGAACATTTTACTTGAATATCTGGAGAGAAAGAAAAAACTCCTTTACCACATATCATGTAAATATCCGGCTCAGGCTCTCAGGCTTTGGCTCTGGCAAGTAACATTCCAGTTTTGGTACGCTGTGTCTGTGCCAAGGACAATAGTGGAAACACCCATGAAGAAGGTTCTGAAATTCTTCAAAAAACTAGCCTGGTATGAGTTAATTGTGGGGGGCACAATAAGCGAAAGTTTTAATGCTGCAGGGATAACCGACCCCAAAAGAAGTAATAATAATCAAGACTTCCAAGTCCACAAAGGATTCCACTTCTTGGAATTCTATTTCTGTGGTGGTTACTTTGAGGTTGTTCTTGTTCTTCCTTCCGCGTTTGTTCTTTAGTTCCAAGCATTTAGTTTTTTCTGCATTAAATCTCATTTCTTTTTGGCCACTTTCATCAGTCGTACTGGCTCTTGTTCAAATTCTTTTCTAATCCCTACTAGTATAGCGATGTTGGCAGCGTATGCCAAGCATTGATGACTTCTATTTAATATAATAACTGGCGAAGAAAATGCCAATCAGCAGAAATGGAATTAACGAAACTTCGCAAGCGGTATAGAGAATTTCTATTTAATAGTTGTCCTTTTCTGTTTATCCCGCTTTTCCTTATTATTTTCTCCAAAACCAAATTAAATAGAGTTATCGATAGCAGAACTCCTTGTCTCAGTCCTTATTGTAGCTTAAAAATCTTACTGGTTTTTCCGCTATAATTATGCTTTGTAGACTCATTTTTATCAATTCATTTATTTCAGTCATTTTTTCAATGTTTAAGGAATTACCAGTTCTCTCAATTAACTTTGTTCTATTTACAGTATATCATAGACTTTTTTTTAAAATCTACAAATTAAATATGTGTTCGAATGTTCTATTTCTGGTTTCCAATCATAATCTGTTCTCTAATTCAATGTTTCTCCTCTTCTTCTTCTGAATTTTTTCTCGTATTCGCCAAGCTTTGTTTCCGTAAATATTTCTGATCTTCTTTTTGCTGTCGCTGGTATTTTGTACTATTATCTAACAGTGCGATCCCCTAGTAACTTTTGCAGTCTCTTCTGCCTGCCTTTTTCAATATGGGGAGAACTAGTTTTGCTCTCTAAGTTTATCTCTGCTCTCTAAGTTCATCTCTGCTCTCTAAGTTCATCTCTGCTCTCTAAGTTCATCTCTGCTCTCTAAGTTCATCTCTGCTCTCTAAGTTCATCTCACCAGCTATTAACACTATACAAAGCTAAAGTTAGGGCAACACTAGCCAATGCTGTTTTTATGTTTGGAGTTCAGCCCCAAAATTAGCTCTCTTGGATTCGATTCAAAGAAGAGCGATTCGCCTAATTGATGACGAGAGTCTGACTAATTCTCTCGAAACACTAGAGCACAGGCGTATGGTTGGTGACCTGTCTCTTTTCTACAAGTACTATTATGGAAGATGCTCGCAAGAACTAATAGGATTGATCCCCCAAGGGCAAGATTCTTGAGACGTACTAGACAGTGTCGGAGACAGCAAATTCCTGTGCGGTCCAGCTTGACACAGTAGGGACTTCTGTATATGGAGACTCTTTTTTCTATAGAACTTCCAAGTTATGGAACTTGTTACCGAAAGGAATGTTCCCCAAAAATTACAACCTATTCTTGTTTGAGAAGGCGATTCTTCGCCATCTCTCCTTGTTTCCGCATCTACTCGCAGTGCTTTGAAAGCATAATGGGGTTACTCTTTGCGAGTGGATTAAACTTAAAAAAAAAGTATCCGGCATTTCTTCACTTTCTTACATACAGCACACTAATTTGTTGATCTTTTTTAGTTTGGCACTTCCATCTTTTAAATTTTCTTTAGTAATTCCTTGTTTCCCAAAATTTTAGTATTTTTCATTAGGTCAATTTTTTCTTGATCTTTTTTAGTTTGGTACTTCTATCTTTTAAATTTTCTTTAATAATTCTTTTGTTCCCCAAAATTTTAATAATTTTCATTAGGTCTATTTTTTCTCTATCACATCTTTCTTCTTCATGGTAGATCCTTATTGACCGGAAATATTATGTTTTTTTCAATTTATTTAACATTTCTTCGGCCCAGTTTGGAAATATTTAAATTTTTATGGTTTGTTGACAATTTTCTAAACAGTTTTTGAAATGCGACTACGTGATATTTAAATTTATTGAAAACGTTAAAAAAAAACCATAAAAATTTAAATATTTCCAAACTGGGCCGAAGAAATGTTAAATAAATTGAAAAAAACAAAATCGCATCTTTCATTGGCATATTTACATCTTCTTTGTTTGGGGTCCCATTTGTCGAAATAATACATATTCAAAACAAAAACCGAGAGAAAAAAAAAACGTAAGAATGGAAACGACTGCTCAAGACGAGAGGTCTACCTGGTAAACGAGATGATTGGTATTTGTAATTCTCATCGTAGCTGGTTTGAAATCACCATGTCATGCTAATAATTACCATTGTATAAAGCAATGCGATGTGTTACAGCCAATAACTCCTGCTGCTTTCACAGATAATAAAACCGCAGCGTGATCCTACGTCAAATCACCAAATACCAAGGAGCATTGAAGCATTAAAAAAAAACTAAACGTTTTTAGTTGATCAAAAGACCAAGTGAAAAATTGTATCACTTTTAACGGCATTTTTGTAGTTAACTGACAATAAAAGTTGATTCAGGGGCACTTGCACTCAACTATGCTTTAATATTGTGTTGTTTATAATGGTATATTTGTGTAGGGTTTCAAAACTATAGTCGCCATAAACAAAAATAAAAAAAAAAGTTGAATAAATAAATAGTAATTAGAGACGCATGACAGAAGGTAAAAACATCAACGTCTTTTTTCGGAGAGTTTCCAATTGATTATTTAATGTCCATGTCCAGTCTAACTTTGTATCTTTGAAACATTAATGGAATTGACTTGTTTTCTGATGAAGTATTTTTTTTCTGTTTCTCTGTTTGTTGTGTTTCTGTTTCTGTGACTTGTGATCATCCCTAAACAACAAAGAAAATCCTACATTTGTATGCTCATTATGTATAGCGCATCTGAAAAGTTATGCACATTTCCAGAGACTAAATAGACTGAACGTTTCAATGTTGTCTCATGCGTACAGTTGAAGCTAAAATCCGGGGAAGTGGGGAGGTGCATTCCACTACTCTTTGATATGGTCGGATTAAGTAAAATTTATAAATACGAAACTTGCCGCCTAACGGTTCTAACGATTTAGATGAAACTTTAGAATTAGGGGCTTTTGGACCAATAGGATAATTTTTATAAGTGCTTTTTGGTAAAAGTTCAGGAGAACTATTTTCAAAGACATCTTGGTTTAATAGTAAAATAATTTTCTTTCAATACGCGACGCCTGTGTACAATATTGTTAAGCCGGTGCTGTAAACACGTCATGATTGCAGTGAATTGGCGACGCGCGCACGCCGATAATTGAATATTTATATATTTTATTTTTACCTACCTAAAGAATGAAACTCTTGATTTTCCTTCACTAATGTGTTCACAGAGGTTTCAACAATGATCCACAATACACTTCCCCATATTTACAGCCCATTTTCTTTAAAAAAAACCGATGTTATCTTCGCAAAGGTCTGTCAAATAATAAGAGGACATTGCGAGCTAGATGGAGCTAGGCTTTCGCCAGGCTTTCAACTGGCTTCACTGCTTACCGTGTTAGGTTCAGTCTATTTAGTCTCTGCACATTTCGGAAACCGGCAGTTTTTGAAAAAATCATTTAAACAGGTTTTGTTTTCTTGGAGCATGAACTTTAGTGAACTTGAGTTCTCGAAAACGGCAACTGGAGGAAGATAACATTGCTTTTGTAAGGGGCAATTACCACTTTTATTACACCATATGAAAGCTTAGGTCTTTCTAATTAATTTGGTGTGCAACGTGTAAGAAAAATTTTGGAGCAAAATCGAAAAAGCATGGAAAATGAAACGTTACCGTTTTTTCGATTTTACTAAAAAATGTTCCTCATTTGTTGCCCACCAAACCAATCAGAAAGATCTAAGCATTCATGCCTTGTAATAAAAAAATGTTTGTTTAAAAAACAACTTTAGTCCTTGTTTTTGGTTAAATGAACTGATTTTTGGTTATCTTCAAAAATTGAAATACAGATTTTGTCCCTAGAGGACAAGATTTGTACTTTAATTTTTGAAGATAACTTTAGTCCTGTCTTCGCCACTGGTTTTTGAGAATTGGACTTCACCAAAGTTCATGCTTCAAAGAAACTTTGAGTTTGAGCAATTTTGTTAAACCTTGTCAGGGTTTTTATTATCCATATGAAAACGTGTGTCTTCCTGATTAATTCGAAGTAGAATATAAGAAGAAAATTTTGAAAAAAAAAACAAAAAACCATTTATACTCCTAAATTTTTTTTCAATGATTATTTCGACCTTTCTCCAGGATTTTGCCCCAAAATCCCCTACAAAATAATTATTTTTCTATGATATATACCAATTTATAAAGATTTGTCATGGGTCTACAATTTTGAAAAAAATTATGGAACAAATCACAAGATAGCATAAATGTATAAATTTATGCATCAAAGTTTCAGCATTTTTAGACATTCTCGAGTAGTTTATCAACTCATAATGAATTTTTACAACCAACAGGACAATTATATAATAAAAAATCAAACAAGAACGAGTCTGGCTCGCACAATTAGGCTTTCGTAGCAATTACTACAGTGAACAGTCAATAGACCAAATGAAATCATTGTTAGTTATGTATGAATTTGAAATTTTATCCACATTTTCTAGTGTTTTTTTCAATTTATTTAACATTTCTTCGGCCCAGTTTGGAAATATTTAAATTTTTTTATGGTTTATTGACAATTTTCTAAACAGTTTTTGAAATGGGACTACGTGATATTTAAATTTATTGAAAACGTTACTTCATGACAGTTCACAAATTAAGAGGTTATTTTATTTTACAGAATAGGAATAATGAAAAATATGAGACCGAAAATTAGATATGGAAAAAATAAAAATTTTTGTTTTTTTTTGATAAATTAGGAAAATATAAAAAAATACATAAAAAGTTGTAGCACTGGACATCGATGTTTCGCTCTCATTTGAGCTCGTCAGCAGTGCATAACATGGAAAGAAAAAAATGAGGAAGAAATACTTTAAAATAAAACATTTTTAAAATATAAAAAAGAAAAATAAAGAAATTTTAACATGAATAGACGTTTCATCATAAATTTACTGTGTTAAAAATTTACTGTGTTAAAAATTTAAATATTTGAAGCCCGATCCACAAGAAACAACTACTCCGAGGGCTAATACCCCTTCCGGCATTGAACTACACTTGTGGGTCGAACTTACATGCTCTTGGTGACTACTGTTCCTAACCGCTGAAATCTATTCAGCTTCGTAGTTAAATAATAAATAATAATAATAATAATAAATTGAAAAAAACATAATATTTCCGGTCAATAAGGGTCTACCGTGAAGAATAAATTTTCTAGTGTTGTAATTAAAAGATAAAAAATTAAGTTTATTTTCAAATATACACAGTTTTTTCTACAGACAATCGTAATATTTGTGGAACTGGTGACTGTGTTGATAATGTCTCTGGTAGAATCCAGAATCCATTCGCAATGAGTCCATCATTAACACAGTTTATAAGATCGCCTCGCATAGCTCTACAATGTTCGATTCCAGCCGCGGTTACTGTGTTGCGTGCAAATTAATAAACTTGTGCTAACTCCGAAAATATTCATACAAATGAAAGAATATCAAAGACAGATTTGATCTGCATTCTATCTTTTGTTTAAACCAAGTTTTTTATTAAGAACATTAATACTCTATGCGTCAAAAAGCCTTGGAATGCAAGCCCCTATTTTTCTATGAAATAATTTTTCCTCGACAACTATTACGATCTCGAAACAAAACCAGCAGTTTTTTGACAATCTAGGACCCAATATCTACTAACTCTGTTAAAATTTAAATTTTATCTTTAGAAATGTAGACAATCAGGAGCTGAATGTTTAAGACCATTGGACCGGAATTTATAAAAAAAATATTTTAGGATCCTTAGAGGTAGCTCTTTCAAATAATGCTCCACCCGATATATCAACTAAAATTTGATATTTGGGTGCCCAAATTAATCCCCCCCCCCTTCATTTTTTTCTAATCATTGGCTGGGGTATTTGCGTGGGTTATCAAGAACTAAGGCTATGCAAAATTTAAAATTCCTACGTTTCACATAATTTTCGAAGAAAACCTCTTTGTGTCAGACGGACACGAGAATGACATTATAAGGATTCCGTTTTTCCTTTTATGGTATTGTAACGCAATGTAAATAGATGAAATAGGATTTGGAATAGAATTGTAGAATTTAGTAAATAAAAAAAGTTTCTAGAAGGTTCTGATAAGGGGAAAGCGGCCGCGATAACGAAACAAATGGCAGATAAGCGTTCCAGAAATTTCGGCATTCGATAAGCCTTATCTAGCGAAAATTCTAGAAGCCGGGGGCCAAAACTATAAAAAGGCGGTCAGCTTTCCCTCGAGTCAGTTAGAAGTCAGTGCAATTAGTTGGTTAGCAATTAGTAAATAATTAGTGAGTTACTGTTCAGTTGAAGTGTGCCGAGTTAATTCAGTAATAAAGTGGGTATAATCTATCACGTGAATCAATTCGAACCAAAAACGCACGTAACAGTATGGAACCCCAAAAACGACAAAAAATATTGTTTGCTTTTGCTGATAAGTTAAAGTAACCAATAACCAATGTTAGCATTGGTTAGATTTTGTTTATTAAATTAGTTTAACAAACAAAATTTTTGTGAAAGGGACGAACTTAGGAAAATAGTGCGTCAATTCCAAATCCCTAATGAGCGTTGAAAAACTTCCTCCAGTTTATTACTTAAAAATAAATGGAACCGAGATCGATCCCCAATAAAAATAAATTTACTCACCCCAGAATCGGTCGTGTCACACAGCGTCCGTTGCTGTCTACCTGCAAATAAAATATTTCCACTATTAACGATAATGACATTACAGGGTACAGTGTAGAAATGTACAGGTGGGCAGACCGGGTAATTTATTGTCCCGGCCGCATACATCATAAAACAATCGCTAACAAGTAGTCCCAATTCTGGGAATTTTAAATTCCCAACAGTTTAAAATGCTCGGAACACGAAACAAAATCTATTGCTCGCCTCCGACTATATGTTACGGGACAAGGAGGAAAAAAAAGTCACACAAAAAATGTCAACCTGTGTGCAGGTATATCGTCCTTTTCGGTCTCACGATTCCAATTCTGGGATCGAGAGGTGACTTATGACGATTGTTCTTACAAACAATTGCAAGCACGCTCCTCGCCGGTTTATTTAAGGGGGTCCGCATTGTTTCCGATTTATTAGCGCACTATTGTCTCGCTAATTGTTTATTTACATATTAGAGTTCCTTACGTTTTCGAAGGAGCTGATTTTTGTCAATTTTTTTTATTGCACTCGTGACATTTTTTTAATCCCATGGAAAGTATTTCTTTCTGAATTGAAATACAGCATTAAAAATAAATATATAAATTATTAAATCGTATCCTGATTTAATTTTACCTTCATAAATTTCCTATCCAGCTTTCCATACGCCAGCATGGAATAAAAGAGAAAAATAGTACATATGTTCATGAATCAGTGTTACTTTTTTAGGTTTTTTTTAAGCAAAAGTGAATTCTTCTAAAATCTGTTGTAACTTTTTAATTTGTAGTTCGACTGGACAAAAAAATATAAAAAAAAAGAAAACGTTTCATGATTTTTGTTTCATTTTACACGTATACATCACTTAAAAAATAATAGCTACCGAATACACTATGCCAAATTTAAACAATAAATAAACAGACATTTTTTCGAAATATCCAGTTCATTAAAAAATAATATCATTCATTCGTTTTATTCTTCAAAGAAGCGTAATTATTTATTTAATTACCGATGTGGTAAAGGGGTAAAACCTTCTTTGGACTTCAAAAAAGTGGTGGAACGGACTGGTCCTTGGTTATTTTCAAAAATTGAAATACAGAACTTGTCCCCTGAAACCAAGAAAGATTAAAAAATATAACAAAGGTTGAACAACCTGCTTTGTTATGTTGGTAATGTCGCGCCAGTTCAAACCTCGTAAAACCAAAACTTACGAACAAGCAGCAAATTTTCCAATTGAAGGCAGTTGACCGGTCAACTGCTTTTCTAAAGATTTTCTTTAAATTTCTGCCTTTTCTGTAGGTTGGGTTAGGTTAAGTAACAGAGTTAATAACTAATATGCTACTGTCATATTCAATTTTGCCATTTAAACTATAAATCTGGTTGTAAACACAGTTTCTGTAACACGAATGCTTTGCTTGTAAATGTTAACTTAAAGTATTTAGAGTTGCTCGCAGTGGCGGCTGGTCTTAAAGAGCGCAAGAGCGCGCGCTCCTCGTGAAATGAGCGATCTATTCTTTTCTGTTTAATGTAAAAGACTTGGATTTATCACATTTTTAAACACAAAATAATGACCTACTACACATAATAATACTTGTGAATAACTTGGAATCAAATACACCAACGTTTGATTCCGTTATACATATTAAATATTATAAGGAAATTTAAATAAGTTGGTGCGCGCAGAATTATGCACTTAGCGTGGCTGCCGTGCGATGCCTATCAACGGTCTTCACGGGATACGGAGAAATAAACTACAGAACACCACGTTAAAGCTAGCCCGGGGTACGCCGCTCCGCGCATATGCGATATTGCCAAATGGTGAGTACGAGTCAGAGTTTGGAGTGTGTAGTTACGTTTATGATGCTAAATGCGTAGCTCCCGGCTGATCTGATTGCGATTGCTAATTGTGCCGCTTCCAGGCCTAACTGCCAATAGTACCGCTATTCACAAAGAGATAGCAATACCCATTCTAGGGTCTAATTATTTATTTATAGATTTGGATTTAAACAATTTTTTTGAGAAAGTAATGAAGACTTTATTTCTTTAAAAGATCGTAGAGCGGATTTTGTTTCAAAAAAAATTTTTTTTGTGTTTTTGTAGAGTTTAATTAGAACCTTGTAATAAAATATATTTTATTTTCAAATGCAGTTTTTAAGAAATGGAAATTATAAGATGGTAATTAAATTTAATTCGTAAAAATACTATTAAATATCATACCTTTTGTGTCACTTTTGTTTCTCTTAAATTTAATATCTTGCTATGACACTGGAGTCACCTAAACTCTTAACTACTAATATTTTTGCATCTGCGCACCCCTTGTCAAAAAGTCACCAGCCGCCACTGGTTGCTCGCAAATGCATGGTAATATCGCGCCAGCGCAAACCCCGTAGAACCAAAACTTACGAACAAGCAACAAATCTTTTGATTGTAGACAGTTAACTGGTCAACTGCTTTTCTGTGGGCTTTTTTAAAACTTCTGCCAGATATTACTGACACTTTTTGGTGAAACGGACTGGTCCTTGGTTATATTCAAAAATTGAAACACAGAACCTGTCTCTTGAAATTGTATTCCAATTTTTGATAACATATTGAAAAAATTATGTTAAGAGTAGTTAAAAAACTTCGTATTCATAACCGATTTTGATTAAATTTATGATAGTTATGGACATTTATTATATAATTATTACCAGCAAGTTTCATTTTATTATCTTAATTATAAAGAAAATTATGCAAAAAATATTTGCATTGAGGATACATGTTAGTAATGCTGCTCTTCAGAATCTATCTTTATAGTTTATATGCATAAACTTTTTTCTACAATTTTGTCTCTACTTTTAATTCCATAAGTTCTGGTCCAACTTTTCTAAATATCCTGTATATCCAAAAAGGATGGCGTGATACTTATAACGTGGAATAATTCAGCAATGGCAAATTACAAACCAAATAAAATCTATTTCAACCCTAAAAAACTCTTACAACTTGCAATATTCGTTTAACTGTTTAATTTAAAGTATGTACCGATTAGTTTTACGAAAAAACAATTTAAATAACTTTAAATTTTTCGCCAAACTCAGAATTTTGAATAATAGCAGGTTTAATACTACCGTCGACATCTACCGGAGGGAAGCCAAAGTTCATTAACAACCTTAATAACTCCTCGTTTGAATTACTTTTTAAATTATTAAGGGTCTTTTTATGCTACAAAATTAGACACTTCTGAGATATGCAGACTTCCTATGCATCGGTCTAAAAACGACAGACTGAAATTAAATGTTAAAATTTCGTGTTGTTGAAAATATCGAGTGTTCAAATTAAAAAGTCATCATGATTTCTTATAATGCACAGACCAATAGGTTTGAACATTTATTAGATTCGAAGTTTGGAAACCAAATCCCGGTTTCGATCTTATTAGATCTCGTCAGTTTGGTATATCCAACTCGAATGCTACCAAATGTTCCGACAAGTTCCAACAAACTGACAAGATCTAATAAGATCGAAAACGGTATTTTGTTTCCAAAACTCGAGGAGTCTATAGTGAATTATAGGTAGCTGAACTACGAACAGTTGAAACACTGCCATCTAGCGAAGCGGTTGCCCTCTAGGAAAGTTCCCAGAAGACAAGAATTCTAATCCACAGACCAATAGGTTTGAATATTTATTAGATTCAAAGTTTGGAAACTAAAGACCGGTCTTGACGAGATCTAACAAGATCGAAACCGGTCTTTGGTTTCCAAAACTCGAATCCAATAAATGTTCAAACCTATTGGTCTGTGCATTAGAATCCATGTCTTCTGGGAACTTTTTCCTACAGAGCAACCGCTTCGCTAGGTGGCAGTGTTTCAACTATTGGTACTTCAGCTACCTATGACTCACTATACACGCCGCCTGGAGGACTGCATGAATTTGTAGTCTAGGTTGCATTCTACTTGCAAAGAGATTTCTTATATTTAATGTCTTAAATATATTATTGGTGATTGACAACCGCAAGTTTTCAATACATTTGAACTACTATCATAACAAAGTACTCATGAAAAACCTAGCCATTTTGTATAATACTTCTCGAAGAACTTAAAGCTATTTACTATTTACGTATCTCTTTTCTATCGTCAAAGAAAACAACTTTTTAAAGGTTTTCTTTTGGTTTAGAAAATTTGGACTTCTTTGCATAAATAAGATGCCAAAGTGACACTTGACAGATCAACCGAAATAATCAATAAGTATTGGCGCATCCCTTAATGGTGCGTTTGTAGTAGACACTTTATTCCGTACATTTCTCTCTGACATAAAATATATTGTCTCTCTGACGTAAGTGTCAACTAGTCTCTGGTGTCAACTATCCTGAGAGAAGCCTCCCAGCTGGGTAGATAAGTTTCGCATAGCTTTTCGACGTAGGTGTACCCTTTTCTTAATTTTTCATGACATTGAGTACCCCTCGTTGATTCTAACTAATATATAAATGAGGAAGTGTGTTTGTCTGTCTGTTAGGGCTGCTGAACGTATCAACGAATTTGAACAAAACATCATTCTGCAATACCGCTGCCTTAGACTAAGAGTGCGTTTAAATTAGATACTTTATTCCGTACATTTTTCTGAGATATAAGTGTCAGATATCCTGAGAGAAGCTATCCGAGACTTATCTACTCAGCTGAGAGGAGATTGCTTTTGTCAGGACAGCTGACACTCTTATGTCAGAGACATAAGTGTCGACTATCCTGAGAGAAGCTATCCGAGAATTATCTACCCAGCTGAGAGGAGATATCTTTTGTCACGATAGCTGACCCTTGTGTCAGAGACATAAGTGTCAGCTATCCTGAGAGACGCTATCCGAGACTTATCTACCCAGCTGAGAGGAGATCGCTTCTGTCAGGATAGCTAACACTTATGTCAGAGACATAATGCCTCGAAGATCAGTTAGAGTCAGTCAGTGTAATTAGTGAGAAGTTAGAAGTAAAGAGTAAAAGTAAAGAGTAAAGTAAAGAGAGTAAAGAGTTCACTATTCAGTTGTAGTGTTCCGAGTTTAGTTTGGTAATAAAGTGGGTATTATTCAATTCATGTGTTAATAATCAATTCGAACCGATAAGCCCGTAAGAATATTCTCAAGTTTAAATCATGAAAACTACGCTAGCAAAAATTCACATACTCTTTTGTAAGAATCCAATATTTTTATTTCTTTCTCTTTCACTCAAGGACATCACATGTAAATAAATTTTGGAAAATTTTTCAACGTGATTTAAATCTGGAGATACTGAAACCCATAATCTAGCCTTAAATGTTTATCCAATATTATTACAATCTCGTCTTTAAACAAAGATGGAGGACAAAACACAAGATAACTTCACCTATGTGTTACAAATCATAATATCGAGAAAACCAGCCGAAAACCCTAACGTATGTAGGTTAAAGTTCACACCTTCGCCGGTAATGAGACTCATTAAGGCATATTGTTGCAATTGTCTCCGGTGTGCCACTCCCAGCTCGGGCAGCCTTAAATTGATTTCAGATGATTAATGTTAGGCTATCCATCCATCAAATTCCTAACTGGAAGCAATCACCACGTTCAGGGGTGGCTCGTTTCGAAGCATCCACATCGCTTTATGCAACGTTTACTTTTCACTATAATCCGATTATCAGGTTTTGCATTACCAAAATGTAGCAATAACTCCAACTTGCTTTTTCCTAACGCCACTAACATTACTGCCATACCGAAGATTGATGACATATTAAACACTGGAAACAAACTGGAGACACTGGGAAAAAAGAAATGGCAAAACGATCCTTACTTCAAGGTTTTCTTACTAAATCAGTAATTACAAAGGTGCAAACAATGTAAACGATACAAGACGAGCCGTTTATGAGATTCGAACATCTCCAGAACAAGGACTACTGTAGAAAATAACAGTGTTCACCGCAGGAGGTCCCATCATTAGTTTTACATACTAACTCGCCCGGTGTGGTTGCTTATTGACCAGAATTGCTTTCATTTCAATACGTTCGCCACCTAGGTGCCCACTTTCAGACCAATTTAATTTAATGATCAGAGCTTTTGTACTTCTCGATCGGCCGCAGAGAAAAATCATTAAAATCGATGGGCGTTTCGCAATTATAAATTGCCAAAATATCGTCCCCGTGGATATTTTCGCGTTAGAATCGTAGCGAGTAGTCTAATTAGTTTAATTAATATTTCTCCGTTTGGGAATGGTATGTAATCACCGTGAGGGTGTTATGGCTGGTTGATGGTGAGGTGGTACATGTAATTATGGGCGCGGACCTTCCAAGATATCTTGTCACGATTGTGTTAAGTATAGTGTTTGGTACACCAATAACAGAACCAGTGGACCATATCGTTTCCTGTCAATAACTCTGCCATCTAGTCGTGTGTACTTCAATAGGGACTGATGCATTACCGATTGGTACTTTATTAAACTTACGAACGTCGATCCGATATGAGTTCAGTTTAAGAATGCACGTTTATTTTTTATTAATAACAGGCACGTATTTCAACGAATTAATTTATAGTTTTTAGATCTGCATCACGATCAAGGAATAAGACATTTTTTATAGGCAATGAGGAAGCTCTTTCAGTCAAATGTAACAAAAAATCAAAATTCTTAAAGAAGTAATTTAAGAAAAGATTCCAGTTTTTTTCTGATTTTTTCAAAGTAGCTCCTCAGTACCAATTTAGCACAAAATCCAGCAAATATATTTAAAGAGTTTGGAAGACCAAAGTCTTAGTACGAATTTAACATATCAATCAACATATCAATCAATCAATCAATCAAGATAAGACTATAAAATCTTTACATTTGTTATTAATAATAATCCCAAATAAATAAAATCAGAAGTAGGTAATACAGGCCCGTAACCAGGATTTTTTTTCGGGGGGAGCTGCGATCCTTCTGCTAAAACTACCTAGTCTTTGTTTGCGTCATTTATCTGCCGTTTACTTTGTTATCGCAGCCGTTTTCCCCTTATCAGATCTTTCTAGAAAATTTTTCTTGCGTACTAAATTCTTTTCTATAATTTACATTTCGTTACACTATGTTAGTGGTTAGAATACCTATAGTATAAGCCAAAGTGACATTGTTTAGTATATTAATTTAACCTGATTAGCCAAAGGAGTATCAACTGCATTAATTTGTAGTTATACTCAACTTCTTTATTTGTATCAACTACTTTTAGTCATTTTTTGAAAAACTCAGACAGAAGCTAATTTTTTCAAAAAATGAATAAAAGTAGTTGATACAATCCTGACAAAAGTGTCAGGATTTTTTCGACTCCCAGCAGGAAGCTCCTATATATTAAAAAAAACAAAATTAAAATATGAGAAAGCTTCCATAGACTTAAGGCAACCGTTGTTGTGTTTTTTAATCTTTTTTGGTTTCACGAGACAAGATGGAAGCATGTGAGGTTGGAGAAACATTTTGCAGATGTGAGCTCATATTTGGGGCAGCCAGGCCCGTAACCAAGATTTTTTTTCGGGGTGGAAGGGGGGCTGCGATCCTTCTGCTAAAACTACCTAGTATTTGTTTGCGTCTAGGTTAGAGCTAAGAAGCCACGGTCCAATACTACTTTACTATTAATATAATTATTCTATACAAGTATACTAAAATATAAAAAATACATTAAAACCATTTCTATAGTCCAACTCTTCTAACATTCTGACAAAGTAATTTAACAAGAACGTTGCCTATTTATCTTAATTTAATTTCTAAATAAAAACAGATGTGTGGGTAAGATGATAAAACTACTCGAAAGATATTCCTTAAAATTGATCTTTGAATTGTCTTCTATGACCTGCACTTGTGTATGAAAAATGCCTATAGAAAATGCTCTATTTAAAGACATAGTTTGAAGTCAGCTGGAGAAAAATCTTTTTTTTTTAATTTTTTTCAAATGTCGATCAAATTCATAATTTTAACTTTTATCTCAAATTTAAAGTTTGCACCCGAACATTTAGAATTTGGATATTCTTTCTAAATTATGGAAGATTAGATGTTTTTATGTTCAAGTTTCCTCTTAGCGTCCAATTCTTTTTCTAACTGGCAACAACTTCAATTCCTACGTTTTTTATTTTGGGCAATTTTGGGAATTATTGTTGCTATCTGAATTTGCAGTGTCAAAGTGCATTTGATTCTTCCGAATTTCGAAAAAAAGTTTTTGCTATAAAGTTATTTATCGTTTTTTTTTGTAAGTTTTACCTTTAATCTCAAAATTTCGACCTTTTTTGGAAATTTTCAATTTGAAGTAGATTTTTTGCTAAATGCAAAGTATGTTAATACTTTTACTTATTTTTCTCAAAATTCAAAGTTTAAAATCTTGGTATTTACTTCAAACCCACAAATATTTTTTTAAACATCAATTCTTTCTAGAAACCCGAAAATTTCGCCAAAATTTTTGTGAAAAATGTCTGATATCGAAATTCTGAACCTAATCTTGAGTTTTTTGAATTTGGAATTTGTCTAGAAAAGTCTATGTTTAGAGTGGACAAACTCGTTCAAGAAAAAGTTTAATTACGACCGTGTTTATACTTAAAACTAACCAGAATTCATTATTAAATATTTCCGAAAATATTACCATTTTTAAAAATTTTGAATTTCCGAACAAAATTACGATATGTTAATTCTTAATGTGACCTGTTCGAACTCGAAATTTTTAGTTTTTTAAATTCGAAATTTTAGAAATAAGGTGACATTTAAAATTACTCTCTAAATCCGAAGAAAAAAGGCGATAATTAAAAAAAAAAGATTTGAAGTCAAAATTTTCTAAAAAAAAAATCACTCATTTCCAAAAGATAAAATCTATTAACAAAAATTAATAACACTCAACATTTTGTCTTGAAACAAAATTTAAAAAATAAACTTTAATATTTCCTGAAACTGTTTTTTCAAAATTGCCAGGAGATTTTCTATAAATTCAATGTCTAGAAAGAAAGTCAAAATATTTTGAAGAAGTCTGAATTTTGAATTAGTGCTAATGTAAAAATTTTAAAATATAAACTAAAGTCATTAAGCTTATTTTTTTTTTTCAAAATTTCGACTTTAACCTCGACATTTTGAAACTCGTGGTAAAAAGTTGTAAAAATTTTATAAATCAAGTTTTTCTAAAAATATGAATTTAAAAGTGATTAAAACTACAATAAATTCTTAATTAAAGTTGAAATTTGATAACTAAGATAGAAATGTGATTAAAAGTACAATAAATTCTTAACTAAAGTTGAAACTTGATAACTAAGATAGAAATGTGATTAAAAGGACAATAAATTCTTAATTAAAGTTAAAATTTGATAACTAAGATAGAAATTTCAATATTTTTTTGGAAGTTTTCACTTGGAATTCGAATTTTGGAGAAAAAAGTCGAATTTGCGTCGAAATCGTAATCGAAATATAAACAAATCAACTTCATGACAAACAATTTCGAAATTTTCTATTATGAAGTTAAGACTTTTTGAAAAAATTAAAAAACTCGAATTAAGCTGATGGGTTAAAGTTATTAAAAAATCCTAAATATTTCAACTTAAAAATGCTCAAGTTTTCTGTAAAACTCGAAATTTATAAAAGAATCGACATTTTAGACATTTTTTTAAAGTTCAATCGCGATGTTAGAAAAATTATAGAAGAAATTCATAAAAATAACTTACCAAAAAATGTCTTCTCGAAATAATGGCTTATAAGATATTTTGATTTCTTAATAAAGGGCCTAACATTCAAAATTTTATTCAAAAACCGAATTTAAAATTTAAATTTTTAAATTCCAAAACTGTAAAACTATTACTACAAAATCCAAGTTTTTCTCAAGATTTGGTGATAAATCTCGAAAAATCACTTGTATAAATTTCCAATTTTTCTCAAAATTTGTATTTTTTTTTTCAAAATAGGGAGTTTAAGCTTGAAAAACTTGCAAATTCAACATTATTTTAATAAAATTCAAAACGAAATTTTTTAATTCTAAAACTGTAAAACTATTATTACAAAATCCAAGTTTTTCTCAAAATTTAGTGTTAAATCTCGAAAAATCGTTGTATAAATTTCTAGTTCTTCCCAAAATTTGATTTTTTTTTCAACATAGGAAGTTTAAGCTTGAAAAACTTTCAAATTCAACATTATTTTAATAAAATTCAAAACGTAAGACTGAAATTTCAAATAAAAAAAAGAAATTTCAAAAAAAGTTTAAATTTTCCTAGAAACGAAATCTCAGAGTTAAATGACAAAATATTGGAAAAAAATCGAATGAGTTTAAGGTAAAAATTTCAAGATTTAAGGCGAAAATTCGAGAATGAAATCGAAATTTTAAGAACTTCTTCATTTGAAAATATTATACTGCTTCTGAATATCCTGAATATAACCTAAAATCTATTATTTTTTTTAATTTCAACTGAGATATCAAAATGTTTTTTTTGTTAATTGTACGTTTTGGCCTGTCAATGCCTCTTTTTTTTAAGAATATTTTACCTTTATGGTGTCTTCTTTAGCTTTTCGTTTCTGCCTAATTTAACATTTTGCTCACCTTTTTACCTTACTTGATTGTGTGTGGTCTCTAATAATGAGAAATGGC
Source organism: Dastarcus helophoroides (assembly GCA_028583605.1). Lineage (NCBI taxonomy): Eukaryota > Metazoa > Arthropoda > Insecta > Coleoptera > Bothrideridae > Dastarcus > Dastarcus helophoroides. Next base: position 2,603,579 of record CM053325.1, read on the forward strand.
GCCAAATTTGAAAAATAAAACATCCTTGCATTTCAGTACGAAAACAAAATGATCCATTAAAAATGGTTTTTAAAAAGGTCCCACATCTGGAAAGTTCAGTTCTATTTAGTGTCAAGTCAAAAAATTTCGGGGGGGGAGCTGCATTCTCCTAGCCCCCCCCCCCTGGTTACGGGCCTGAGCAGAGACTAAATAGACTGAACCTAACACGGTAAGCAGTGAAGCCAGTTGAAAGCCTGGCGAAAGCCTAGCTCCATCTAGCTCGCAATGTCCTCTTATTATTTGACAGACCTTTGCGAAGATAACATCGGTTTTTTTTAAAGAAAATGGGCTGTAAATATGGGGAAGTGTATTGTGGATCATTGTTGAAACCTCAGTGAACACATTAGTGAAGGAAAATCAAGAGTTTCATTCTTTGGGTAGGTCTCTGGGCCTGAGGTAATATAACATTGTCTTTAGTACGTGCAAACTATTTTGCTTCGATGGGGAAAATACTAATTTTTATGCACCTTTTAGTACGGTTAACCATCGAAAACAGAAACAAGAGTAGTACCGTCAAAGTGAGAGGTTTATTGACTGTATTTATGCAAGTTGTTGGCGATGGCCATAGTTTCTCTATGGACCAATACGTCTGTGAATTCTTTAGAACTTATTTTAGACCAGGGTAGAAGCCTTCAAAAACGATAGAAAGTGAAAAAAAATTATAGTAGGATGAAACCTATTAGAAAAGGAAGATAATGCAACAAAAATGAAAGGAAAAATAAATTACGGGCGATCTGCGGTCGGCAAGGGGTAGGGGGTAAGTTTTTAAGGGTAAAAAACGGTTTATCTCGATTTCTGGCAAAACTAAAAATCCTATGGAAAAAAGTTAAGTAGCAAAGTTGTAGGTAATAAGAAGATCTACAACTTTTGTATATACACTTTTTTAACATAACCTCAAAATTCCCGTGAAAAATTCTAAAAACCAGGTTTATGGTTTTTTATATTTATCTTTTACAAAAAAAAATTTTTTTTTACGAAATTTGGTGAAAACTTACCTTTTTATATCTCAAAGACACTGTAATTTTTTTGATTTAAAATATTTATTTTTTCACCTTGTTTTGACTCAATATCGAAAAAGCACCCTAATTTTCAATCGAAAAATCTCACAATAAAATTTAAGCTTTTTTAAAAAACTCGGTAAGCTTTTTGTTTGCTAAAATGTCTCCTTTCTGATGGTGTAAAAAAATATACATTACTGTGGTAAATCTTCTAAGAAAATTCAAAAAAACGAAAAGTACTCCAATTCAAAAATTTTTTTTTATCTTTAGGTACAATTTTGAGCTATTTGTTAAAATTTATACTTTAATTATTCGAAAAACGTAAGATTATATTTTACATTGATAAAAAAAATTGTAAATCGAAATATACTACTACAATTAACAACCAAATAAGTTAATAAAGTTAATACTTAATAAGACATAGGGCATATTATCAGCTTCAAACTTGAATGGATAACGAACTGACAGCAACAAATTGGGGCTGGAAGCAATATCTACGGGGCATTATGCCCAAATTTACAGAAAAAGAATTAATTCCAGACATATTGCTGAAAACTATTTGCTGCAGCTGTGAAACTTGATGCAATAGTTTAAAATGTGGCTGCTGAAAACATGGTTTAAAATGCACAAATTTATGTTCAAATTGTCATGGTTCTGAAAAATGCGCCTATGTGGTAGAAGAAACCTACGAGGAAGTTAATGATCTAGATGAAATTGTAAATAAAGAACCAGTCCAAACTAGAAATAACGTTGGAAACGAAGACGACGATGGTCTTGAAGACTTCGAAGATCTAGTAGAATCGAAAAGGTGTGCTGAATCTAACGATGAAGAAACACCATCAAAGAGACAAAAACTGATGGATAAGTGATTAAAATTGAAGATAATGTATTGATAAATAAAAAGATTAATTTTCGGTGACATAAATGTAATGAGAATTTCAGAAATAAACTTTTTTTACTGAAAACAATAGCTAAAGTCATATTTTTTAGATTAAATCCCCTTAAAATCCAATCTTTAATATTTAAAACTATGTTTTTTGCAATCTTTATGTTTTTTGGATTTGCATTTTTTTATTTATCAATGTAAAATAAAATCTTACGTTTTTCGAGTAATTAAAGTATAAATTTTAACAAATAGCTCAAAATTGTACATAAAGATAAAAAAAATTTCTAATTGGAGCACTTCTCGTTTTTTTTTAATTTTCTTACAAGATTTACCATAGTAATGTATATTTTTTTACACCATCAGAAAGTAGATATTTCAACGAACAAAAAGCTTACCGAGTTTTTTGAAAAAGCTAAAATTTTAACGTGAGATTTTTCGATTGAAAATTAGGGTGCTTTTTCGATATTGAGTCAAAATAAAGTGAAAAACTAAATATTTTAAATCAAAAAAATTACAGTGTCTTTGGGGTATAAAAAAGTAAGTTTTCACCAAATTTCGTTAAAAAAATTTTTTTTTGTAAAAGATAAAAATAAAAAACCATAAACCTGGTTTTTTGAATTTTTCACGTGAATTTTAAGGTTATGTTAAAAAAGTGTAGGTACAATAGTTGTAGATCTTCTTATTACCTATAACTTTGTTTTTTAACTTTTTACCATAGGATTTGTAGTTTTGCCAGAAATCGAGATAAACCATTTTTTACCCTTAAAATCTCACCCCCTACCCTTTCCCGACCTCAGATCGCCCGTAATTTATTTTTCCTTGCATTTTTGTTGCATTATCTTTCTTTTCTAATAGGTTTCATCCTACTATAATTTTTTTTGGTTTCAAAAATTATCTACCCTGGACCCTTTGTCGAAACATTTGTTAGCATTCGAGTTGAATATACCAAACTGACGAGCTCTAACAAGATCGAAACCGGTCTTTGGTTTCCAAACTTCGAATCTAATAAATGTTTAAACCTATTGGTCTGTGCATTAGGACTATATTTATTTAAGAGTTACTGCGAAGAAGCATGATAAAGATGAAAAAAAAATTCGTCAAGGGCGAGTTAGGCTCGAACAATTAGTGTCCTGTACCAATTATTACAGTGAACAGTCAACAAACCAAATTAAATCGTTTTTATTTACGTATGAATTTGAAATTTTATTCAAATTTTCTTGTATTATAATTAATAAATAAATAAAATTATATATTTTCAGATATGCACACTTTTTTCTACAATCTATCCAATCTATGTGTTGATAATGTCTCACGTAAAAAGCATCTATTCCCAATTCGTCATATTCGGTCGACTGCTGCCAGTGATTCGGATCCCGAGCTCTCCCTCCCTCTCGATGGTCCTGGTTACGAAAAAACAACAATGTTGTTATTCAATAACCTCAGAATCTATCTGGTGGATGAAATAATTTTTTGACACAAAGCAGCATCTCAACAAACTGTCCAGCGATGGAAATAATTTCTCTCATCGATGGGACGACTCGATTAAAACCATTTTCCTCATTAGATCTGGGAAGTATCGAATGCGTTTGGGCTCTCCCATAAAACTTCCTTATCTCGTTATCAAACGGATCATAGTAATAGATTTTGACGGTTGAGGTGTTAATTGTTGTTTAGCATGAATTATATTGGTTTCGCCCGCATTTGAAGACAACGCTATCGAAGAATCTCTTGTCAAGTTATAACCAGAGGAAGATATACGTCTTATAGAAGGGGAGAGAGATCGGTTCCTCATTACACGGTGGGTAGCGAAAGTCACGACTTCGTAATGTGTGTACACATACCATCCGATAATAACTTTTATTATACGGCCCATCTTTGCCATTGTACATCTTGTTTCAGTCAGTTTAGCACTTTTACTTAATGTATTTCGTTCATTTGGACCGCAGGCCATTCGATCGCCAACCGACGTGAAAAAATTGGTCCAGTATACCCCACAGTAATAGCATTTTGTTATTTTTATACCTTAATTTTAATTTATATTCGGTGCTGGATCTGCTTTGTCACTTTTTTTATAAAACGTTGAGTATCCAAATCTCGTGCGAACAACAGTTACAATTTTGGGAAAAGAATCGTAACAGTTCATGAAAAAAGATGCAATTTCGAGAAAAATTTGATTTTTTAAAACAAATAGAAATTTGGAAACTACAAGGCTCCAAATATAACAGTTATAATTTTAAAAGAAAGTCAAAATTTCGAGAATATTTTAAAATTTGACCAAAAAACGTTAGGTATTTAGTAGTTCATCAGTAACTTGATTGTTTTTTCACAAAAGAGGACAAATACTATAAAAGGTATAGCTTGAGCCTCTCAAATCATATTTGGACACACGTTCCAGAAGAAGTAGGAGAAAATATAGTTGACCTTTTTTTTAGTCGTCGATGATATTATTCATATAAGGAAGACCCATGCAGAATATTTGCTTTCTGTTAAGAAGCTTAGAAGCTGTTGTTTGGCCCCCAACATTCTTGAACCCCGTCCAAACCAGAAATGCTCGAGGCAGTGAGTTGAACTTTGCTCACTTAAAAGTTCCCTTTGAAGTAATGAATTTAATATTTACTTGGCAACACTGGCTCCCTACCTCCAATAAATGCGGGCCTTATTGAGTCTAAATCCGGCCCCGTTTATAGCTTTCTGATTTGTTTAAAAATATCCGAAAGTGACTTCAATTTTATTGTGTTTAATAAGACACCAAATGCCTTTTAGCAAATACTAGCTATTAATGTAACAAGATTATGCGATTTATTATTATATATCTCGATTATTATCGAGCATGTTGCCAGGCGACGAGACGTTAGCCGAGTCGTCTGGCCACGTCCGAGATTGTTTAAATCGCTAATAATCGAGTTGCATTCAAAACTTTATTGTATCATTGACAACAATGACATAAAAAAATCAACAAATTTTTTAAATGAAATTTGTATTTCGGGTATTATGATAGATAACTAACAAATTATAATTGTAATTAACGTGCTACCAAGTTACTATGAAGCTGCTAAATATTGTGAGGTTAATAATTATCAGTAAAGATTTAATTTTAAAGACACTTAATTTTTAATGATACGATAAATACAATAAATTCAGAAATTTGTCAATAATCTTCATTTATTTAATCAATTTATTTATTTTTTTCAAAAAGTGACACTAATTTATTAAAGTGCGCGTGTGTTATTGAAGATATTTGACAATTTTTGATGCCATCTTCCTAAAACCTTCCTTTCCTTCCATAAATCGATATCAACATCACGGGAAAAGACAAGTGTTGACTTAAAAGTTAATTATCAAAAAAAAAATATTCCAAATAATCTCTCTTTGTAACGTAATATGCATTAATTTAATTGAGACAGCTTGACTCCCATTTAGCCTCAGCTCCACCTTGGACGGCTCCACAAGAAATCAATTAGATTCAGATATAAGCACCACACGTTCCCTTTTAATTCAACCATTTCCAAATTCTGAATGTAACTAACTATAAGTTAACTCGCTCTGGTTTTATAGCTTGCACGCATTTTTACGATTCATTTCGCTTTATTGTTAATAAAACGTACAATCGAACCGCATTGTTTCCCTGTCATTACGTCGCATAACCTTCGGTGCTAAATTCGCGTCGAGCAAGTTTTCGCAACTGGGATGTTCGTGCCGATAACCGATAAAGAAAAGATGTCGAAAATTGACAAAGAGATCGTTCTGAAGGTGCTCAAAGATCCCGATAACACCATCTACGCACTGATGATAATTTTGCTCATAAAGATCGTAACGTTTTGCCTGTTAATGCTCTATTTTGTTGTGCCGTCGTTTTCGTTCGCGGTTTCCTATCCGATCACATCCAAGATTTATTTGTCGTTTTCGTTATCGGTTACGTTGACGCCGGCGTTGTCGGTGTCATATTACTCGACGTTTCTGCCTCCGATCGTATGGACGACATCACTGACGCTGCAACGTGGGTTATTTTTCTTTTTTTCTCTACCGATACCTTACCGACCTTCCTACAATTTGTTGCGTCCACTACGATTTTGGCTCTGCTTGAAATTACCATTTTAATTATGCGAGGTTGTGGAGAAAAATATTTTGTTTTGTATCAATAATTTATTAGATTTTTGTAATATAATGTTCAATAAAGAATTTATGTAATAATTTTCTGTTCGCATTTATACACTGTGGATCTAACGGGAAATAACGTGCCATTGATGCTAAATTTTTAAATTTCGTTTTGTCAGTTGATTAGTGTACAGTTTAAAACTACACTCTGATCTGGCTTTGATATTTTTTTTCTCTGTGAAGATGATGGCTTTCATTTTAACCAGGGCTTCGAACCGCTATTTTTTTCGTTCCGGTTTTCGGTTTTCGTTCCGGCAAAAAAATTACATCGGTTCTATTCCGGTTTTCGTTCCGACAAAGATAACGGTTTTTTCCGGTTTTCGTTTCAGTTCCGGGTGACTAGTTTTTTGGTTTTTAAAAGTTTTTCAAATTAAAAATTGATTTTTGAACATAATTTACAAAATGTGATATTACAACACGTAACTGCTGTGATCTTGCTTAAAATTGAAGGAAAATATTTTCTATTTTTCAAGTTTAAAAATGTTATGCTGAAACTCTGAATTTTGTGTTAAATTTGAGTTCAAATTTCAAGAAAAACCCAAACTGTATAAAAAACTAAATCGGAATTTTGGGTTTAGATATTTCAAATTTAAATTCCGAATTTTCATAAAAATTTTAAACTATATACCCTAGAGTTGAAAACTTCTAGAATATACGAACTTTGACGATTAAAATCGAAAATTTGAAAGACCTTTTTTTATAATTTTGGTTTTTTGGCGAAGTTTTGATTCGATTTTTCTAACAGAACTGATTTTTACTGTTTTGACCTTGTTTTCTTGAACTTTGGATTAAAAAGATTAATTTAAAAAAAATGAAAATGAAAAAGATCAACAAATATAAAATGAAAAGTATTAAGTTGAGATGTTGATGAAACAGTCAAAATTTCGACAAAAGAACTTCAAAATTGAACAGAAGAATTTTAAAAATGTATACCTTAATTTGGAAACATTGACCTTAAACCCAAATATTTCATTTTTTCTTTCATAATTTTGGTTCTCTATCGAAGTTTTAACTTTGACTCGCTTTTTCTAATAAAATTGATTTTTACTGCTAAGACTTTGTTTTCTAGAACTGTCGATTAAAAAAACAAATAAAAAAATGAATGAAAACAAAAGAGACTAAAAATTAAAAAATAAAAACTTTTGAATTACCATTTTGCGGGACAGTCACAATTTCAAAAAAAGAACTTCAAATTTATTTTAGAAAAAAGTTTTCAAAAGTTCTACCCTAATTTAGAACGCTTGACTTTTAACCAAAATATTCGATTTTTTTTCTGGAAATGTTGCTGAAAATTTCAAATTTTTTAAGAAGTAAAATTTTTCAGAAAATTTTATTTAATGTGTTTACCTTTTTTCGATATTTTAACTTTTTTCTTTTGCAGTTTTAAATTTAAACTTGTATGTACTTTTTATTATTATTTTTTTATAAAAGTTTAAATTTAAATAAAATTTAGTCTTTCTCTAGCAACCTCCTTACCTTTTTACAGGTTGACTTATTGTTTAATTATAGAAATTTTTCTCAAAATTATGAGTTGAGACTTGGACTATAAGAAATTGACAAATATGTTTCAATTTGGAAATTTCAAATATTAGACTTTTACCTAGAAAGCTCAAAATTTTCAGGATTCGAAATTTTGAGACTAATTTTGAAAAATTGTTTGTCATAAATTTGTTAGTTTCTCTCTGAAGATGACAGCTTGGCTGTCGAAACGCGTTAGAGCGGGACAAGTTCTGTGTTTCAGTTTTTGTCATAAATTTAGTTTGTTTTTCCTCAAAACTTGGACTTTTTCAAAAATGATGTCTTTTTTTGAAATTTGGATATTCTTTAGAAATTTTAAATTAATATTCAAAATAAAAAATAACATAAAATATTTAAATTTAAATTTGCACTTTTGCGTTTGAAATCTAACTTCTGCTAACATTTTAAGCAAAAATTTGAAATTTTTAATGGAAATGTAAATTTTAAGAATAAAAGTAAAAAATTTCACTAATAGTGCAATTTCAATTATTTCTAAACTTAAATTTTCTATAAAAAAATTTTAAGATCAACGACTAATTTTCTGAAAAAAATAAACGCGAATTTCAATTTTAAAGACGAAATTTTAGAAATAATTTCAGTTGTAGCTAAAAAGCTAAAAAGTTTCTGAATAAATTTAACATTTTTAAAACGGATTTTTGACACAAAAGGGTTGAAATTTTGAGAATAACGTCAATATTTTCTAGAAAATGTGGAAATTGTGAGTTTCTAATCTAATCTAATCAGAAATACATAATATTGTGTAAAATTTTGAAAAAAAAAATGAAATTTCAAAAAAAATCCAATTTTAAGTATAAAGTAAAAACTATTTTAAGTATATAAATTCAACGAACCGAAATAAACCGGTATTTTTTTTTCGGTTTCGTTCCGGGTTTCGTTCCGGCGAAAATAACGGGTTTTTCCGGTTTTCGGTTCAGTTCCGGTTCGAAGCCCTGATTTTAATCAAAACAGTTTGACACTTTTTGCGACATTCAGCAGCTCAACAGTTCAAAGAGAAATCACATTAGCAACAAAACATGCAAATTCTTGACTTAACTTGACACTGTTTTCTTACAGATGAAATTATCACCTTGAAATAAAGCATTTTCCCAATTTTTATTTAAAAAAAAGAGAAAAAGGTTTTTCTTCAAATTTATAAAAAGAGCTGCGAATATTTTCAAAAATGATCGACTCTTTTGTAAAAAGAATCATAATAATTTTTCTGGAAAACTTCTTTAGGAAAAATTGAAATACAAATCTTGTCCCCTGAAACCAAGACAGATTAAAAAACACAACAAAGGCTGCTCTAACGTTTTTTAATCTTTCTTGGTTTCCGGGGACAAGTTTTGTATTTCAATTTTTGACCAGTCCGTTCCATCAAAAAAAAAAGGATTGACCACAACATACAGAATATTCCATTAAAAAAAAACACTGAATTACTCAAACAATTTTTAGATGATGCATTCTTGTGCACCAATCATATAATGCCTTCCGATTTTTTCTTTATTTACATGCTACAAACCTACGAGAGGTTAACAATTTACTTTGTACATGCATTTCTTGAAAAGATACAATCGGAAACAGGAACCTCTAGGGAAGATAAAACACTATCAAGGATTCCTTCAAAATAAGGCACCACCAAAGCCACTTTGAGGTACCTATAAGCTTATTAAAAACTCTGTTACAAGACACATCATCAAAGATATATTTTAAGGAGCTAGTATCAACAAAAGCAGTTCTATTAAAAAGTAAAGCAGCTGTAGAACTGCTTTTGCTGATACTAGCTCCTCTTTCAATCTTTCAATTCTTTCAATCCTTTAAAGAAAAGATTGAAAGAGTTTCTACTTTCAGCAAAGTAGTGTACAAAGGAAATTCAGAATCGTTTCTACAAGACTTTAATAATCTCAATAACATTTTGTTTCATTGGGTTTCATAGGGCATTAGTAAAATTTCGTTAAAGCTTGATTGTACGCGCCTCTTGGAAACCTCCAAACTGTAGCAGATAACCGAGGGTACGGTATGTGAAGTCATGAGTGTCTCATGGTGTGAAGTGAATGAGTGGAGTTGAGAGTAGTGGTGGCGATGGCTCCGTGGTCAGGAAGTCTGCTTGTAGCGTGAAGGTCCGGGTTCGACTCCCAGTCGCTGATCACATATTTTAACTCTACTACAATTTTAGAAATGGGATTAGGGATCTACCTTGTCTACCTTAGTAAACATAAGTGGTATACTGTCGTATACCACTTTGTTACGGAGTTTTTCCCCAGTGAAGGAATCGTGGCTAAGTATTTAGAATTTACTAGAAATTCTCCTAAGTGCCACTATCAGACTAAGGAAAAAATTCCTTCACTATCGCCGGCTAGCGTTGGGGAAAGAGCAAGAGCCTCTTCTTGTTACAGGCTGGGAGTCGTACACCCCTGTGAGGACCCCTCGTTTGGGCCGATGTGAAAATCTATTGAGTGGAAAACTTCCCAAAAAGTGACACTTCTTGATTTTTAGACGACAGTACTGAAAATGATCAAAGTATACCAGTTGTTATGTACGACTTTACTGATGGACATTCCATTAATGAGGAATTGATAGCGCTTCTTACCATTGAATCAGCATTACCAACATTGAAGAAGGTGCGTTTCCCTAATATTTTGGTTGGGAAATCTATTTAAATGCATATTATAGAACTATCTATCTAACAGACAGAAGATATGTCAGCACTTATAAAGCCAACCAATGTATGTTTGGTGGCCTAGCCACAAGCCCTATTTCGAACGGAAATTTAAACCCTAACAACTTATGTTTACTAAGTTGTCGGATTATGGTCGACTATTGTTGGGAATGGCCGAGCTGTAGCAGATACCAAAAGTACGGCATGTGAATGAGTACAGTAGTGATGGCGATGGCTCCGTACTTAGGAAATCTTGCCTGTAACGTGAAGGGTACTGGCAACTGGCACGGCCGACTCTTAACGGCCGTGGTACTGGGTTCGACTCTCAATCGCTGATCACCCCTGAACTCTACTACAAAACAAATGTAATTATTGTAAATGATAAACTTTCATAGTCGAGCAACCACAAAGCTATATTCAAAGAAAAACAAAATGCAGCAGTTGGTACTTAAAATGTTTATTTTCTCTAGAAACTGCAACTAGAACTATAAACATTATAAAATCTAGAGTTAACAAACCCTCAAATAGAACAATATTGGTGGTCAGTAATGCCCTTTGGTTCGCCAATATACCTTTTCGTATTTTTCTCCATGCAAGTCGCCCATAGAGACAGGTACCGTAGTCAGAAGAGATTCGCAAAGATTTCTGAAATCAAACCCAAAACAGTGGTTGCGTAAATAAATTGGTCTTTTTTTTATATTTATGTTTATATTTAGGTAGTTTTTGTATAAAATGTTATAAAAGACATCCTTGAATATACAAAATTATATAAATATATAATTATTACTTGGAATCATTCATTTTGGTTAATTCGCCCAACTGGCGCAAATAAGCCATAAATAGCTTGGTACCCTCGTAGAAATTCCTACTGGGAACGTTTTCGTTGGCCTCTCCAATGTTACTCCCTTTGCACGTAAGAGGCAGGAATAGGATGCTCTTCTCTAGAATACGATCTAGAATCGTCAAAGGTAATCTATCTCTATCCTCTCTAATTAGATTGGGATCTTCTTTGTAGATCTAAAACATCGACATAGTTTTTTTTTGGTGGAACGGATTGGTCCTTGGTTATCGTCAAAAACTGAAATACAAATCTTGTCCCCTGAAGCCAAGAAAGATTAAAAAATACAACAGAAGTTGTTGCTCTAACACGTTTCGATGGCTAAACTATCAGCTTCTATCTCTTCTCGCTAAAGAAAAACGCAGGGGTGCCTCAGCGGTCTGTTCTGTCTCTTACTCTATTTCTGTTACACAAACGATCTCTTAGCTTCAACTTCCAATCCTATATACATCTACGCAGATGATAGTAACCTTTCTCCGACAAATCATTATCTATCGCTGCTTCAGATCAACTAAGGGAACAGCAGATACAAAAATCGGTATCTCGAGATTATTCTGGAATGGGGTAAGAACAATTTGGTCGACTTCAACGCTCAGGTCGCGGTTTTCTCTAAGAAAACATCAAGGGATAATGCAACAAACATAGTAATGGACGGTAAAATCCTTCCAGTAGGATCTAGCTTATGTGTCTTAGGAGTGAATGCGAGCACTAACTTCTCTTAGGACGATCATGTGCCAAATCCGCCTCACAGAAGCTAGGCTTTCCTTTTAGAGCTAAAAAGTACTTCACATCTCATCAACTATTAACACTATACAAAGCTCAAGTTAGGCCAACACTAGTCGATACTGTTCTAATGTTTGGAGTTCAGCCCCAAAATCAGCTCTCTTGGATTCAAATCAAAGAAGAGCGATTCGCCTAATTGATGACGAGAGTCTGACCGATTCTCTCGAAACCCTGGAGCACAGGCGTATGGTTGGTGACTTGTCTCTTTTCTACAAGTACTATCATGGAAGATGCTCGCAGAAACTAATAGGATTGATCCCCCCAAGGGCAAGATTCTTGAGACGTACTAGACAGTCGGAGACAGCAAATTTCTGTGCGGTCCAGCTTGACACAGTAAGGACTTTTGTTTATGAAGACTTTTTTTCTATAGAACTTCGAACAGTGGCGGTTGGTCTTAAAGAGCGCCAGAACGCGCGCTCCTCGTGAAATGAGCGAACTATTCTTTTTTATTTAATGTAAAAGATTTGGATTTATCTCATTTTTAAGCACAAAGTAATAATATACTAATTAACTAATATTTGTGAGTGACTTGAAATAACGTACGCAAACGTTTTATTTCATTATATTATATATTATGAGGAAATTGAAATACGTTGGTGCGCGCAGAATTATGCACCTAGCGTGGTTGTCGTGTAATGGCTATCAACGGCCTCAACGGGATACGGAGAAATAAACTACAGATACACCGAGTTAAAGCTAGCCCGGGGAACGCTGCACCCCGCTTATGCGCTATTGCCAAATGGTGAGTACGAGACAGAGTTTGGAGTGTGTATTTACGGTTTATGGATGCAAGATGCGTAGGTGCCGGCTGATTTAATTGCGATTACTAATTCTGCCGTTTACAGGCCTAACTGCTAACAGTACCGCTATTCACAAAGAGATAGCAGTACCCATTCTAGGGTCTAATTATTAATTTGTTGATTTCGTTCTAATTACAGGGAAAATAGTCGCTGAATGAACACGCACTACTAATGATGACATTGACAGTACGCGTAAAAATTTGAAGTGCATGTTTTTCAGTTTCAGTAATTTTCCTTTAGATTTAAAATTTAATTCTGTGCTTAAAATGAACAGTACCAGTTTTTTATTAAAAAAAAGATTTTAGTTAACTTCCACTGGAAGAAAAAGTAAAAATAAAAGAACTAGGTAGACCTTTGCCGATGTTAAAACTAAAACAGAAGTGTGAAAAAAAAATCTAAAAAAAGAGCGTTTACAAGGCATTTTTCTACGAATACCTATAAGAAGAATAACTGTCTATGTGGTTGCGAGGTAACGAATTTGCTGTATTGTTTTCCGTGTGTGTTATTTTACAATCCACCGGGGTTTTCACCGTCAGATTTAAGTTGGGCTAGAACCGGAATAAAAGATTAAACTATTTATTATTAAAAAACATGAGGGATCGCATAGTCATATTAATGCTTGCACAGCGGTCGCTTTACTTGGAAAAGTCAATATTATAGCTGAACTTAATTCTGCTCATAGGCAACATATAATGGAATATAATGAGAAAGTTAGAAAAAATCGATATGTTTTGAAATGAATTATTTCCTGCATGAAATTTTGCAGCGCATTCAAATTAGCACTCAGAGGTCATGAAGAAAGTGAACAATCATAAAATCGTGAAATATTTAGGGAACTTGTTGATTTTTCCGCTGAATTAGATGTAACCCTTCAAGAACATTTAAAAACTGCAACCGTTTTTCAGGGAACATCAAAAACCATACAAAATGAAATATTAGATTCTATACTGGCGATCTGCAGAGATGAAATCAGTAAACAAATTAGAGATTCAGAATTTCTGTCTGTTCAATGTGACGAAACTACAGACGTAACTAATTGGTGTCAGTTGGTATTGACATTTAGATATGTACGTAATAGTACAATTTGTGAGAACTTTTGGGGATTTAAAAGACTTAAAGACAAATCCGCCAAAGGCATAACAGAATGTATCGAAGAAGAACTGGACCCTTTAATTTTGCAAACACCTCACAAATTAATTGTACAAACTTACGATGGTGCAAATGTTATGAGTAGCTCTATAAATGGACCCAAATTAAATCAAAATATCCTTATGCCCACTATGTTCACCAGCTTAATCTTATAATGTAGAACATTCCAAAGTTCGTGTATTTTTTAATAACCTATCAGCGCTATTCCTGCTTTTTTTTTCTAAATTCGTCTAATCCATGTGATGTCTTTAAAGAAATTGTCAAACAGAGATTGCCCAATGTGGCAGAAACTCGGTGGAATCATAATATTAGAACAGTAAATACTGTGTATGAAAACCGGGAAGAGCTAATGAAATATTTGAAAAAATAGAAGAACGATGTACAAATGGTGCAACTTTAAATGAAGCGTCCGGCTTCAGACGAGCTTTAGAAGACACAGAATTTATGTTTTGGTTGACATTGTTTCACAAAATTCTTCCACACGTCGACGTTCTTTATAATCAAATTCAGTCGAGAAATAAGAACAGTATACAGCTGCAAAAAGACATAGTTAATTTTGAAAACACTATTTCTACCATTAGAAATGAAACAGAAGACATTGAGAAATGCGTCAATACAAACTTTCCAAGTAGAAGAAGGAAAAGAAGTGATGATCATTTACAAAAAAGTGTGTATGCCAAAGAAATCTGCGACGTAATCATAACACAAATGAAGGAGTGATTTTCGTACCGTGGACACATTCTAGCTGCTGAACTATTTAAAACTCAACTATTTAAAAGATTTGCAGCTACTTTTCCAGTTAGTATTTTCGAAGCTGTGACTTCTGCTTATCCACACATATCTGCGCTTCGATTGAAAACAGAACTGACAGTTATTTATTCAAGATCGGATTATGTTGATATTATTGGTGCCGTTAATTTATTGTCATTTATGTCAGAAAATAATTTATCTGAAACATTTTCTGAAACAGTAAAATTATTAAATATAATTTTAACAACATCAATGACAACTGCAGAATCAGAATGCTATTTTTCGACGCTTAAAAGAATTAAAAGTTTCTTACGCAATACTATGAACAATGATCGTTTAAATGCATTAGCGATGATGTCTATCAACAAAAATATGGTGCAGGAGATGAAAAAGTAATAGAACACTTTATTTCCTTAAAAGGTCGTAGAGCCGATTTTATTTATAGAAAATATTTTTTTTTGTGTTTTTGTATAGTTTAATTACAACTTTGTAATAAAATACATTTTATCTTCCAATGTAGTTTTCATTAAAAAATAATATAATTTTATTCCTATGAAAGCAAATAAATTTAATTAAGTAACGTAAAGGGGTAGCGAGGTGTAACCGTACAGAGTGCTTTAAAAAGGTTCAGAAATGTCGATAATGTTTTTTTTTGTACTCAATCAATATAATTTAGAGATGATAACCCGAAAATATTTTGTTATTAGATAGTAATTAAATTTAATTCGTAAAATACTATTAAATATCACACCCTGTGTATCACTTTTGTTTCTCCTAAATTTAATACCTTGCTACGGCATCGGAGTCACCTAAACTCTCAACTATTAATATTTTTTGCATCTGCGCACCCCCTGTTAAAAAGTCACCAGCCGCCACTGACTTCGAAGCTATAGAACGCGTTACTGAAAGGAACTTTCCCCAAAAATTATAACCTATCCTTCTTTAAGAAGGCGGTTCATCGCCATCTATCCTTGTTTCCGTATTCTACTGCAATGCTTTGAAAACATAATGGGGTTACCCTTTGCGAGTGGATTAAACTTAACAAAAAAAAATGATAGCTTGGCCATCGAAACACGTTAGAGTAACCTTGGTTGTGTTTTTTTTATTCTCTCTTGATTTCAGGGCACAAGATTTATATTTTAGTTATCGACATAGTTAGAACAGGGCCCCTCCTGGTCCATAAATCTAATCGAAAATTTATATTCAACTGATGAGACTGTTTCGAAAAAAATTCCATTTCTTGGTAAACAATTCGTCCATTAGATGAAATATTTTCTCGAAATTTCAACTTATTCCTCAAAATTCGTCTTATTTCAAAAAAATTATTCTTTTTAAACTTAAAGTTTATTCCTAAAATTCGACTTCTTCGATCAGAATCTGACCCTCAAAATTTCGAAATTTTATCTTATCTTAAAATTCATCTTTTTGAAGTTTCAAAATTTTTTTGTTATCTCTCTTCTTTGTTGTTTAATTACAATTTTTTTAAATCTTGACTTTGTGTACATTTCGACTTATCAAATTTCAACTTTTTTCTTGAAATTTGGTCGATCTTTTGATAAAAATTAAAAATATTTATCTGGAACGTTTGACAATGATTTTTTGGAAATTTTGTAAAAAGATAATTTCGAGAGTATTTTGTTTCAAAATTGTAACTGTTTAAACTTAAATCCATCTTTCTGGAAATTCCACTTGGTTTCTCAAAATTTCGACATTTATCCCAATATTGAACATTTTTTGGCACCACAGTGCAACAAGGATGGATTATTGTCTCTCTGTCTTTCTCTTATTCAAACAGTGAAGAGAAAATTCAAAAAATTTCATTTCTTAAAATTCGTTTTTTTCATAATTTTGATAAACGAAGACTGTCTGGCGATTTTCGAGTATTTACTAAATTACGATTTTTTTTTCTCAAAATTTCGTTCCCTGTCTTAAAATATTGATTTTTTTTTAATTCTTTATTATTTTTGAAATTTTCGAGGAAGAAACCGAAAATTCCAGAAATTAAAACGAATTTAAAACATCCAAATTTCAGTACTTTTCTCAAAATCCGTTTTTATTTCGAAAATTTGAATTTTATTTTAAAAGTCTGGAAATCTAAATATACAGAGTGTTACAAAAGTCCGGGCCGCTACTTCAGGAGCATATTCTACACATTAAAATATGAAAAATGCTGAAATACATTTTTTTCTTTAAATTGTCTCCTAACGGAGATATGACCATTTAAAGATGGCGCCCTTAAAGTGGTTTTTTTACTACAAAAAGTTAACGGTTAGTAGCAAAGTCATGAAATTGGGCAAGCAGTTAAAGAATTGGATTAGGCATATTCTCATGTAACATATTTTTTAAATAAGCAGTAGCGTGGTGTGTAGGGGGTTGCCCGCGATTATTTTTTGCCGCAACTTTTTTGTATTGCAATATTTCGACACAAAAGTGCCATAATCGTAAAAAGCAACATTTTTTATACAAAAAAGGTACTCTTTCTCAAAGTCGCTAAAAGTAACCGTTTCCGAGAAAAAAGCGTTTAAACAAAATTGTTGCATTTATTAGAATTCGTTTTGCAAATTTCTAATTTATCCACTACTAACTGCATTGATATAAAAATAGTACAAAATTAAGAAAAAAAAATCAAAGCAAGTGTTCGAAATTACTGCCCCCTGCAGCAATACATTGCTCGGCTCGTCTTCTAAGGAAACTCCTTACTCTTTCGCAAATGCCTGGTGTATTGTGAATCTGGTTGAACCCATTTTCAATTCGTTCACGAAGATCATTGATATTGTCAACTGGTGTGGAGTAGACGATCTGCTTTAGATGTCCCCATAAGTAGAAATCGACTGGGTTGAGGTCAGGAGACCTAGCTGGCCATGGTATCGGACCTCCTCGACCTATCCATCGTTGATGATAGTTGTTATTCAAAAATTCCCTAGCAACTGCACGAAAATGGGCAGGTGCCCCATCGTGCATTATCCACATTCGCTGTCTTGTTATGAGTGGAGCATTTTCAAGTAACACGGGTAACTGTTTGCAAAAAATGTCTATATGATGCTCCTGTTAACCTATGAGGTAAAAAAAACGGTCCAATTATAGAGTCCCCTATTATTCCTCCCCAAATGTTAAGTGAAAAATGTTGCTGATGTCTCGACTGAATAACTGCATTGGGATTTTCAACTTGCCACTGATGCATGTTGTGAAAGTTAAGTATCCCGTTTCTGGTAAAACCCGCTTCGTCCGTAAATAATATGAGCGATGGAAAGTTCTCATTTTCAGCGATCTTATGCAATAGCCAGTTGCAAAATTTTATTCTTGGAGGATAATCAGCAGCAAGTAACCCTTGCACTCTTTGAAAATGATAGGGGTAAAATTGGTAAAATTTCAAAATTCGCCAGATAGTTACGTGATTTACTCCTTCGGCTAAAGCAAGTTGTCTAGTGCTGACACATGGATCTTCTTCAACTCGCTGAAGCACACGCTCCTCTAAATTAGCAACTTCTGCGTTTGGCCTTCCAACACGTTCGCCTTTGAAAACAAAATTTCCTGTTTCACATAAACGAGCATGAATTTTCTGGAACAATTTTTCTCCTGGTAGGTGTCTATTAGGAAAACGTTCAGCATAAAGCCGTCTTGCTTCAGCACGATTACAATTTGCAAGCCCGTACATTAAATGCATATCGGCCATTTCTTGATTTGAATAGTCCATTTTATCAAAATAATGAAAAGTTACTACACTTACTATTGACAACAAAAACTGCTAAAGTTTACAGCTTACGACCAAATTTTATCAGTGACACAACGTCAATCTCTGGCAGATATTGTCAAGTACAATTGTTTTCTTTACGATCAGTTTGCATGACCCACTTATTTTTTCTTATACAAATTAGTTAGAATTTCGAAGACGGGATAGGATTATTTAAACGCCTTTTTCTCGGAAACGGTTACTTTTAGCGACTTTGAGAAAGAGTACCTTTTTTGTATAAAAAATGTTGCTTTTTACGATTATGGCACTTTTGTGTCGAAATATTGCAATACAAAAAGGTTACGGCAAAAAATAATCGCGGGCAACCCCTTACACACCCCGCTACTGCTTATTTAAAAAATATGTTACATGAGAATATGCCTAATCCAATTCTTTAACTGCTTGCCCAATTTCATGACTTTGCTACTAACCGTTAACTTTTTGTAGTAAAAAAACCACTTTAGGGGCGCCATCTTTAAATGGTCATATCTCCGTTAGGAGGCAATTTAAAGAAAAAAATGTATTTCAACATTTTTCATATTTTTATGTGTAGAATATGCTCCTGAAGTAGCGGCCCGGACTTTTGTAACACCCTGTATATATTTTTTGTCGAGATCCGTCTTTTTCTTAAGATTCTAATTTTTTCAAATTTTTTTTGTTTTTTCATAAACGACTATTTGCAACATTTTTATTAAAAAAGTGAAAATTACAAAATTTTCAATTTTCTGAGATAATCTTCAAATTTTAACCAAGATTTTCTAGTTAACTTACTATTCCCAGTTTGTAATTGCCATCTCTAACTTTGGTTGCTAAAAGTTCGATTGTAATAATAAAATTTTAATATTTAGTTCCCCAAAATGTTGACTTTGTTTTCGAAACTTCAAAATCTTCTAGCAAATTTGATTTTCATTTTTCGAAATTTCAACTTTTGTCCCCTAATTCGAAGTCATACTTTTCTATTCTTTTTTCTATTGCAAATTCAACTTCTTTTAGAAATATTGACATTTACAAATTTCCAGTTTTATTTCGTTAAGATTTTACTTAATCCACCTAATATTTCGACTTTTAACTAGAAATTTTGGGCTCTTTACTTTCGAGATTTTTGTGGGCGTTTCCGGTTTAATTACGACATTTATATTTGTTCTAAAAAAACTCCAAATTTCGAGTTTAAGTCCAATTTTTATTTTAGTTCGAAATTTCGATATTTTAATCGAAATTTTGAGTTTGAGAAGGAGCTGAATTTACCTTTGCTCGGACAACTGGCAAAGAGATAAAAAAGGGTGATTATTGTCCTGGGACTTTGGAAAATGACCAATGGGTACATAATTCTACATTAATTTTGTTACTAGTTCATTAATGTCGTAAGGGTTGGAAATGTCAAGTTTCATGGAAGCATACTTACTTGAATTGTGGCTCGTCTAGCAGCCTCGTAATTAGTTCCAGTAAAATCCTCATACCACGGCCTGGTGGCCGAAATTAATTCACAAGTAACCTTATTCTCAATATTGAGACTCTTAACTGAATTATTAATATGTTGGGTGGTTAATTTGATCGATTTCTCCACCATCTGCCGCGGTACAATTTTGAGAATCATATGTCGCTTGATCACATTTTGATCTTTTTTATCGCATACGCACTCTTCAATATCACCGACGTATATCGAAGGTAATCGCCAGAAATGCATTAATAATTTAACCTGGTCCCAACGTCGCTTAAAAGGTGGCAGGGCATCTCTAAGGAAGAATAACTGATAACTAAATTAAGAAAACTCTGCCAAAAAGGTACCTTATTTCGGCCGGATCAAACTCCGCAATCTGTTCATACATTTTCTCTTCATCTGGAGTTATTTGTTGTACCCAATCATCAAAGTGAGGAATTAGAATATGTTCCTCGTTATCGACAATGTTCTCGAAGATTGCTTTCATATCATCCCTGGGATCAGTCTTGGATGTTGACATTTTCTCAATAATAATATCAAAATGTATTATGCCTACAATAACCGAGTAATTAAGCCTAATGAGAAAATCACCCTGATACTTCATTACCAACTGTGCCGTAAATTAAACATGGATACTTCTCCCCTATCCATTCGGAATCCGAGTTGACAATGTAGTCGACATTGTTGAAAAAATCAATTTTTCTAGTTGGTAAAAATTCCGCCAATCCTTCGTTCTGTTGGTTGTACATGGATTCGATAATAAATTTTATATTCACGGGCAATTCGATTCCCGAATCTTTAAACCCTTGCAAAGCGTGGAACCAACAAATGATTACCCCTTTGCCATTGGCGACACCATTCCCATAAAACCTTCGATCGTGTTCTACAACTTGCCAGGGATCACTGTCCCAATCGTCCATGTTTGGGTTTAATACATCAAGGTGACCGTAAATGCACACCTAAGACGGAGGAAGAAATGTAATATGGAGTATTTGACGTGAAATTGTTCGTAACAGTATCAAGAAAAAAATAGCATCCCAAATGTAAAGCTTTGCTAAATAAAGAGGCTTTACGAATTGTTGCGAATTTCGGCCTAAATAATAGTGAAGCCCGTAGAAACATTTTTTTCTCATCAACTTTACAGTTACGTCCAGAAAAGGTCAACTTAACTTTACATTTGAATAAATCTCAAATAAAATAAAACAAAAACCGTTTTCGTACTAATATCCCGTAGATCTAGACGTGGCAGGTATCAAGCTTAGATTCAACTAAAAATACAGCGTTTTTTTAAGTTTAATGCACTCGCAAAGGGCAACCCCATTATGCCTTCAAAGCACCGCGAGTAGGATGCGGAAACAAAGATAGATGACGATGAACCGCCTTCACAAGGATAGGTTATAAGTTGTAATTTTTGGGGGAAATTCCTTTTGGTAACGAATTCTATAGCTTGGAAGTTCTATACAAAAATTAAATAAATAATGGCGCTGGATGTGACAATATGTCAAATGCAATATATTCAAAATTAGAAAGCGCCACTTACGGTTTTCTTGTTAGGGTCATTTCCAAGGGAGCCTAAAATTATAGGCGGCAAGCGAACTTTCTTACCCCCCAATTCGTGCCATCCTATATTAAAGCACTCGTATTTAATTCCGAGCTTCTTCAGCCAACCTTCCGTAAATTTGATCATATTGATCACATCGTTTCGATATCTGATATCCCCCGATACTGATTTGATCTTTACCGCATCCTCCAAATCTTTCAAAAATATTCCTCTGTTCGAATCACAATAGTGCAACAGTTTCAAAAGACATGCATCTATGGGAATTTTTTTGCTTATGCTATAAGCGTAATACTCCCCGTAAACGGAATTGGAAGTTTTAGTCTCACTGTGTTCGGTTCTATACGAATGTGGGTATACCATTTCGATTTGCACCTCAAGATCGGGCTAGTTTGTGAATGAATGGAAAATTCAGCAAGTAATCGGTATAGAAATAGGTAAATATGTAGAAGTATAGAATAACGATTATATCTGTCAACATTATAATTTTTTTGGCGGTTGGTTGCTAGGAGTATAAAATTTTACAGCAGCACACTTCGTGCTCTTCCTGGTTTTTTTTTTTTGGAAGACATTTTATAAAATAGGTTTTGGCGGAAGTGGGGTTGATACCAATATTTTGACAGTATATTAAGTCCAATGATATTAAATATAAGCTTTTGCAATATTTAGAATTCTATTTCTATTAAAGTAAAATTGTTGCCCTAGGTCAGGGGTCGGCAAACCGCATGCGGCTCTTTTAAAGACAATGGCGGTTCTTTAAATTCCCTTAAAAAATAAATAAATAAAAGCTAGAATGGACAGACACGCAGAAATGAATACTCATTAAACAAGTGACCTACTGAAGTCGAAATTTCCAAAAATACTCTTCTAGAAATTTAGAGAAACAGCAAAGTTCGAAATAAAAGCTGAAATTTCAAGAAAAAGCTGAATTTGAGAAAAAGGAAGAGTTTTCAAAAAAATTGAGAGAAGAAACAATTTCGAAAATGATGAATCTATCAAAAGGTCTCAAAAAAAGGTAAAATTGTAGTAAAAAAAAACATCGGATTTTGACAATAGATTGAAACCCTGAATAAATTAAAAACTTGAAATTTTTAGACAAATTGAGTTTTTTTAATAACTGTAAAATATCAAAAAAAGAGAATCGTAAAAATAAAATGGAAGCTTAAAAAAATTGGTCGAACCTTAAAAATGTCGAAGTTTTTCAGAGAAGAAGAAAAAAGTCAAACTTTAGGAAAAATTTCAAGGAAAAATTCAAAATTTTAAAAAAAGTCCAAAATTTCGACAAAAAATTTGCAATTTTCCAAAGAAATTTAAATTTTGAGAAGAAATATGATATTTCGAGAGACCCACTGAAGTCGAAATTTCCAAAAATACTCTTCTAGGAATTTACAGAAACAGCAAATATCAAAGTGCGAAATAAAAGCTGAAATTTCAAGAAAAAGCTGAATTTGAGAAAAGGGAAGAGTTTTCAAAAAAATTGAGAGAAGAAACAATTTCGAAAAAGATGAATCTATCAAAAGGTCTCGAAAAAAGGTAAAATTTTAGTAAAAAAACGTCGGATTTTGACAATAGATTGAAACCCAGAATAAATTAAAAACTTGAAATTTTTAGACAAATTGATTTTTTTTAATAACTGTAAAATATCACAAAAAAATAAATTGTAAAAATAAACTGGAAGCTTCAAAAAATTGGTCGAATTTTAAAAATGTCGAAGTTTTTCAGAGAAGAAAAAAAAAGGCAAACTTTAGGAAAAATTTCAAGGAAAAATTCAAAATTTTAAAAAAAGTCCAAAATTTCGACAAAAAATTTGCAATTTTCCAAAGAAATTAAAATTTTGAGAAGAAATATGATATTTCGAGAGACCCACTGAAGTCGAAATTTCCAAAAATACTCTTCTAGGAATTTACAGAAACAGCAAATATCAAAGTGCGAAATAAAAGCTGAAATTTCAAGAAAAAGCTGAATTTGAGAAAAGGGAAGAGTTTTCAAAAAAATTGAGAGAAGAAACAATTTCGAAAAAGATGAATCTATCAAAAGATCTCTAAAAAAGGTAAAATTTTAGTAAAAAAACGTCGGATTTTGACAATAGATTAAAACACAGAATAAATTAAAAACTTGAAATTTTTAGACAAATTGATTTTTTTTAATACCTGTAAAATATCACAAAAAAATAAATTGTAAAAATAAACTGGAAGCTTCAAAAAATTGGTCGAATTTTAAAAATGTCGAAATTTTTCAGAGAAGAAAAAAAAAGGCAAACTTTAGGAAAAATTTCAAGGAAAAAGTCGAGATTTTAAGAAAAGCCCAAAATTTCGACAAAAAATTTGCAATTTTTCACAGAAATTTAAATTTTGAGAAGAAATATGAAATTTCGAGAGCAAAACGATTTTAAAAAAATCCAAATTTTCTGATAAATTCGAATTTTGAGTAAATTGATAAAATAATTTTGAAAGAAAGGAAAATGTCGATAAAACTTCCAGTTTCGAGAAAAGTATTAAATTTTAAGAAAAAATCAAAATTTCCCAGAGAAAGTCAAATTTTAAGAAAAAAATCAAATTCTGAGATTTAAAAATAGATGAATTTCGTTCGAAATAAAAGTTGAAATTTCCAGAAAAAGCCTAATTTTGAAAAAAAGAGATTTCGAACAAAATGAATTCGTCAAAACTTCTCAAAAACGCAAAATTTTTGAAAAGACTTATTTTGACAATAGACTGAAATTCTCAGAACACATTTAAAAACCTGACATGTTTAGACAAATTTGAATTTTGTGAAAAATTGTAAAATTTGGGAAAAAGGAATTGTAATAAATTAAAAGTTAAAAAAAAATTGTCGAACTTTTTCAGAAGTCGAAGTTTTTCAAAGAAGAAGAAAATAAAAAATTTGCAATGTCCAGGGAAAGTTAAATGTTTGAGAATAAAATATTTTTCTGAAATTTTTGATTAATTTGTATTAACTTTTTGGAAAAACAGATGAAATTTGGAATTTCTAGAAAAAGACCAACTAGGAGAGTCGAAATTTTTAAAAAATATTTCTCTCATGATTTTCACTTTTTTATTTGTAAATTTTCGAAAACCTTGAGATTTCGTGAAAAAAAAAGTGAATTACCTTTTGTAAGAAAAAAATCTAAATTTACAGAAACGGCAAATATCAAAGTTCGAAATAAAAACTGAAATTTCTAGAAAAGCCGAATTTTGAGAAAAGAGATTTCGAATAAATTGAGAAAAAGAAAGATACTTCGAAAAAATTGGGCAAAAGGAACAGATTTCAAAAACATTGAGAAAAAGGAATTTATGAAAGTTCTCAATAAAAGTAAAATTTTAGAAAAAAAAAACGTAGAATTTCGACAATAGATTGAAACCTAGGATAAATTAAAAACCTAAAATTTTTTAGACAATTTTGAATTTTTTGAAATATAGCAAAATTTCAAAAAGATTGTAAAAATTAACTGGAAGCTTAGAAAAAGTTGTCCATCCCGAAAGAAGTCGAAGTTTTTCAGTAAAGAAAAAAAAATCCAATTTAAGGAAAAGTTTCATGGAAAAAGCTTCAAACAACTCGTAATTGCAATAAAAAATTGCAATTTTCCAGAGAAAGCTAAATTTCGAAAATAAATTTGTAATTTCGAGAACAAGACGAATTAAAAAAAACCTCCAAATTCTCAAATAAATCAAATTTTGAGAAAATTGGTAAAATAGTTTCGAGAAAAGTATTGAATTTTAAAAAGTCAAAATTTCCCGGAGAAAATCAAAATTTAAGAAACAACTTTAATTTTGAGATTTGAAAATGGACGAATCTAGTTCGAAATAAAAGTTGAGATTTCCAGAAAATACCGAATTTTGAAAGAAAGATTTCGAAAAAAATGAATTTGTTAAGTTCTCAAAAAAGATAAAATTTGAAAAAAACGTCGAATTTCGAAAATGGATTTAAACCTAGAACAAATTTAAAACCTAAAACTTTTAGACAAATTTAAATGTTGTGAAAAATTATAAAATTTCGAAAAGAGCAATCGTAAAAAAATTGAAAGCTTAGAAAAAATGGTCGAACTTTTAAAAAATCGAAGTTTTTCAGAGCAGAAGAAAAAATTTGCATTTTTTCGTAGAAAGTCAAATTTTGAGAATAAATTTGTAATTTCGAGAACAAGACGAATTAAAAACTCCAAATGTTCAGATAAACTCGAAGTTTGTTAGAATTAGTAAAATAATTTCGAAAGAAAAGACGATGTTGATACAACTTTGTTTTGAGAAAAATGTTGGACTTAAGAGAAAGGTGAAATTTTAAGAAAAAAAATCAAATTTTGAGATTCAAACATTTTGAAGATTCACCAATTCGTCCAAAAAAACCGCGGCTTGCAGAAGCAATAAAATGTCTAATTTTAAAAGTCGAAATTTCAAAAAAAAAAACCGAATTTTGCGAACTAAGTCCAAATTTGTAGAAAATACATAAAAGTTTCAATGTTTAGTTAAAGTCAGTATTTGGGCAAAATGACTAAATTTGGAAAAAGGACGAATTTTGAAAAGAATATAGAAATTTCGAGAAAAGTGTTGAAGTGTTTCAGGTCAATATTTCCCAGAGAAAGTCAAATTTTCAAATTAAGTCAAACGTTTTGAAAATATGTAAATAAATTTCGTCAAAAAAAATTACAGTTTACAAAAACAACAAAATATCGAATTTGAAAAGTCGAAATTTCGAAAAAAATACCGAATTTTGGGTAACAAATCTAAATTTGTAGAAAATAAATAAAAATTTAAATGTTGAGTGAAAGTCAATTTTGGGGAAAATGACGAAATTTGGTAAAAGGACGAATCTTAAAAAGTATGTAGCAAGTTCCAGAAAAAAGTCGTAAAAGTCGAAAAAATGTAATTTTTGGAAAAGTGGAATTTGAGAATAGATCTAAATTCGAAAAAAGAAATCTTTGAAAATAAGGTCGAAATCTCCAAAAACTACTTTACTTAACATCTCCAATTACATCAAATTTTTACTTTTTTTTATTAAAAAATCGACAAAAGGTGAATTTTTGAGAAATAAGTCTAATGTTCCAATAAATCGAATTCGAAAAAAGTAAACATTTTTATAAATTGTCGAGTTTTAAGAACAAAGGAAGATTTGGGGTAAAAGTCTAATTTTAGGAACAAAATAGATAGAAGACTAATATAGAAAAGAGTTAAAAAAGTCGAAATTATGAAAAGAAGGCAAATTTTTAAGTAAAGTTCTAAATTTTGAGCAATAAAAGGTCTTACTATCATAAAGTGTATTTTTATAAAGGCGGTTGTTTTTGAAATTTTGATTCTTATCACAAGTCAGACATGAAACCAGCTGCTTTTATTTTTGCTCATTAAAATTTCAACTTTAAATTCAAAACGTCAACATTTTCTACAAATTTAAGTTTCTTTTTCAAAATTTCAACTTTAGTTTAAAAGATTCAAGTTCTTTGTCGAAATTTCCAGTTTCACCTCAAAACTGAAACCTTTTTCTGAGTCAAGAAACAAATTTCGATTGCTTTTTCCTGAAATTTTGCCATTGAAAATCTGATTTTTTCCTTCTCTGGCGAAATTTGTATTTCAGTCTGGAAGTGGCCACAAATTTGCTACTAATTTTAGTTGTTTGAACTTCTAAAAAATCTCCGCTTTTTTCCGGAAGTATCATCTTTAAAATCGATTTCCTTTCAATTTTGATATTTTCAACATTTTACTTATTTTTCTCAAAATGCCAAATTTAATTTAAATTTCTTCGATTTTCAGCTTTTTAAATTTTGACATTTCCATCTTTCGCTTGATTTGTTTCAAAAGAAAATGTTAGATCTCAGAATTTTGAGAAAAAGAAGTTGAAATTTGGTGAAGATTCCGAATATATAATACAATCCTGACCAATTTTAGTTTAAATCCAGAATTTCGAGAAAAAATGTTACATTTCGAGTCGTTATATAAATTCAGAATCTCAGGAAATTTTTTAAAATTCCGAGTGTTTGAAAGAAGCGGAAATTTTAAAATGCTTTAATTTTCAAAAAAGTGAAAATAGAAAAAAGTTAACTTTTTCAAAGAAGTAGAAAGTTTCAAAAAAAAATTCGTAATTTTCGAAGAGACCGGAATATTATTGCAGCTTATGTACTACACTTATTTAATAGATAAGTACATATATAAATTTTTAACGGGTCCATACAAGTGCTATATTATCTTTACATCTGAATCCAGATCACCAGTTGAAAAGTTTATTTTTAAAGATTTAATTGCTTTAAGACTCCAAGGTAAATAACATTCGATAAAGCTTTTAAAATTTATATTTCTTGTATAACAAATATAATTAAATATTTCAAAAATACATACAAATTTATCTAGTTTAGTTACTTTGCACCTCATATTGTACTATTTTGTAAAATCAACTTATTACCTAATAAGTTGATTTTGTTTAGATCGACATTACACTCATAATATATCTTGCAAATATTGAAATACAGAACTTGTCCCCTGAAACCAAGAAAGATTAAAAAACACAACAAACGTTGCTCTAACGCGTTTCGACAGCCAAACTGTCTCTGAAGATGACAGCTTGGCTGTCGAAACGAGTTAGAGCAACTTTTGTTGTGTTTTTTAATCTTTCTTAATTTCAGAGGACAAGTTTTGTATTTCAATTTTTGAAGGTAACCAAGGACCAGTCCGTTCTACCAAAAATATCTTGCAAATATAAAAATAAAAGTGGGCTCTACTTACACAAAATCTTTGTTTTTTGCAATAAAATATGTACTTGAAATGGAATCAGCAGAGCAGTTTCTCTATGGGAATTAGCTTATGGAAAACAATTTGTTTTGCCTATCAATACAATAAGATAGGGTAGTTGGGTCAGTAACTGACCCCCACCACTAGTCAGCCACGACAATTTTATTTGTGACTTAACAAACTTAATTATCTAAACCATTTTCTATCAGTATTATGTAGTAAAAACATAGATTTTTTTTTAAAGAGTAGTATGTTACATTTAGTCGATAATAAAAAAGTTAGGAAAGATAAAATTATGCAACAGACTACTGGACATCTTTTTTAAAAAGGCTTCTGGCGCAATTACCATATGTAGCAAATTGAATGCTGCTTCAGGCAGCACACATAATTCTTAAATTGGGAAAAATTCAAACAGTCTACTTTTGATCGATCTAAATCCCTTTTTCCATTAATGTATCCATACTATTTACCTCATAAAAAGTAAGGTTGCCAAATGACTGGAATTTCATCTGCACTGTTTAGTAATTAAAAAATAGTGCCTGGAATGAAAAGTGAACCGAACATAAATCGGTCCAGTAATTTAGTTAGCCAACAAATAAGATTAGATGAATATAGAGGAACTTTTTTTGGTCTTTAAAAACTGTTTCGAAGACCGAAGCATGGAAAGTATAAGAAATATGAAGCAAGGACTCTGTTTTTAACAGAAAATATAAAAACTATCCTTTTTTTGGTCGTCAAAACTACGATTTTGGAAACCCAAGTGTGAAAAGTAAAAAATATAAGGACCTCTGTTCAGTAATCAAATACTGGTAATTTGGCAACCCTAATAAAAACTTTCTATTCATTAAAACACTTAATCCTAATCAGTACTTATTACATGATAACGAAGGCTTCCACGGCCAGAGTCAGTACAGGATATACTTCTTCCGGGATTGGACCGTGTCAAAGAACTACTAAAAGTGTTCGACGATGGTGGGCGAAACGTCGAACACTTTTAGTAGTTCTTTGACACAGTCCAATCCCTGAAGAAGTATATCCTGTATAGTACTTATTACAGTCTACCCTTATTACCACTTCAGTATTTTATCGTCTCTTGAAACCATACTTCTTACGCTCATAAAACAGATCTGTTTTCGAGCTGCCCAAATTGACAATTTTAGGACACCCATCTCGATCTTTTTCCAACAATGTACACTCCTTACAGTAGTAGGCATCAGATACCCCAGGACCACCACAAATGACACATCTACCTTGATATGAACCGTAATTACATTCATCGCATATCCGAACTAAAGTGCAGGGTCGAACATAGGAATCGCAAATGACGCATTTACCGTCGTCTTTTTCGCACAGACGCCCTATTGCGACCCCAGGCTGTTTACGACAAAATATAAGATCCGGGTGATGCTTAGCCATCGCTAAAAACGTGATAATAATAATAGAACGCGCTAAAATATAAACTGATTCGATCTCTTACTTTAAAAATGATGCTTTAGAGTTCGAAAATATATAACCTGAAAATTTGGGCGTTGTTTTGATTGCTTCACAAAACATATGCTTTCTTCTAAACGCATACAACCAAAGACAACATACAACCAGATAATAAATTGTATACAGAATCCCTATTTACTACTTTAGTTGTCTAAAATTATGAGGTTATGTTTGCTGTTTGTTTTGACATATATGATTTTGACAAGAAGAAAAGTTCACATAACCATAAAAGACAACATTAACAATGAAGTGGTCACAGAATATATATTAAGGAAATGGTCAATCAACCCTTCGACACGTTACTAAAAAAAAAAATCACTAAAACTAAAGCTGACTTCACGACTAAACATTTTGATGATTAATGTGTTGCCTATATTTCAGGGATTGTTTGGCACAATCTGACTAAATTTATTTATGTTAATGTTGTTAATTTTGATTAGTGGAATAGCTTTTAGGCAGGATGCTGGATTTTTTTAATACATTGCATAGAGGAGCTTCTTGCTGCATTACTAACTGTTTATTAATTATTATTGATTGACATTGATATTTTTAGCAAACATAGAACAAAACAATGCCAACCTAAAGAAAGTAAATAATTCAAATATTGATTTGGTATTTCACAACAGTTAATTAATTTTATTTACCATTTCTGCGACCCAGTTTGGTAATATTTAAATTTTTATTGTTTGTTGACAATATTCGAAAACAGTTTCTGAAATATGATTACGTGATATCATATTTCAGAAACTGTTCTAGAATATTATCAACAAACAATTAAAATTTAAATATTACCAAACTGGGTCGCAGAAATGTTAAATAAAATTAATAAACATAATGTTTCCGATCAACAAAAGTCCACCATGAAGAATAAATTTATTTAATTAAACAAATCAGTACGACCCCTATAACTATCATGCTATATCAAAACGTGTTATAACTAAATTATAGAAATTAGGACTAGGAAAATATGTGCAAGATGTTATAACTGAAATTTACCTTAAAATTTTTTTTTTTAATTTTAGGGATCACTCGAGTTTGAAACATTTAAACTAAAGCTTAGATTTTCAATTTTTTTTAATGTTTACTTAATTAGGGATTTGCAGGATCCTAAGCTTCAAAAGCATCTTGAACTTGAAAGTTACTATTTAAAACAGTACAGTGGGCTCTCATTTATTCAAATGCTTATTATTCAGTTTACGTATTAGCCTTGTAATCGCTTTAATGAACTTTGGAATCCTGCCTTAATTGTAAATTGAATTCATAACAAAACATCCAATGACGAAACAGAACCTGACCACACATCCAACAAACAGAATCTTATTACTGATAGACATTATACACTCCCAAGCCACGATGTATGTAGAGGGAATTCTGGATCAATCAGAACAATATTTCAAGGATGATTCAATTAACTGAGTTAAAAAAATATATAACTGAAAGTTACCTTGAAAAAAGTACATTCTGGCATTAAGCATAAAGTAAATAAGAAACTAAATTTGGCAATTACATTAGAGGAGTAACATTTACGGTTTTAAGAAAGAATATTTAAGTTGATGTATTGCATACCTACTCGTTTTATTGTTTAAACTTTGCATTTTTAAAGAATATAATTTCATCTACCTCTTTTGTTATTTCAAACGTTTTACCCCAAAATAAATTAATTTAATTTGTTTTATCCGTGTAAACCCTCCCCCGATAATCGAGAGTCCAAAATTGGAACCTGATTTTATTCATTTATTATTAAACGAGAGAGATAAGTAAAGTGTCTCCAAATTAGATTTATCTGCGAAGTAGCCACAATATCTAAACTGTGACATGTTATCTCCTTAAAACTAAAATAAGTGTACCGAAATTTTGTTTAACAAATTGCCTACAATAATGCAAAAAAAAAGTTTAAATAAAATTGCGCCCTAATTTAGATATTTAATCAATTAAATTAATATTATTACAGCCAAAAATCAAAATAGACAAACTGGTATAAAAAACATTAACACTAATCAAACACACAAACACGCCGAAAAGTCATCGTCTCTTAAACCCATACTTTTTCCGTTCATAGAACAGGTCTGTTTTCGAGCTACCCAAATTGACGATCTTCGGACACCCATCGCGATCCTTCTCCTGCACAGTACACTCCTTACAGTAGTAGGCATCCGATACGCCAGGACCACCACAAATCACACATCTTCCTTGGTAAGATCCATAATTACATTCATCACAGATTCTGACTAGGGTACAAGGGCGTACATATGAATCGCAAATGACACATTTACCATCGCATTTTTCGCATAAACGCCCTATCGCAACACCCGGCTGCTTCCGGCAAAATATAAGATCCGGATGATGCTTCGCCATAACTAAAAAAGAATACTGACAATGTAGTTACCATAATACAAGGGCTAGTACTAGAACTTACGTTAAGATTCTGCTTTATTTGAGACTTATTTAGAAAGGGGGGCCAATTTAAAAAAATAATGCGCCTTGAACGTCAATCACAGAGTAGACAGTCAATGGCCGAAGTTAGGTTATTTGGAACATAGAAATGCCTTACGTATAAAATTACCAGTTACCATATTTACATATTAAACAGTAGCAAGTACGTACGATTTTTAGAAAGTTGCCTATTACTCGAATTTTAAAGTTAAGTGTTTTAAATTAATGACTATTAATTTATTACTTTATTTCGTATTCTGTGGCTGTAGTTCAAATGCACTGTTACATTGAAATAGAAATTCTATGCTTACAAACATATATTTAATACTTATATATGCTTGTAAACGAGGCAAACCACAAAATACATACAGTGTTTTATGTGTTGCCTATAGTTATTATAGTTACTAAAAAAATTATCAGAAATAAAGCTAGCTTCACGCAAACTTATTTTGATGATTAATTTGTTGCCTATATTTTTGGTGTTATTTATCAGAAATAATTGCTAAATGCTTTCAATATTATTTTTATCACAATTAAATAACTAAAACACTGACCTAAACACTGTGGCTTGTGATTAAGTCCACATCGGTAAGTAAATAAATAATTACGCGATACGTATTTCGCCAGCAGAACTGACACGCTTGAAAATGCCAGTTCTGCTGGCGAAATACGTATCGCGTAATTATTTATTTAATTGCCGATGTGGTAAAGGGGTGAAACCTTCTTTGGACAATTAAATAAGTTTCAGCAGAAATTGATATAAAATATAAAAGAATCGCTTTTAAGGAAACCGACACCAAATCAACATATTCAGGGACGCATTTAAGGATGTGTAACTGTACAGGGGCCGATTAGCGACTCCCACAAAAAATCGATGACTTCTTTATTGTGTCGGTCTTATATTTGTTTGATAATTTTCGCAATAAAAAAAGGTCCCCAAATTATATTCCTTGACTAAAAACGTGTTTAACATAGGTTTATCTTATGTGAGTAGAATAAACCTAGACTGCAAATTCATGCAGCCCTCCAGGCGGCGTGTATAGTGAATCATAGGTAGCTGAACTACCAACAGTTGAAACACTGCCATTTAGCGAAGCGGTTGCTCTCTAGGAAAGTTCCCAGAAGGCAAGGATTCTAATGCATAGACCAATAGGTTTGAACATTTATTAGATTCGAATCTGTCAGCATTCGAGTTGGATATACCAAACTGACGAGATCTAACAAGATCGAAACCGTTCTTTGGTTTCCAAACTTCGAATCTAATAAATGTTCAAACCTATTGAACATTTATTTGATTCGAATCTGTCAGCATTCGAGTTGGATATATCAAACTGACAAGATCTAACAAGATCGAAACCGTTCTTTGGTTTCCAAACTTCGAATCTAATAAATGTTCAAACCTATTGGTCTGTGCATTGGAATTATGTTTATCTAATAATTTTTAGCTACAAAAAAGTCACTATGTTTCTCGGCAGAAGCATACCCTGAATATTTAGTATAAAAATGTGGGACGCATTCAACGTTTTGCGAGATTATTTTATTTTTTCAAAGCAGAACTAGAAGTCTCCTTACTGGATAGCCCCGCAGAGTCCGGGACGAGTGCCGCCATATGAACACTGATCATCATGTGAATATGCTTGCCCCTTTCGGGGAATTCTTCTTGCTCGTTTTTCGTTCCGTAGCAATCTGTTGTTCCACCTCAAAGAAGAGACTTTTTTCGTGTTCTACCTGCAGTGTTACCAAAAGACGATAATTCAAATAAGTGGAACAAATCCATGGAATTTGCGACGACACGTATTTTTTCGCGTTAGATGCAGAACTTGGTCGCCCAATTGCAACTTCTATTGCAAGATTTTTCTCAAGACAACTTGAAGATTCGTGATCGAAATGGACCAGGTTCTTCTATTTGAGGGGACATCAAATCTATGGCAAGTTATTTTCAAGAAATTAGTATCTTTGTGCCATATTTTTTTAGCATATATTATTACGTATATTATCTTAATCTTTAGCATCAATCATGTAGGTATAAACTCAGTTTTTCAATTATCCACTAACCACTGTCACAGTTGGGGGTCATAAACGTTCAATATGAGATTTAGTCACCAAAAATTAATCGAAGGTATGTATGTATTTTGAAGGAAAAAATAAAGACAAAAAGATAAAATACGCAGCATCGCGTGACAAGAGCATTTTTAAAGCTGTAGACGTTAATAATATAATAATAATTACGCAGCCGCTGAGGGAAAAACGATGCAACTAATAGTGAAGATATAGAACTGAAACGAATACTTATAAGTAAACAAGACAAGTTAAGTGGGACTAATTGTCTGTGATACCTTAAAAGCCAGTCAATGTGAATTAATTTAAACAAGAGAAAAGATTGCATAATTAAATTTAATCCTTCCTTTAATCTCTTGCAACATCTCATAATTACGAAAAATAAATTTAACAAATTTTATAAAGAATAATTGATCGATTTCGTCATTCATTCTATTTTGTAGGCGCTGTATAATTTTCTGCTTTACACAGTTACACGTTCCTGGCTTTGCATCATTTGGCAGATGTGTTATTTCACAATAAATTCCATTCCACGGATGATTTCTGCTTGCAGATGATGACTGATAACAGATGAAAGGTCTTTATTTTTTCAGTTTCTAATTAACTTCGCAACATTACGAAAAAATCCTGCGCGTTTTATAAATGAAGTTGAAGAGATGCAACTCGGCGAACACTGCAAATATCTGTTGTTGTTGCAATATAGTAACTTAATGCCAAATTGAGGCCTTTGAAGGTTATCAATTAGTTGCAATCTAGACGAAGCGTTACGACATTTCATGAGAATTGTAACATACTCCGCAAGAAGAGCAACAACCTTGCCTCTAGAGATCGACAATTGTTCTGTTGCAACATAACAATGCAAGTATTCCAACAATATCGAGTCGATTTCAAACAGATACGGCTTTCAGCATCATCGACGAAAGCTGGTCCGGTCATAGCAAATATTTTTCGAAACATCGTGGAATTTTTGATATCTGTTGTTGTTTTAATCGTTAATAAAGTTTAATAGTTATGAACATTGAAGAATTCCACAAAGTAAGGGTTAGAAATGTCAATTAGAAGAAACGCTCAGCTTCTCTAGCTTCCACGGAGAATACGCCACTGAAAATTGATTAGTTCATATAAAATCGTTTTTGTGAAATTGTTTGTCCTTCAGAAAATAAACCTATTTATTTTTCGAGCAAACCACGGGGCTGTTAGGTGACGCTGGGCCCTTAAGCTGTCGCCTTTGTGAATAATCTAGAACTACGGTTCAGTCCTGATCTGCGAATCATTTAAACTAGCAATGGTGCCTCAGGTCAGTTTTATGCCGTTGTGAACCCTCTATACGAGAATGACATTCTTGTTCATTTTGTCAAAGTTCCCACAATTCCGATTG
The DNA here is from genome assembly GCA_028583605.1 of Dastarcus helophoroides. NCBI lineage: Eukaryota > Metazoa > Arthropoda > Insecta > Coleoptera > Bothrideridae > Dastarcus > Dastarcus helophoroides. The sequence goes on from CM053325.1 coordinate 2,638,944, forward strand.
CGAAAAAGGTTCACGAAATGAAGAAGAGCACACCTTATTTTATACAGCCCAAGCTGTTTCATCAACAGTACGTGATCTGAATTCAATTTCTTCTCGCGGAATCGGTGTCCACACAATTAGAAAATGCTCGATCTCGTTATGAAACGAGAATAGTCGAAGGAAAAAATCCTCACATGCAGATCGTGGCATACCAGATGGTGATTCTTTAGCGAATATAAACGAGCGTCTATGGTTAGCTCGTTCGCTAGGTGGTATCGTCTTCACTTTCTCTTTTACTCCGTTGACCTTTTTAGCAACCAGGAAAGTTCTCATGACATCTTCGATAATGTCATACGCGAAGTCTGCTTCCCGAATGCTTTACTTGCGTGATTCATCCTAAAAAAATTGAGGAGCGCCCTAACGAGGTTGTTACTTGACTTAAGCGTTTTTTCCTTGAATATAACCGAAAATTTCGCTTCTACTCGTAATAGATGTTGAAAAATTTAACTTATGAATAAGCAGTATCATGTTTTGTCATGGTTGCTGTTACTAATCATGCCACATCTACAGCGTAACGTTTTTGCATGATTGTGATATATTCATTAACAGAAGAGAAAAAAACGAGAAAATGTTTTAGCGAAGTTGCTCTTACAAACTTCATAGTATTAAAATCATACTTATTACACGATTAGCACAATACTGACTGCTTCATTTTAAGAGACAGGATGACATTTCCAACCCTTACTTTGTGGAATTCTTTAATATTCATAACTATTTTTTTTTAAGTTTAATCCACTCGCAAAGGGTTACCCCATTATGCTTTCAAAGCACCACGAGTAGGATGCGGAAACAAGGATAAATGGCAATGAACCGCCCTCTTAAACAAGGATAGGTTGTAATTTTTGGGGAAAACTCCTTTCGGTAACAAGTTCCATAACTTGGAAATTCTATAGAAAAAAGAGTCTCCGTAGACAGAAGTCCTCACTGTGTCAGGCTGGACCGCTGTCTCCGACTGTCTAGTACGCCTCAAGAATCTTGCCCTTGGAGGGATCAATCCTATTAGTTCCTGCGAGCATCTTCCATGATAGTACTTGTAGAAAAGAGACAAGTCACCAACCATACGCCTGTGCTCTAGTGTTTCGAGAGTATCGGTCAGACTCTCGTCATCAATTAGGCGAATCGCTCTTCTTTGAATTGAATCCAAGAGAACTAATTTTGGGGCTGAACTCCAAACATGAGAACAGTATTGACTAGTATTGGCCTAACTTAAGCTTTGTATAGTGTCAGTAGCAGATGAGATGTGAAGTACTTTTTAGCTCTAAAAAGAAATTCTAGCTTCCGACAGGCGGATTTGGCAATGGCGCGCACATGATCGTCCCAAGAGAAGTTAGTGCTCGCATTCACTCCTAGAAGAGATAGATTAGATCCCATCGGAAGGATTTTAAGGGTCCATTATTATGTTTGTTGCATTATCCCTTGATGTTTTCTTAGAGAGAACCGCGGCCTGAGTTTTTGTAACGTTGAAGTCAACCAAATTGTTCTTCCCCATTTCAGAATAATCTCGAGATCCCGATTAATCGTCTGTATCTGCTGTTCCCTTAGTCGATCTGAAGCAGCGATGGATAATGGTTTGTCGGAGAAAGAAGATGACACAAGGTTACTATCATCTGCGTAGCTGTATATAGGATTGGAAGTGTAACAGAAATAGAGTAGGAGACAGAACAGACCCCTGAGGCACCCCTGCGTTAATCGCAAATGTCTCGGATTCTTAGAGAAAACCGCAGCCAGAGTTTTTGTAGCGTTGAAGTCAGCCAAATTGTTCTTACCCCATTCCAGAATAATCTCGACTTTATTAACGATAAAAACGCAACAAAATTTTAAAAATTCCACAAGGTTTTCGATAAATATTTGCTCAAAAAAAACCTGGTCCGGTGTTAGCAAATATTTATCGAGAACTTTGTGAAATTTTTTAAATTTTGTTTCGTTTTTATCGTTAATAAAGTTTAATAGTTATGAACAGTTTTGGAGTTAAAAAGCAATGATTTCAACCCCGTCCAGTAATACTGGTTGAATTCAATTCAATCTTTAAAAACCTCACAACGAAACGCATTGGCCCTTAATTTGCACAGAGGTCGTTTTAAGGAACGCCATTATTCAGGACTAAGCCAGATGAGCCTCTTTAATTAAAAAAAATGATAGAGATCTGAACATAAAGAGCTAATCTACATACATACTTTCGTTAGCTGAAGAATTTTTTAGACAGAAAACTACCAAAGGTTCCTTGTTGAACGGAAGAATGATGCTTATATCAACACATGAACATTCCTCCAGTTTGTAAAACTAATGAGCTCTTCAAGGAAACAACTTAAATGAAAAAATAATTAACTAAGATGCCTTCTTCATAAACCAAGCTCGATATTACAAAAAAAAACTAATCTAGATGATTTCTTACGAAGAAAATCTAAACTAAATGCTCGCTCTTACAAAAATTTCTAAAAATTGAATTAACTACATTTACATTTGTTAAAAATGTCTAGTTTTAACCTGAAAAAGATCGACATTTCTAAAAGGTTGGACGAAATCGAAATTGAGAAATTAGAATCAAAATTTTGGGATTGACGGATTAATTAGTAAATTTAGATTTTGAAAATATATTGAAATGTTAGTGAAACATTTTTTAAGTTTATTAGTTTTATTTAACATTTTTTAAGTCAAAATTTGGTACAGAACCTTAAAATTTTTCTTTTGGTGGAACGGACTGGCCCTTGGTTATCTTCAAAAGTTGAAATACAGAACTTGTCCCCTGACGTTGCTCGTTTTTTAATCTTTCTTGGTTTCAAGGAACAAGTTCTGTATTTCAACCTTAAAATGTTAAAATAAAAATCAAAATTACGAAAAGATTTTGGAAACTAGAGTGTTTTACTGAGACTTTTATGAAGAGAGTAATAAATTTCTGGATACATACACTTCCTTGACCACAAAAAAGTCGTTTGAAGAAGAGAAGTCACAAAAGCAAATTTTTTAGAAAAATAAGTAACAAAAGCTCCACCTTGAGCAAAAAACTAACATGTACACCAAATTAAGCAGAAAAACGAATCTATAGCACAGAGACTTAAATGAATGACTTATCAAATCACGTACATGTCCCATTGATAGATAAACTAGATAACTAACTAGCAGGGGCGGCCTTAGCCATTGCGAGGCTCCGGGCGGGTAGATCTTTTTTAGTTTTAACATAGGCATAGCTAGAATAGGGCAGGGTAGGACGCTTGATCCCCCTGGCTCATGCAGTTAAACGAAAATTTATATTCAACTGAGAAGACTTTATCTAAAAAATTTCCATTCGATAGAATTCGTCCTTCTTTAAGGTATTGACATTTTCTTGAAATTTCGACTTATTTCTCAGAATTCGTCTTTTTTCATAAATTTCTTTAGAAATTTCAGTTATTCCTAAAATTCGATTTCTTTCATCAGAATTCGACTTTAGTCAAAATTTCGAATTTTTACCTCAAAATTATTTTTCGAAATTCTACCACTTCTCAAATTTTGTTTTTTCGGAAATTTCGGCTTTTGTTTAAATTTTGATTTTCTGAAATTTTTACTTATCAAGATTTACCCTTTTCCTCAAAATTTGATTGATTTTTTGATAAAAATATTTATCTGAAAATTTTTATTTTTTACTTTTGTAGAAATTTTGTAAACAAGAGAAAATTTTCTCTGGAATGGTTTATAACTGAAATACAATTTGTTTCTCAAAATGTCGACATTTATCTCAATAGTGGCCATTTTCTAACTTGAAGGGGGAGGGCAGATCAGGGCTAATGTCTGCCTCTGATTGATGCAGTCAAGAGAAAGTTCTAGAAATTACATATTTCCCAAAATTTGTCCTTTTTCCAAAATTTTGACAAAATTTGACCCCCTCTGAAGAATTTCGTGTGTTTACTAAATTTCGACTTTTTTCTTAAAATGTCGATCCTTTTTTTGTTTTTCAAAGGAAAAAAAATCAAAATTTACAGTAAAAACGAATTTAAAGAAACCGAAACTTGGATATTTTTCTCAAAATCTGTCTTTTTTTTGTAAATTTGAAATTTATCCTAATATTCCAATCTGAATATTTTTCCTGGAAATTTGTATCTTTCTTAAAATTTTGATTTTTTTCAAGATTTGCTCCTTTCATAAACGGCTATTCTCAAAATTGTAATTTTTCGTAAAGTTTGAAATTTTTCTGGAATATTTCGATCCTTGATGCTTCACTTGGTAGTTTTTCTAGAAATGTCGACTGTTTTTCAGGTTTTTCTGAAGACTTTGATCTTTTAGAATTTGATTTTTCAGAAATTTTAATGTTTCTTAAAATTTGCCTTTTTCTCGATATTTTTATATTAAAATTCGATATTCAACTTTGCTAAAAATTTTGAATTTTTCTCTTAAAATTAGTTTAAATTGGTCCTTTTCAAAATATCGACTTTTTTTTCAAAATTATACTTTTTGGACATTTCGGAAATCATTTTTTCTATCAAAATTCTGACACCTTTCTCAATATTTCTGAAAAAGTATTTTTGTAATTTGCGAATTTTTTCAGAATATTTAACCTTTGGAATTTTTAAAATTTTCAACATTTTCCGAGTTCTTTCAAAAAGTTGGGTTTTTATTCAATTTTGATTTTCTAAAAAACCTGTTCCCAAAATAGGGTTTTTTTCTCAAAATTCGTCGCTTTCGAAATTACGACTTTATTTTATCTTTTTCTCCCAAAATTGAACTCTCTTTTTTTCAATATTCGGTTTTTTTCTGAATTTTTGTTTAATAAGAATTTCCGAAAATTTCGTGCTTTTTAAAATTTGTCTTATTCTGGACATTTTGACACCTTTCTCAATATTTGTCTTTTTTAAAAATACTGACTTTTTTAAATTTGACTCCAGAAATTTCAACTTCATATTTCGCCTTATTTTCGAAATTTTGGCTTTTATTTCAAAATGCGATGTTTTAGTTTCTGGAACTTTCTGGATTTTTTTCGTCGAAATTGGTTTTTGCTTTAAATTTCAATTTTCTCGAAATTTGTCTGTTTTCTCTAAATTAAATCGCCATATTATCGATAATTAAAAATGTTAACAAAAATATTTTTGGGTAATTTCCAAAAAAATATTTCTCTATCAAAATTTAAATATTGACAAAATTAGAATAAAAAAGTAAAAATTTCGAAAAAGTGTTTTTGGAAATTGCGAATTTTTTCAGAATATTTGACGCTTGCAATTTTTAAAATTTTCAACCTTTTCCGAGTTTTTTCAAAAAGTTGGATTTTTATTCAATTTTGATTTTCTAAAAAACCTTTTCCCAAAATAGGGTTTTTTCTCCAAATTCGTCGCTTTCGAAATTACGACTTTATTTTACTTTTTTCTCCCAAAATTGAACTTTCTTTTTTTTAATATTCGGTTTTTTCTGAATTTTTGTTTAATTTAAATTTCCGAAAATTTCGTGCTTTTTAAAATTTGTCTTATTCTGGAAATTTTGACTCGTTCTTCAAATAGGGAGGTTTTATGCTTCTGGAAATCTCCACTTATAGTAAAAAATTTTTCTTAAAGTTCCAACTTTTTCTGAAAATTACGTCTCTTTTTTCACAAAACTGCACATTTAAAAATATATTTTTTTCGAATTTATGACATTTTTGGAGATTTTTCGAAAGAATAGGATTTTCTTTTAAACACGATTTTCTAAACATTCCAACTTTTTCACAAAATTCGTTTTTTTCTCGAAATTCGTCTCTCTGGAAATTAAACTTTCTCTTAAAAATGTCCAACCTTTTTCTCGACTTTTCGACGATATTTTTCAAAAATCATTATTTTTCGAAATCTTCGAGATTTTGATAGTTTTTGAAGTTTTCCGAAAGGTTAGTTTTTTTTTCTGTTTTCGCAAACTTTGGCTCTATTTTCAACTTTCAAGGTTAATCTGAAAATTCGAATCATCAATTTATGTAGTTAAACGAAAATATGCATATACTCAATTGAAACGTTTTCATTTTTCTTTTTTTATCAATTTTTCAAAACAATTCTTGCCCCCCCGAACGAAATCCTGCCTATGTCCATAAGTTTTAATGATGTTGCTTGACGAGAAATGCAAAGTTATAAATAAATAAATTTAGACTTTTAAAATTGTTTATTGGAAACTAAGAAAAATTAATAAATACAAAAAAAAACAAATTATTAATCATGGTAAATTAAGGTGCATTAATGTTTTAAAAGAATCAGGGATTCAGAAATGATGACGGCTGCTCTAATATAAAAGCATAACCCGACGCCAGTTGAGAGGTGAAATGAAACACGGGAATTCCCCGAATTGTAAACACGAAGAAAATGGAGTACTATCAGGCTTTGTTTGGCCCATATATGTAATACTTCTATATGGCGTGTTGTGTATAATCGCCACTACAAAATGCGTTGTCAAAAAAGTGAGATGAAAGTATATGTCGTACTCTTTGGAGTACAAGCATTCATTCAATTATAGCGGGAAAGATCTTGTGGATCTTTCAGACTTTATATGAGAGATTTTAAACTGTTTACAAGTGAAATTTATTGATACCACCGGTAGAATCAACAATCTAATCACTATAATCAAACGTCCACTTAAATAGTGATTAATTTCGACCTAATTAACTTCCTTTATCCTTGTTTATAATAATAGTTTAATTAAAAACGTCAACCCAGAAATTTTCTCGTTCATTACCACTTTCAGCTCTAATTGTGACTACGTATTCCTTCCCTGTGAATGCACTTGCATCTGATGACTACAGAGGGTGTCTGTAGTCATCAGCTGCAAGTGCATTCACAGGGAAAGAATACGTAGACACCTTCTGTAGTATCAGATGCAAATTACTTCGGCAGTACCCAGCTACCTAATGACTTCTAACCTTTGAAACTTCCCCGTTAAGTAACTTTTCACTTCGACCCGTAGGTATTACCAAAGAAGGAAAAAATTCCAAAATCTTACTTTCAAGCACGATCTTCTAATCAGCGATGGACGTATTTTATATTTACAGTTATTTAATATGTCCGTATGTACAATTACGTAACACTTAACGATTTCGAAGATCACCTAAGATGCATAACCCAAATTGACCATGGTTCAAGTTTAATTAATTCTCCTACAAACCTCTCCTGCAATAATACGAAACTCGCCCGAGGTAAAATCAATTTTTTACTTTTACTTTATTTACATATGAGTTCGTGCACTCTCGACACCCGTTGCATGGGAGAATAATTTGAATATTCCGACTGAAAAAATAAATTTACAATAATTTAATTTACGGCCGAGCTTGCATTTTTTACTCTCCTTGGGCCTGTTTAAAACAATGGATCATTATCTCGTTATTGTTAAAACAGCGGTGTGCAACAAAACCCAGCTGACATAAAAAAAAATTGGGTTCGGTTGACATTGGCGCTCCTTCTCGGCTTCAACCGAATTTTGCCCACAGAAAACGCCGTCGTGTGGAAAAACCGCCACAAAAAAAAACGCCCGTAGAAACATTCCCATCAATGATTTACGATTTCGAGGCCGAGAACAATAGTTTTGAACTTTCTTCAATTGCGATTTATGCAACAAACTCACACAGTTCAATATTTCAATACGAGGAAGAGCCTAGTAATTTCTCTTGCAATAATGAATGTGAAATTTTCATTTCAATGACTTTCGTCGCCTCGTGTCGTAAGAGATGATTGAATTTCGCCCATTATTTGTTATTTGTAGAAGTAAATAGCTGACGATCGACTGGAGATATGTTAAGAGGATCAATGAGGCCAATGTTTGCGCAATAAAAAACAAATATTTCAGGCGCAAATGCTCGAATTAGATTGTAGTTAGATTTGGCCGCTTGTATTCATCCATGGAGGCATACCATCTTTTCTGCTTTTCTCGAATGAATTCCATTTCGTCGTTGCTCTTATGAGTAAAGATTTATACATTGGAAGGGTTAGAAGAAAGAATATAATGCAGGGCAAGTGTGATTTTTTTTTGGTGAAACGGACGTTGGTTGCCTTCAAAAATTATAATACAAATCTTGTCCCCTGAAACCAAGAAGGATTAAAAAACACAACAAAGAGAGCAACCTTTGTTGTGTGTCCTTTTTTTGGTGAAACGGACTGGTCCTTGGTTACATTCAAAAATTGAAATACAAATCTTGTCCCCTGAAACCAAGACAGATTAAAAAACACAACAGAGGTTGCTCTAACGCATATAGGTAGCCAAGCTATCATTTTCAGAGGGATACTCACTGAAGTATCTCTCTGAAGTATCTCTGAAGTAGCCCTCGGAAGTATCTCTCTGAAGTATCTCCTCTCGGAAGTATCTCTGAAGTATCTCCTCTCGGAAGTATCTCTCTGAAGTATCTCTCTGAAGTATCTCTGTGAAGTATCTCTCTGAAGTAGCTCTCTGAAGTATCTCTCTGAAGATCATAGCTTGGCTATCGTACGCGTTAGAGCAACCTTTGTTGTGTTTTTTAATCTTTCTTGGTTTCAGGGGACAAGATTTGTATTTCAACTTATTTTTATCCCTAAAGAAAATCTCCTTTTGCCCCACTGACAATTAATAATAATTAGGCGTTTGAAGATGATTTAGAATTAAGAAGAACTTAATTTTATTTATCGTATCCAGAAACTTGAAATAGATGGAAAGCGATCGAAGAGTATCTCTGCAATTCAAGTATTTGTGAAGGCAACCTGAGGTCAATGTGTTTTTTTTATACCTTTGAAGATGTAAATGAGATTGAAAGCCATTGAAATGATCTAAAGACAACAAGGGTCATAAATTTTGAGTCGATTTAGACCACAAAGGTTTTTTTCGAAGCATAAAAATGCTCTTAAAGAGAAACACTTCAGTTAACCTACATGTATCGAGTCCTTGGATCGGTTAACTTCTTTATCTTAGAAGAAATAAGGAATAGTTTTTGTTGTATAACTCAATACTGAAAAGAGATTTCCTTTTTATTTTTAGGGGATTCGTGAAGAACCCTTTTTTAGCCTCTAATTTTATTACACACAGAAAAAGACCATTTTTTATATTTTAAGTCATAAATTTTATTTAACAGAAAGGGTTGATTGCCAATTTTATCTCACCAGATGATGGTTCTTTTTTTTGGAAATATTGGCCCAGCCAAAATCTTTCGACTGAAAGTGGCTCGCTGAGCTAAAGAATTACCATCCTTGGGTTACAAGAAAACGTAATTTTTTTGAAAATAAACTAAAATTTCAGATTTAGTGTAATTTTTTGTGATTTTGATGCACCTTTGTAAATAATATTTTTCAATAGCGCCAAAAATAACAGCGTTTTACTTCTGGTCATTTTTAAAATTTACAAGATCAAGAAGATTCAGAAATATTGACTTTTTTTTTAAACTGCGAAGTTTGGATATGGACATGGACAATAAAAAAATTGTGCAAATCACTTACGAGCGGATTGGCTAATTTGAATACCTCATTGATATTTTTAACTTTGAAGTTAAAACCTTTCAAAGAATACAATTTTTAATTTCAGGGACCAAGAAATTAAGATTTTCCAGTGCATTTTTAATTGGTTTTCTCATCGTATACACATTTCTGCAAATCTACAGATTTTTCTGCAAAGAATCTACAGAGAGTTGGAGTGGAAAACATTCTGCAATAAAGTACATTGACGTATATAGAGGGAGGCCGGGTGGGCCGTGCCAGCCCAGAATATTAGGTTACCAACTCAAAATAAAACCCCTATATTTTATAATATCATAATACAAATTGTTGTTTTCAATTTATTTAACATTTCTTCTTAAATATTTCCAAACTGGGCCGAAGAAATGTTAAATAAATTGAAAAAAACATAATATTTCCGGTCAATAAGGGTCTGCCATGAAGAATAATTCAAATTACTTTAAAATTTCTTTAAAAAAAATCAATTTTTTAAAAAATTGGAAATTTATTTAATAATTTTCTCGACATTTCTATTCTTAAGTGGAAGTGGTAGGGAAAAATATCCTTTGCAGAAAAATCTGATGTTATAGAAAATATTTAAATAATTAAATTAAATATGAAGACGAAATCTAAATTTAACGTTTGTATTGAAAAATGTAGTTTTACATGAAAGTGTAAAATAGAATACTATTTTAAAAAAACTGAAATTAAATTTAAAGTCATTATTTAGAAAATAAATTGAAACATGAAACAATCTGTGGTACAGATATCCTTCGCACTACGGGATTCCACGGATAAAAACGTGTGCTTTGTGACAAAGTACCTCTCAGGCCATAAATACAGACAGATTGGACCCACTAACTCTAAATTCGATAATTCTAGATTCAATTTCAAATTTTTGGAAAAAAAAAACAGAACAGTTTTACAAAAGGTTCACATTATAAAAACAGAGAAAAAAAATTAATTTTAAGTCGACATTTTGGGGGAAAAAAGGAAATCTTTGTGTTAGACCAAAATTTTAAGAGAAGAGTTAATTTTTCAAGAATATCAAAATTGGCAAAGAAAAAAATACTGATAAAAATGTCGAATGTCAAACTTCAAACTTTAAAAAATTTCCTGAATAAATTAAATTTGGAAACAAAACTGAAACAAAACTGAAAACTGAAAAAACTGAAAAACTGAAGAAACTGAAAAATATTTTCCTCAGAATTTTACTTTATTTAAATTTTAATATAATCGAAAAGCTAAAATATTCCAAACGTATTATTCTAGAAATTATGACGTTTTATTAATATTTTGTTCCGATTTTGAAAAAATTAATCAAATTTCAAGAAAAAGTCGAAATTTGGAGGAGGTAGAAATTTCCAGAACCAAAACGTCAAATTTTGGTGTATATCCTGTTCCGAGGATAAAACGAATTTAGAGAAACAAGAGGAATTTTTTTTTTTGGTGGAACAGACTTGTCCTTGGTTATGTTCCAAAGCTAATACACAAATCTTGTCCCTGAAACCAAAAAATATTAAAAAATACAACATAAATTGCTCTTACTCGTTTCAATAGCCAAGCTATCATCTTCAGAAAGATACTAATATGAGATACTGTATCTCTCCGAAGATGATAGCTTCGGAACGCGTTACAGCAACCTTTATTGTATTTTTTATCTTTCTTGGTTTCAGAGGACAAGTTTTGGCTATCGGAACGCGTTACAGCAACTTTTATTGTATTTTTTATCTTTCTTGGTTTCAGAGGATAAGTTTTGGCTTTCGGAACGCGTTACAGTAACTTTTATTGTATTTTTTATCTTTCTTGGTTTCAGAGGACAAGATTTGTATAACAAGTGGAAGTCCACAAAGTCAAATCGAAAATCAGAAAAAACTCAACATTAATAAAAACGAATTTCGAAAAATACTGTCAAAATCTCGAGAAAATGATCGACATTTCTAGAAAATATTCAAATTTCCAAGAAAAGGAAAGAAAGAGCGGAAAAAGTAGAATTCAGATGAAGTTATAATTTTGAGTAAAGGTTAAAATTTTGAGACAATCAAATTTCCTTCTGGAAAAATTTGAAAACTGTCGAAAAATTGAAAAAAATTTTCAAAGGTCAAATTTTGTGAAAAAAAAGTCGAATTTCAAAAAAAAAATTGCAATTTGGCAAAAATATTCTTTTCGAAATATTTACTTTTTTATTTAAATGTTAACATAATATTTAAATTTCGGTAAAGAAATTCAATTTTTTTCACTAAATACAAAAATATTTTCCCAACATGGTTGCTTTTTTATTAACACTCCATATTCCATTCCGATAAAAGTTAGAGAATTTTGGGGAAAACGTCTACAATTCTAGAAACTTAAAACACTTCGAGATGGAAGTCGAAATGACAAAAACAAGGAAAATTTTCAGATAGGTGCAATTTGAAATCTCCGGTAAGTGTAATTTGAAAAAGTCGAAATATATAAAAAAAAGAATATTAAGAAAAATAGCAGCATTTCGAAACAACGTGAATACGTAGTGAGAAAAATGGCGAAATTTCGAAAAAAAAAACGATTTTTAAAATTTCGAATTTTTGATAAGGAAACTTTTAAGAAAAAGGCAGATTTGAAGAGAAAAGTCAAGATTTCGATAAAAAAACGAACTTCAAGCAGAGAGTCGAAACTTTCAGAAACTCAGAAATTTTGAGATACAAAATCAATATTTCGAAAAAAGAAGCAAACTCTTGAGAAACCAGTCAAAATTTTTGGAGAATTAGATTCTATAAGGTTGAGATTTTTATAAAAATCCAAATATTAAGGAAAATAAAGAAATTTGTGGAAATAGGATACGATGATGGGCGAAACGTCGAACACTTTTAGTAGTCCTTTGACACGGTCCAATCCCGGAAAAAGTATATCCTGTATTTACATGAAAGTGTAAAATAGAATCCTATTTCAAAAAACTGATGCAAGTAGAATGCAACCTAGACTACAAATTCATGCAGCACTCCCAGGCGTGTATGGTGAATCATAGGTAGCTGAACTATCAACAGTTGAAACACTGCCACCTAGCGAAGCGGTTGCTCTCTAGGAGAGTTCCCAGAAGACAAGGATTCTATAATGCACAGACCAATTGGTTTGAACATTTATTAGATTCGAAGTTTGGAAACCAAATACCGGTTTCGATCTTGTTAGATCTCGTCATGTTGGTATATCCAACTCGAATACTAATAAATGTTACGATAAGTAAGTACTGTAAGTACTGGAGCGGTGCAGGAATTTGTAGTCTAGGTTGCATTCTTCTTGCATAGGACATCGTTGGCGATGGCCATAGTTTCTCAATAGACCAATAGGTGGTAGTACTAAAGAGTTACTCGCTTGACGCCTGTGAATGTTTTAGTACTTACTTGTCGGAACATTTATTAGCATTCGAGTTGGATATACCAAACTGACGAGATCTAACAAGATCGAAACCGGTATTTGGTTTCCAAACTTCGAATCTAATAAATGTTCAAACCTATTGGTCTGTGCATTATAGAATCAAAAAACTGAAATTAAATTTAAAGTGATTATTTAGAAAATAAAATGAAAATCGTCCTGAAATGACGTTTTGATCATGAAGTCAAAATTTTGGGGGAAAAAGTCAAAATTGCATTTCAAATCGCAATTTAGAAAAATATCACAGTTTCGATTAAAAAATGGGGCTTTAACAAATTTTCAGGTTAAAAATTGAAACTTCGAAAAAAAAACTCTTGAAAAAGGCGAAACTTTTACTTACGTGAAAACTGTCAGAAGAAATTGAAAGTTTAAAATTTATGAAATTTTAGATTTAATAAGGAAATCGAAATTTCTAGATTTACGTTTTGAAAAAAATGGACACAGAAGAAAATTCCTAATTTACAAATAATTTTTTGATTTAAATAATTTAAATTTAGTTTTAAATAGAAAATCAAACCACGTCAAAGAAAACGTTACGTCCAAAAAAGTGTTAAATGTTTTTGTAGAGAAAAATGGAAAATTAAAGTTAATTAGTTAATTAATGCAGCAATCAAAATGAACACTTCTCGCTGAAATCTTATTGGGTAATTTTATTTAAAGCAACATTCTACAAATGGATTAAAGAAATCGTCATTTCAATTATAAATTATCTTTATTTCATACATTTATCCGTCATCATTTTTCAGGGGCCAGCCTCCCCGTAGAAAAAATCATAGATGTTAAAGTACCAATTAAATTGAAAGCAGCTAATAACATGTGGTTAGGAGAGAGTACGGATGTTTGAAGTTTGGTCTTCCTCACGATTTGGTGGTAATCAGCGGTACTCTAGGTTGTGATCTTCGCCACCTTAATGTGTGGGTTGATGAAAAAGTGAAGGAAGAGTCAAAGTTGAATCTCCACATTTACGTAACTAATCAGATTACTTGAAGCTTTAACAAGAAAGTAAACACCAGGCGATAAATGAACCATAAACCCAATTCTTCGGATGGTTACCATAATTTATGTTAATTGCTTATTTGATCGTTCGGTGCACACTACGCACACAATTTAAAAACGATTTTTAACCATCCGTTAAATTCACGCATCCATCATTATACCAATGATGGTGCCCATGGCAGTTTAACCAACATATTCCTTTCGTAATTATTAACACACGGGTTACATGTTTACATTAATACATAGATTTGGTCCAACAAATGCCAAATGATACCAGTTTTGGTACCAGAGACTCGACGTTCACCAAATGCAATAAATACGTTTTGTTTACATTGATATATATGTTACTGCCCGTTTCGACGAATATTTTTGCTTCCAAATACTTAAAAGGGACGATTTGTCTACACGAAAACTGAAGTTTCTACTGATAGCATTTTTATTTCATTTCTGCAGCACTCCCAGTTTCACTTACGAGTTTTTTTCTCAAAATTTTCTGAACATTTTTTATTACACATTTTTTTTAGAAATTTTTAATTTTCTTTGATTTCTTTTTTTAGAAAATTTAGGTTTCTTTCACACGGTTACGACATTTAAAAACCTATTTTATTTTTAATTTTTATCAAAATCACATTTTCAAAAACTAGTTTTTGAAAATGTGATTTTGAACTTTTCTAATAATTTTTCTAAAAGACTTCATTAAGTCTCCAGGAATATAAAAGATTGAATTTTGAGATTAACCCGAAATTTCTGAAAAAGTTGAATTTTGAGAAAAATATCGAAACTTCGAAAAAAATACGAATTTTAAGGAAAAATTTGATGAGAATTTCACACAGAAAGTCAACTCTAGAAAAAAGTCGTTTATCAAAAGACGAATCTTGAAAAAAAATCGAAATTTTGAAAAAAAGGCGAATTTCGAGGAAAAAAATCAGATTTCCAGGAATAGAAAAGATTAGATTTTGAGATTAATCCGAAATTTTGTAAAAAGTCAAATTTTGGGAAAAATATCGAAACTTCGAAAAAATACGAATTTTAAGGAAACAGTTGATGAGAATTCCAGAACCATAAAGTATTTGATGAGATAAAGTCAAAATTTCGAAAAAAAAACACGCATTGTATCAAAAATGGCGAACTTTTCAGATGTGTTTCCAGGCAAAGGTCAAAATTTACAAAAAAAACGAATTTTTGAAAAAAAATTTTAAATATCGAGATAAAGATCAAAATGTTGAGATAAAGATCACAATTTCGAGCAAAAGGCAGATTTTAATAAACTAGTCGAAATTTCTGAAAAGTTAGATTCTAAAAGTAGGAAGTTTAAAAAAAAAACTCAATGTTAGGAAAAATAACGTATTTCCAAAAAGAAGGCGAAATTTCCAGAAAACAGTTTTCAAGAAGTCAAATTTTGAAACATAAGTGAAATTTAGCGAACAAAATGGAAATTAAAAAAAAACAATTTTTGAAACAAAGAATTGAACTTTCAAGAAAAAGGCGAATTTCGCTGAAAACCAACTTTCAGGACTTCACACAGGAAGTCGAACTTTGATAAAACAGGAAAATTTTGAAGAATAGGCATTTACGAAATCGAAATTTTAAAATTTTAGGGACTAAGCTTAAATTATTAAAAATATAAAGGATCATATTTCGACAAAAGATCAAAATTTCAAAAAAAAAGATCAAAATTTTGGGAAAATGATCGAAATATTCAGAAAAACTCGGAATTTCGAGACAACAGCAAATTATGAGAAAAATTCGAAATATCAAAAACAAATCAAAATTTCTAAAAACGAGCGCGAATTTTGAATTATTTTTTCAATATTCACTTGTATTTGAAAATTTCGAGTTTTTTCTTGATACTTCTGCTTGTTCTCCAAACCCTCCCTTTTTTCGAATATTCGACAAAATTTAAAACTTAAAATTTTAAGAATAACTCGAAATTTCGAGAAAAGCTTTCAACTAATTGATTGGGAATTTCAAGAAAAAAGTCGAAATTAATAAAAACTCGAAATTTTTTGGTAGTTTGAAAAAAGGGAGAATTTTGAGAACAAGTCGAAGTATTAAAATTTTCTGAACACTTTTAATTACACAATTTTTTGTAGAAATTTTTAATTTTCTCTGATTTCTTTTTTTAAAAAATTTAGGTTTCTTTCACTAGGTTACGACATTTAAAAACCTATTTTATTTTTAATTTTGATCAAAATCATATTTTCAAAAACTAGTTTTTGTAAGTTTTGAGAAAAAAATCAATATTTCGAGCAGGAATTAAAATGTTAACTTAAATTTCTTTTAAAATGTCAACATTTTGAGACAATAATTTCAAATTCAAAAAAAGATCAAATCCAACTAACTCGGCTCGCATTTTACTATTTCCCTAAAAAATAAGTTAATACGGTATCTTCGTCTTTTTACCTCAAATCTCATTTTGTTTAAAAATTTTGAGTTTTTTCAGACATTTCGATTTTTTTAGGAAATTTTGATTTTTTCTGCAAAGTTTCCATTTTTCTTAAATATTCTGTAAAAAGAAATTTTCTAGAAATTTCATTTTTCCTGAAAGTGAGATTCTTAAAATTTCTTCTAGAAATTCCAACTTCTCCAGATTTTTCTTTGTGTTCCTCCAATTTGCTTTAAAAATTTTAAATTTTAAAAGTTTTTTCACGACACTTTGACAATTTAAAGTTCATTTTATTTCGTGTTTTGACAAAAAATGTTTGGAAAAAACCCTGAAAGATCTATAAAAATTTCAACATATTGAGAAAACAAAAGATTTCGACTTTTTTGTAAAGATATTTCAAATTTTTTTCAAATTTCGATTTTTTCTCCAAGACACTGCTTTTTTCCCTATGCAATTTGTATTTTTCTCTTAACATTTTATACAAATTTTTTTTTTGAAATTTCGTATTTTCCTGAAGATTTTATCTTTAAAATTTTTTTTCTTGTAGACATTTTGATTTTTCTCTAATTTGTTTTGAGAATTTAAAAGTTTTTTAACGAAATTTTAATATTTTAAAGTTTAAGAAACTAAAAATTGTTAAATATATGTTTAGAAAAAATAAACTTTAAATCTGCATAAAAATAAGAAAAATTTGGGAAAAATATTGAAATTTCAAGAAAAAAAGAACCTTGCAAATTTCAACCTTGTTTTTACAATTTGGTATTTCTTTAAAAAATTACTACTACTGTAGGACCAAAGAAAATTCGGAATCGGAATTTCCAATTTTTCTAGAAATGTTAAATTTTTTCTTGAAATTCTCAAGTATAAATTTAAAATTCAAATTTCGATAAAAAAAAGATCGAAATTTAAGAATTAAACTTAAAATTTCAAGAGAAAGCAGATCATATTTCTAGAAAAAGTTGAAATTTCTCATTTATAAATAATATTTAAAAAAATAACATTTTCGTAATTAAAGAAAAAAAATTTTGAAAAAAGTCAAAATTTTCAATAGTTTAATTTTGAAAAGGATCTTTTCTTTTAAGTCGAAGATTTAATAAGAAATGTTTAAAAACTGTATAAATAAAATTTTAAAAAAGTTTGAACTTTTCAAAAAAAAGTCAAGTTTTCAAAAAGAGCCGAAATTTTGAAATAAAAGTCGAAGTTTTGAAATGGAGTCGAAATTTTACGAAATATTAGTCGAAAATTTCAATAAAAGGTTTTAAGGAATGTCTGACTTAAAAAAAATCACAATTTTCAAATAAAGGATCGACGGTTTGCAAAAATGTCAAAATTTTGAAAATAATTAAAATTAACAAAATAGTCAAAAATTTTAAAATTTAAAATTTTGGAAAATGACGAAAAGTAACGATTTGAAATGTCGAAATTTTCATTAGAAAATTTAAACATTTTAAACCGCTAAACATTGTCGCGGCACCCCCATTAGTTGTGGCTGCGAGCCGGCACTGATTTAGAAATAACTTTCTCTATTCCTTTGTTGATGAAGCTCAACAGTTTCCAATCTTTACTGCAGAAAATCTTTCTTCAGTCCTTATTATGGATAAGAAACTTTGGAAACATCAGGAAGTTTCTTCTTGTGCAATTGATTTTTTATAGTTGTCGTAGTTCTGATATTTACTTGTTAAAAAATTCTAAAACAAATTTGACTTTGCACACGTTCAACTAAAAACGCTGCTGACCGCCGAAGATGCTGAAAAGCGAAACCAGGTCCAGTCATAGTAAATATTTATCGAAACATTGTGGAATTTTTATTATCTATTGTTGTTTTAATTGTTAATAAAGTTTAATAGTTATAAATGCGCTGTTTTCGTTATTTCAATGACTATTAAATTATTAGAATATGGAACACTCGCGTGTGTCTTCCTTACTTTGTAAATGCACAATTGCCAACTACATGGCAAGCATATATCTTTTTTTAAAAGATCTATGTTTGTCACTGAATTGATGTCATTCTCTTTTCATTAAATCCCTTTGTCAGTCTCGTGTGTGTCGTGACGATTAAATTATATTTTCGAAATTTGAAAATTAGCCTAAAGTGGACGTAAAGAAGTGTTTTAAAGAATTATTGCGACCGCTATGTTGAAGACATTCATTAAAACCAAGCCAAATATGAGAAGAAAGATTTTTTTTCCAAACATCAGTAAACTACCAAAGTTGGTCCAATTGTTACAAATTCTACCACATTAGTATACAGAAATTGGAGCACCGTCTACAAAAATGTGTAGAAAAAGATGACGACTATGTAGAAAAATAGAGCAAAGTTTCTTCTTTCCAACGGTGTACATTTCAGCGGGAATAAACAATGTTGTCTATTTGTAAATTTGATGGAAACCATATTTCTCTATGTTATATATTTTAATTTTGGTGCAAAGGACTAGTCCTTGGTTATCTTCAAAAAATATCCCCTGAAACCAGATTTGTATTTCAATTTTTGAATATAATTTTAATAATTGAAATACAAACCTTGTCCTCCGAAACCAAAAAAGATTAAAAAACACAACAAAGGTTGCTCTAACGCGTTTCGACAGGAGTATCTCGCTGAAGATGATAGCTTGGATGTCGAAACGCGTTAGAGTAATCTTTGTTGTGTTTTTTAATCTTTCTTGGTTTCAGGGGACAAAATTTGTATTTCAATTATTAAAGTTATATTCAAAAATTGAAGTACAAATCTGGTTTCAGGGGATAAATTTTTGTCAAAATTTGCTGACATTTTTTTTTAAGTTTAATCCACTCGCAAAAGGCAACCCCATTATGCCTTCAAAGCACTGCGAGTGGGATGCGGAAACAACGATGAACCGTCTTCTTAAACATGGATTGGTTGTAATTCTTGGGGAAAATTCCTTTCCGTAACGAGTTCCATAGCTTGGAAGTTCTATAGAACAAAAAAGGCTCCGTAGACTTTGTCAAGCTGAGCCGTTCAGGAATTTGCTGTCTCCGGACAGTCAGCTGTCTCCGACTGTCCTGTATGCCTCAAAAATGTTGGCCTAGGATCAATCCTATTTGTTTAGGTGAGCATCTCCGATGAAAGTACTTGTAGAAAAGATATACATCACCAACCATCCTCCCGTGCTTTAGTGTTTCCAGAGAATCAGTCAAAGACTGAAACTTTCTTGATTTCAGGAGACAATTTTTGAAGATAACCAAGGACCAGTCCATTCCACAAAAAAACACTAGAAATCCTAAGGAATGTTTTTAATCTGAATACTTCTAAAAATGACACATCCTTCAAGCAACATATAGTTGCTTCTATTTCAAATAGAAATTAGCCGTCTTAACTTTATCATTTTGAGAAGCAGACTTATCTGCACTAATTGCAGACACAGAAACCAATAAAAAACTTGATAATTCTTTCAATACAGAATTAAAACGTGTAAATATCAGAAGACTACATTCTTTTCGTCGATGGTTTTCCTTTCTTTAAATGACGAATTCCTGACCTTTAAGAATACAAAACAAGACGAACGATTTCTAACGAAACAACAACTAAGGATGCACGATACTACGCTACGGTTTAAATTTATTGAACAAAACTACGTGAATGGTAAAATAAAGCACGCGGCATCTGTGGAATAAAACGAAGGAAGTCATCCTTGGATAAAATCCGCATTCGGTTTCAGCCGAAGACGAGGCTTCACATGGGAATCGTATCGAGCTCATCTTCAGCCTGAACGGAGCACGATCGTTGCAAACGGTCCGGACGACCTTCCTAACTCACTTTCACTTGTGGACGTCTTCTGTACACTTTGGATTTAAGAGATGATATCGGTTGGGTCCCGTAAAATTATCTTTGGGGTCATTAGAATAGAACAGATAAGACCGTTGACGTTGAATGATATTTTTTTAATTGGAACGAATTGGTCGTTGGTTGTCTTCAAAAATTAACATACAAATCTTGTCCCCTGAAACTAAAAAATATGAAAAAACGCAACAACACACCAACTGTTGTTGTTCGATATCATCTTTAGAGAGATACAAGTATCTCTCTGAAGACGATAGCTTGGCTATCGAAACGCGTTAGAGCAACATCTGTTGTGTTTTTTAATCTTTCTTGGTTTCAGGACCTATTTCAATTTTTGAAGATAACCAACGACCAGTCTGTTCCCCAATATTAGTAGCTGTTACACATAATTAACGATCAATAATAGTAGAGTTAATTCATATTGTATGTAACGCAGCCCCCAGTTTAACTTTATTGATGAAGGTATTGTTGTACTTATTGTTGTACTTATTATCAGTTTTTGACATGTCAAGATGATCATCATAACAGTAGGGATTTTCTCCTCATCACCAAGGGACCGATTTGCTGGTATCTTTCGATGAAAAATTCGAGATTTATTTAAAAACGAAAACCGTGACACTGACGGCTGTTGGACTCGACGTCCGATTTGTTGCTATCTGATTTTTAATTATTCGAGAATTTGCTCGATTTATTAGCGCGAAATGCACGTAATGCGAGGCTCTTCTCACCATTTCACCACTTTCTCGATGATGATGCCTAAGAATACGCTCTTAATTAAAATTTCCGGATGCGATCACAGCACAATGGGAAGATTTGTTTAAGTTTTAAAGCGAACGTATTACTAAAAAAATGTCAGACCATTAAAAGATGGAAAGGAGGAAGACTGCTGTAGCAGTATGGAATGAAAAGCTTTATAGAAATTGCGGCCGTGGCTAATTAGTCGCATTTCGGTATAAATCTTTGTTATTTTAATAATGGAATGTTGATTGATAAAAGATATTTGGAATCCACATTAGCACATGAGTAGCTTCTAAGAAAAAGATAGAAAATTGGTTGAGGATGCGGAATTTCATGCCCGTCAACATGTCGTCAAGGAAACAATTGTTATTTACGTTTTAATGACAAAACAAAAACTTATCTTTCAAATATCATAACGGTAATTGCAATAATAATGAAGCTTAGAATTGAAACATAAATCTTGTCCCCTGAAACCAAGAAAGATTAAAAAACACTGCTTTAGAGCAACCTTTGTTGCTCTAGAGCAACCTTTATTGCTCTAGAGCTACCTTTGTTGTGTTTTTTAATCTTTCTTGGTTTCAGGGGCGGTAGCGGCTCGCACATAGGCACTATGGAACTGCAGCACCCCCAGTTTCCACTTGAAATTACTGATAACATTAAACGTAATGACTTTTTTAAAAATTTTAATTTTTCCATAATTTCGAGATTTTTCTAAATTTCGGCTGTCACGTAGAAAATTTTAAATTACCTTTGAAAATTTATCTTTTTTTTCTAATTTAAACTCTACCTGAACCGTTTTTAATAACATCGAGTTTTTTATCAATTTTTTGTTTTCAAAATTTTAGCTTTTTGTCGAAAGTTATCTTTTTGAAATTTGGAACTTTATTTAAAAATTTCGGCTTTTTTCAAAATGTTTTTTTTTATTTCGATTATTGAAACCTTTGACTTTTCCGAAATTTTTGGCTTTTTTATTTATGGCGATTAAAAATTGTGACCTTTCAAATTTAAAATTTTTACGAAAAATTCCGTTTTTTTTTGAAAATTTTCTCAAAATTCAATTCTTTCAAATTTTTTTACCATATTTGAAAAATATCGAGTTTTTAAAAGCTCAGCTTTTTTCAAAATTTTGGTTTTTTTAAGACATTATATTTATTTTTCAAATTGTACCTCATTCCGGCTTTTCTCCGACTTTGATTATTTTTTTTTTCAAAATTTCGATTTTGTTGACGATTTTTTTTTTGAAAATGTCGATTTTTATTAAATGTCAAAATTTTTTGAATTTTCCGAACATTTCGTGAACTATTTATGAAAATTCGCCATTTTTTTTTAAATATTGAGATATTTTTAAAAAAGTCGACTTTTTGCAATTTATGGAATTTCTTTTTCATAATTTCGATATTTCAATTATCTTGATTTTTTAAATTATATATTTTCTTTAAAAATTCAACTGAAAATTCCTACGTCGTTTAAAAAGTCGAATTTTTGAAAGCTGATTTTTTTTTTCAAAATTTTGAATTTAAAATATTTCTGGACTCTAAAATGTTGTCTTTTTACCAAATTTTTAATTTTTTTGAACATTTAGATATTTTTAAATGTTGGTTTTTTAAAATCTCGACATATATTAAAATATTCGAAATTTTCTTCAAAAATTTCACTCCTTTAAAATGCCTACGTTGTTTGAAAAGTCGAATTCTTTCAAACCTGATTTTTTTTTCAAAATTTTTAATTTCAATTATTTCTTGTTCCAAAAATTTCACCATTTTATCAAATTTTCAATTTTTTTGAAAATTTAGATGTTTTTAGATGTTGACTTTTAAATTTCGACATCTTTTGTAAACTTTGATTTTTTTCGTCGACTGCTTTTAAAAGTTTCTAGTATTTCAAAAATTTCGCCGTATATTTTGAAATGTTTGAATTTCTTAGTTTCAGAGTTCTGTATTTCAATTTTTGAAGATAACCAAGGACCAGTCCGCTCCACCAAATGTTTGAGTTTATTTTAATTTGGACTTTTTTTTCAAAATTTAGCTTTTTCTTTAACCTTTTTGAAATTTTTCACCATTTTCTTCGACTAGTTCTTTTTATTGAAATTTCTTTGAATATTTAGGCTTTTTTTTACAAATTTTGACTTTTTTTGAACATTTTGGCAATTTTTCAAAATCTTCTCTCCTATTTTTTTGAAAATGTCGATTTTTTAAAAGCTGGATTTTTTAAAATTGTTGATTTTTTCTAAATCCTATCTTTTCTCTGAATGCCGTTCTTCACTTTTTTCCAATTTACAGTTTCTTTTAAAAATTTTGATTTTCTTAAAAATTTTGACTATTGAAAATTTGAAACACAGAACTTGTCCCCTGAAATCAAGAAAGATTTAAAAACACAACAAAGGTTGCTCTAACGCGTTTCGACAGCCAAGCTGTCATCTTCAGTTTCTCTCTGAAGATGACAGCTTGGCTGTCGAAACGCGTTAGAGCAACCTTTGTTGTGTTTTTTAATCTTTTTTGGTTTCAGGGGACAAGTTCTGTGTTTCAGTTTTTGAAGATAACCAAGGACCAGTCCGTTCCATTAAAAATAATGAAAATTTAAAAACCTCTACATTTTTTAAAATCTTCTGGCTATTTTCGTTGACTCTTTTTTTAAAATTCGCCATTTTTTAAATTTTCAAGTTTTTTGAAAAATGTCGATTTCTGACAAATTGTCGACATTTTTTTTATAATTTCGACTCTTTGAACATCTTTTTGAAAATTGCCACTTTTTGTTTCAAAATTTCCACTTTTTGCAAATTTTTACGTTTGTTGAAAATGTCGAGTTTTCTTAAGCGTTTTTGAAATTTCCTACTCAAGCAATAACAAGTTTTGTTTTGTTTAGGTGTTTTCGAAATTGTCAGCGTTTTGTTTGGAAATTTTGATTTTTTTTTAATTTTGGTAATTTTTCAAATCTTTAACTTTTTGAAATTTCTTATTTCTTTGAAAATACGGAGTTTTTAAAGGCTATTTTTTTTTAAAATTTCGACTTTTTTGAAATTTTTCCTTTTTTTCAAAATTTACTTTTTTAGAATTCTGCTCTTCACTTTTTTCCAATTTTCAGTTTTCTTGAAAATTTCGATTATCTTTAACATTCCTAGTTTTTTTTATAAATTTAAAAATCTCGACTGTTAATAAATTTTAGAATTTTTTTCATAACTTCGACTTTTTGAACATCTTGACTTTCTGGATTCTTACTTACATCTTGACTTTTTTGAAAAATGCAATTTTTTTCGAACATTTTTAAAAATGTCGAATATTTGTAAAATCTGGACTTTTTCATAATTTTGAGTCCTAAAATTTTCGACTTTTATCAAAGTTCTACTTTTTTTCGGTTTTAAAAAAAAATTTAATGCTTTTAAAAATTCGGATATTTTTCAAAATTTTTAATTTTCAGCGAAGGTTTTATTTTTAAAATATTTGGATTTTCTTCTAAAATTTTTAGTATTCTTAAAAATTTTCACATCTTTTCAAAACTTCAGGTATTTTCAACATTTCTAATTTTTTTTTAAATTTCGATTTTTTTTAAATCTCTGTATTTTTTAAAATTGTTGACTAATTTTGTTGACTATATTTCAAAATTTTTTTCAATATTTTTGTAACTTGGGACAACTTTCCTCAACATATTTTCATTTTACACATTTAATTTGTATTTTTCTTAATGTAAAATTATAAATTAACGATTTTCACATTTTCGAAAAGATATTGACCCTATTTTGAAAGCTTCATTTTAAATTTTAATTCCATTTTTCGAAATTGTAAGTTTTAGATCTGTTTTAACACCGGAGTTATTTCAATAGTTTTTTCCAGGGTTGAATATTTTTTTCTGTAAATTTCGACTTTTTTCCCCGACATTTGGAATTTTATCTTCAAATTCCGATATTTTATCACTTTTTTTTGACTTTAATCCAGAAGCTAAATACTTTTTATTGAAATATCGTTAAAACCTTTGTTGCAGATTTGAAGATTTCTTCAAAAATGCTAAAATATAATTTCCAATTTTTAATTTCTTTACCAAAACCTTGTTTAGTGTTTACCGGTTTCTGGAAAATAAAACCCTTTTTTATAGAAATTACAATTTTAAACTTGTAATTTCGACTGTTTTCCGAAAATCTGCTAAATTATGTAGAACATAAATTTACGATATGAATAAAAACTTTTAAAAATTTAAAAATGAATCAGTTTAAATTTGACCCAAAAGCTGAATATTTTTTGGAGCAGCACCCCCACTTATTTTAGCTAGGAGCCGCCACTGTTCAGGGGACAAGATTAGTATTTCAATTTTTGAAGATAACCAAAGGCTGCCGTTTCACCAAAAAAAAGCTTAGAATGTTAAAGAAATTAATTGTTGGCTTTATTAGACTTAAACATCTACTCAGCACTCCTGATTTGACCCCCTGATTATTATTTCTTACCTAAAGGTTATCTAGAGGATACAGATGATGAATGGTAAGCATGATGTTGACTATATTGTAGAGCTATCAAAATGTTTTTTTTAATTTTAAGTGTGTTGGAAACACTTTGAATTACAGGGAGTCGCCCTGGAAGTATTTGAATATTCAATATTAAAACGATCTGAATTTCAATATAGATGCTGCCGATGCTTCTTTTGCTAATCAATTAGGATAAGTACGCTTTAAAATGCCAGTTCTGTTGGCAAAATACAATGCGTACTTATTTAATTAATACTTGATGTAGTTAAAGGGTAAAATCTTCTATGGACTACATCATAAGCCATAGTTCAGTGCTTTAGTTAAGAATGAAAGTCATGGAAAAATTATTTCTTTAATAACATGAGTATCTCTCTGAAAATGATAGCTTGGATACCGAAACGCGTTAAAGCAATTATTGTTGTGTTTTTTAATCGTTCTTGGTTTAAGAGCACAAGAATTGTATTTTAATTTTTGAAGATAACCAAAGACCAGCCGCTTCACAAAAAAAAAACTTGGAATGTTAAAGAAATTAGTTGTTGGCTTTATTAGACTTAAACATCTAACCTTTGTTGCTCTAGAGCAACCTTTGTTGTGATTTTTAATCTTTCTTTGTTCCAGGGGACAAGATTTGTGTTTCAATTTTTGAAGATATCCAAGGACCGTCCGTTCCCCCCAAAAAAAAGCTTGGAATGTTAAAGAAATTAATTGTTGGCTTTATAAGACTTAAACATCTACTCCACACTCCTGATTTAACCCCTTGATTATTACTACTTACCTAAGCAAAAAAGGTGATTTAGGGGATACAGATGATGAATGGTAAGCATGATGTGGACCATTTTCTAGAGCTATCAAAATGTTTTTTTTTTAATTTTAAGTGTGTTGGAAACACGTTGAATTACAAGGTGTCGCCCTGAACGTATTTGAATATTCAATATTAAAACGATCTGAATTTCAATGTAGATGCTATCGCTGCTTCTTTGCTAATCAATTAGGATTAGTACGCTTAAAAATGTTAGTTCTACTAGAAAAATACAATGAGTATTTATTTGATTAATTCTTGATGTAGTTAAAGGGTAAAACCTTCTATGGACTAAATCATAAGCCATAGTTCAGTGCTTTAGTTAAGAATGAAAGTCATGGAAAAATTATTTCTTTAATAACATGAGTATCTCTCTAAAAATGATAGCTTGGATGCCAAAACGAGTTAAAGCAATTATTGTTGTGTTTTTAACCGTTCTTGGTTTAAGGGAACAAGATTTGAATTTCAATTTTTGAAGATAACCGAGGACCAGTCTGTTCCACCAAAAGATACCCAGCCATCATATTAACAAACCTCGAACAGGCTGATTTGAACCGACGGACCACCTGCGGGCAAGCAAGACTGCTGATGGATAAATCTTTGCAATCAAGGGCTGAAGCTTCGATGAATAAAGACAGACTAAGCAAAGCACTAGGTGTACCCATCGACCACAGAAACTTTAAAGGACACCTGGTTAAACGCAACCTATCGGAAAGCAAGCTATGTCGACTGTGTGGATCTGCAAAGGAAACAAGTTCAAATATTGTATGTGTTTGTTCAAACCTTGT
Organism: Dastarcus helophoroides; assembly: GCA_028583605.1. Classification (NCBI taxonomy): domain Eukaryota; kingdom Metazoa; phylum Arthropoda; class Insecta; order Coleoptera; family Bothrideridae; genus Dastarcus; species Dastarcus helophoroides. Next base: position 2,665,709 of record CM053325.1, read on the forward strand.
CAGATATAATATAATATAGCTGGTAAAGAAACATTAATATATGACTGGCAAAGAAACATTAAAACCAGAAGATATGGAAGTTCTCTAAGAAAACATCAAGGAATAATGCAATAAACATACTAATGGACGGTGTTTTTCTTAGATTTCTAAGCTGTACCTTTGGAATCGGTTTTGAACTCACTCAATTGGTTCTAAAGTATTGGTACTTGTAGCTGAATTAGCTAGTGAAACGTTTACATCTGTATAGAAGCGAGCACTAACTTCTCTTGGGACGATCATGTGCGCGCCATTGCCAAATCCGCCTCTCAGAAGCTAGGCTTTCTTTTTAGAGCTAATAAGTACTTCACATCTCATCTGCTACTGACACTATACAAAGCTCAATTTAGGCCAATACTAGTCAATACTGTTCTCATGTTTGGAGTTCAGCCCCAAAATTAGCTCTCTTGGATTCAATTCGAAGAAGAGCTATTCGACTAATTGACCGATTCTCTCGAAACACTAGAGCACAGACGTATGGTTGGCGACTTGTTTCTTTTCTACATGTACTAACATGGGAGATGCTCGCAGGAACTAATAGGATTTTGGTGGAACGGACTGGTCCTTGGTTATCTTCAAAAATTGAAATACGGAACTTGTCCCCTGATACCAAGAAAGAATAAAAAACACAACAGAGGCTGCTCTAACACGTTTCGATTGCCAAGCTGTCTCTGAAGATGACAGCTTGGCCCATAGTGAGATACTCTCTTCTTTTCTCATCTTCAGAGACATACTCACTGACTTGTCCCTTTTCTACAAGTACTATTATGGAAGATGCTCGCAGGAACTAATAGGATTGATCCCCCCAAGGGCAAGATTCTTGAGGCTCACTAGACAGTCGGAGATAGCAAATTCATATGCGGTCCAGCTTGACACAGTGAGGACTTCTGTCTACGCAGACTCTTTTTTCTATTGAACTGTGAATAGCTGATGAGATGTGAGAACTTCCAAGTTATGGAACTTGTTACCGAAAGGAATTTTCTCCAAAAATTACAACCTATCCTTGAATAAGAAGGCGGTTCATTGCCATCTATCCTTGTTTCCGCATCCTACTCGCAGTGCTTTGAAAGCATAATGGGGTTACCCTTTCGAGTGGATTATACTTAAAAAAAAAGTAAAGAGTGTAGGTCAGATATTGATCCTGGCTGTAAAGGACGGGATATATAGTGCTGACTTAGATTCAAACAAACTTGTAGAAGTTACAAAAGATTTTGAATCTAGGTGATACGGTCTGGCTCCTACAAAATGTAAAAAAGAACTGTGTAATGACCAGTGGCGGCTGGTGACTTTTTGACAGGGGGTGCGCAGACGCAAAAATATTAGTAGTTAAGAGTTTAGGTGAATCCAGTGTCATAGCAAGATATTAAATTTAAGAGAAACAAAAGTGACACAAAAGGTGTGATATTTAATAGTATTTTTACGAATTAAATTTAATTACCATCTTATAATCTCCATTTCATGAAAACTGCATTTGAAAATAAAATATATTTTATTACAAGGTTCTAATTAAACTCTACAAAAACAAAACAAAAATAATTTTTAAAACAAAATCCGCTCTACGATCTTTTACAGAAATAAAGTCTTCATTACTTTCTCATCAAAATTGTTTAAATCCAAATCTATAAATGAATAATTAGATCCTAGATTGGGTACTGCTATCTGTTTGTGAATAGCGGTACTATTGGCAGTTAGGTCTGTAAGCGGCACAATTAACAATCGCAATCAGATCAGCCGGGACCTACGCATTTAGCATCATAAACGTAAATACACACTCCAAACTCTGACTCGTACTCACCATTTGGCAATATCGCACATGCGCGGAGCGGCGTACCCCGGGCTAGCTTTAACGTGGTGTTCTGTAGTTTATTTCTCCGCATCCCGTGAAGATTGTAGATAGGCATCGCACGGCACCCTCGCTAGGTGCATATTTCTGCGCGCACCAACTTATTTAAATTTCCTTATAATATTTAATATGTATAACGGAATCAAACGTTGATGTATTTTACTCCAAGTCATTCACAAGTATTATTAGTTAATAGGTATGTCATTATTTTGTGTTTAAAAATATGATAAATTCAAGTCTTTTACAAGAAAGAGAAAAGAATAGATCGCTCATTTCACGAGGAGCGCGCGCTCTTGCGCTCTTTAAGACCAGCCGCCACTGGTAATGACTAATGTTGTAAAGGGGTAAAACCTTCCAAGGACTAAATTATAGGGCACAGTATTAATTCAGTACTTTAGTTAAGAATGAAACTCTTGAAAACATTATTTCTTTAGCAACATACCCAACATATTCATAATTCTATTAGAACTAGCCATCGTATTGTAAAACTTGAAAGTTTATAACGCAAGAATTGTATTTTTTTGTATTTTATATTTACTGATGATGCTATGATTAACTCTGAAAGTTTATTTTTGTTTATTTTGTACAACTAAATATAAAACAAGTATATTACTACCATGATATCTATCGTTATTTCGTGTTATAACATCAGATTAAATCTCCGCGTTCATTGAAAAAACAATAGCGACGCTGAAACACATCTCGACATCTCAAGGATGCAGGAAGCGTCTTTCCACATATCAAAGGATTATAGTTCACTTTCGACACCGGAATACACGTATCATCCTTTGGTCTAGCACGTTACCACGGAAAGTGTTCGCCGTTCGTCTTCATCTATATTTTTAAAGATATTGCGTCGAAGTATAGGAATCTTTAAGAACAAAGTTCGACCTTCGAATGCAAACAATAATTCTTGTAACTATCAATTTGGGTTCCAGCCAATTTGAGAATCTGGCATTCGCATATTAATCTTTCTTAATTCGGCTGTCAGTGGTAAAAAAAAATCGTACACAAAGAGTTATAATTTATAAGGTTAAAAGTCAATGTCTTTTAATTAAAACGATTAAGAAGGATTTAGACTATGCGGAACTTCTTCAAAAGATTCGTAACCCATCTTCCTTGCTTGGGGTGATATCAATTCTCCTTGACATCTATCAATTCTACTTGACATCCAGCATTTCAATTCAATTCATTACCTTTAAAAATGCTGGATGGATTGATAAATAGAATTGGATATCGCTCAGGAAAGGAAGAGGGAAAATTGAAAGTGATCAATTTGGATATGAGGAAGAAAATGGTACAAGAAGTGATACAAAAAGTACCAAATGAAAGAAAAGAATACTATGTGGTGATATTGTTAGATACCTTAGTTAGGCCAAAGGATTTCGTTCATTTCAAAAACGAAAATTTTGTGGCACACCACCGTATATTTATGCTTTTAATAGCCGTTTGATTTACGTAATGTCGGGACCACTTTTTACTTAAGAAGATGAGCTCAGACCTACATACTTGAGATTTGCAGCAATCTCGCTTATATCATAAAGCGTGTCGCGTACGTTCCAACGAGTAGAAAGCATTTTTATTATTTCGTATGTGTTTAAATTCTTCTTACATAGTTTTATGTAATAGCGCAGGAAGGTTTCAAGATGCACGCGTATACGCGTGTAGCTTCCCTTATGTTATATATCTCTGAAGATGATAGCTTGGCTATCGAAATGCGTTCGAGAGACCTCTGTTGTGTTTTTTTAATCTTTCTTGGTTTCAGAGGACAAGATTTGTATTTCAATTTTTAAAGATAATCAAGGACCATCCGTTCCACCAAAATTAGTAGCTGTCATACACACTTAACGATTAATAATAGTAGAGTTAATTCATATTGGATGTAACAGACTCATGGTGCCCCCAGTTTATCTTTATTGATATCAGGAAACAAGATTTGTATTTCAATTTCCCTTATGACATTAAATCTTAGGGAAAATTCTTACTTAAAATTCTTCCTTCTTTTTCATAAACAAGATGCTGCTGTAGAATATTTTTTTTGAAAATTTTTCTCTCATAATTACTATTTCTTTGTTACTCAAAAACTTTAAAAGAAGCTGGTTTACCTCCGATGAAAGGGAATTATTTTCATTTCTCATCCGATAAAAGTTTTGGAAAAAGAAATGAATCGGATATCATTTTCGGTGTGAGAAACACACCGTACGGTCGTTTTAGGGGGTGGAAGTACCCTTAGAGACGTTTAACGGCCAATTAAAAAAAATAGATGTTTTAGACTTCAAACTTTTAAAATCATGTCTAAAAATTAGTAACTTAGGCGTCGGACACTTTCCTTGTAAGCGCCCCAAAAAAGAATACAGAAAAATGTTGCTCAGGATCACAGAGATACTGCTAGTGTACTTTTTCCAAGACTACATCCGAATGTTGAAGATGGGACCGTAACTAAGGCAACTAGGTTTAGGTATACTCCACAAAAAATTTGGATCCCATCAAAAATCATAAAATTACTTTTTTTAGTGGAACGGACTAGCATATGATAACGAAGGCTTCCACGGCCAGAGTCAGTACAGGATATACTTCTTCCGGGACTGGACCGAGTCAAAGAACTACTAAAAGTGTTCGACGTTTCGCCCACCATCGTAGGGGGCTTCTTCAGAAGAGTTTCGCCTCTGGTATGGTGGACATACTGAGTTACCGTGCTCTTCTGTCTAAACTTTCTTATCCTTTGTACCAATTTTCAATTCAGAAGAGTTTCGCCTCTGGTATGGTGGACATACTGAGTTACCGTGCTCTTCTGTCTAAACTTTCTTATCCTTTGTACAAATTTTCAATTCAGAAGAGTTTCGCCTCTGGTATGGTGGACATACTGAGTTACCGTGCTCTGATGTTTTGAAATTGGCCTTTTTCTTTTTTGCATATTCCCTCATATTCCTCTTTTCATCTATTTTTTCTTTCTTTGTTCCTAAAGAAGCCCCCTACGATGGTGGGCGAAACGTCGAACACTTTTAGTAGTTCTTTGACACGGTCCAATCCCGGAAGAAGTATATCCTGAACGGACTAGCCCTTGGTTATCTTCAAAAAAATGAAATACAAATCTCGTCCTCTCTTGTCTCTCTGAAGATAAATGTTTGGTTATCGAAACGCGTTAGAGAAACCTCGGTTGTGTTTTTTAATCTTTCTGGTTTCAGGGGGAAAAATTTTTATTTCAATTTTTTATAAAATTACTATTTCGCCATGAGAACAATTACATTTTATTGACGTTCTTGCACTTGAAGATTCAGAGGTTCAAAGACGACGTGACAATTGTTCGATTTCTTTGTTATTACAGGATTCCTTGCGCATGATGTAAGATCTTTTAAAGAGTAGGTGGAACTCATCAGAGATTCACCGAGATTAGGTGCATAATTTATTTTCTATTGCAGCCGCTGCGCTTTGCATATTTTAAGAATTTTAAATAACGCTGCCAGTAAATAGCATCCAATACCACGCTGCACCGGCCATAGATGGATGTGATTTCATTGCAGATAGATATATTAAAATTCCTAACGATATAATTATCCAGCGCTCGAGGACGTTTCGAATATGAGATCGCAATGAATGATGACCTATTGAATTTCGAAATGTTCGTGGCCGCAAATTTCGGACGATAAATTAAAGACGATTGAGTTTTCCTTAGATTTCTAAGCTGTACCTTTGGAATCGGTTTTGAACTCGTTCAATTGGTTCTAAACAGTGGTGGCTGTCGTATAGGCACTGTAAAACTGCAGCACCTTCGCTTACGAGTTTTTTTCTCAAAATTTTCTGAACACTTTTCATTACACAATTTTTTGTAGAAATTTTAAATTCTCTCTGATTTCTTTTTATAGAAAATTTCGGTTTCTTTCGCAAGGTTACGACATTTAAAAACCTATTTTATTTTTAATTTTGATCAAAATCACATTTTCAAAAAGTAGTTTTTGTAAAAGTTTTGAAAAAGAAATCAATACTTCGAGTAGGAATTAAAATGTTAACAAAAAACTCATTTTTTTTTTAAATGTCAACATTTTGAGAAAATAATTACAATTTCAAGAAAAAATCTAAATCCAACTCATCTCGCATTTTACTATTTCTCTAAAAAATAAGTTAATATGGTATTATTCTTCATGGAAGACCATTATTGACCGAAAATATTATGTTTTTTTCAATTTATTTAACATTTCTTCGGCCCAGTTTGGAAACATTTAAATTTTTATGCTTTGTTGACAATTTTATCGAAAATTTTTTAGAAAATTCTCAACAAATCATAAAAATTTAAATGTTTCCAAACTGGGCCGAAGAAATGTTAAATAAATTGAAAAAAACTTAATACGGTATCTTCGACTTTTTACCTCAAATCTTATTTTGCTTAAAAATTTTGAGTTTTTTTCAGATATTTCGATTTTTTTTAGGAAAGCTCCATAAAAATTTCAACATATTGAGAATGCAAGTAGGATGCAACCTAGACTGCAAATTCATGCAGCCCTCCAGGCGGAGAAAACAAAAAGTTTCGACTTTTTTGTAAAGATATTTCAAATTTTTTTCAAATTTCGATTTTTTTCTCCAAGACATTTTGCCTTTTTTTTCCTATGCAATTTATGTTTTTCTCCAAACATTTTATTCAAAGAATTTTTTTGAAATTTCGACTTTTCCTGGAGATTTTATCTTTAAAATATTTTTTCTTGTAAAAATTTTGATTTTTCTCCAATATGTTTTGAGAATTTAAAAGTTTTTTAACAAAATTTTAATATTTTAAAGTTTATTTTGTTTTGTAATTTTGTTAAGAAACTAAAAATTGTTGAGTATAAGTTTAGGGTAAACTTCAAATCTGCATAAAAATAAGAAAAATTTGGGAAAGATATTGAAATTTCAAGAAAAAATCGGAATTTCCAATTTTTCTAGAAATATTAAATTTATTCTCAAAATTCTCAAGTTCAAATTTAAAATTCAAATTTCGATAAATAAAAATCGAAATTTAAGAATTAAATTCAAAATTTCAAGAGAAAGAAAATCATATTTATAAGCAAAGTTTCTTATTAGTAGAAAACATTTTTCAAAAACGACAGTTTCGGAATTAAAGAAAAAAAAAGGTTTTTTTGAAATAAATTAATTGTCAAAAATATTCTTATAATTTCGACTTTCAAAGTGGAAATTATTGAAATTTTGGAGAAAAAGAATCAACATTTTTAGAAGAGTCTCAAAATTTCGAAATTAAAATTAATTAAAATTTTGAAAAAAATTCATTACCAATTTGCTGTTCTAATTTAATTTTTTTCTAGTTATTTTGAAGTTCCAGAGAAATTTCAAAAATCAAATATTCCAGCTTGAAGCCAAGTTTTTGTGATTAAAATTTAAATTTTTGCAATTTATTTGTATATAAAATACAAGTTTTTTTAAAATTTGTTTCAAAACTTTGCACAACTTTAATTATAGAAATTTTTGTAATTAATTTTTTTAAATTTGAATGTTATTACGAAATTTTTCTCAAAAAATGTAAAGATAAAAAGAAAAACATTACCACAATCCTAAAATATTTTGAAATTTTCATAGAAAGTCAAATTTTTAAAAGAAAATAAGGACTTCGAAAAAAGTTTTCAATTTTTAAAATGGTCGACATTTTCGATCATTTTGGGAATGTAAATGAAAAACGAATTTTTCGAAAAATATCGACATTTAAAATAAATTGCAGAGTTTTTAATTAAATTTGCTGAATTCTTTGAATATTGGTGAAAACTCAAAATTATCGAAAAATTCGTAATTATCAAAAAAGTTGAAATTTTGAAAAGGTAAAATTTTAAAAAAAGTCGAAATTTTCAATAGTTTGAGTTTAAAAAAAATCTTTTCTTTTAAATCGAAGATTTAATTGGAAATGTTTAAAAAAATGTATAAATAATATTTTAAAAAAGTTTGAACTTTTTAAAAAAAGCCAAGTTTTTAAAAAAAGTCGAAATTTTCAATATTTTAAGTTTAAAAAGAATCTTTTCTTTTAGGTCGAAGATTTAATTGGAAATGTTAAAAAAAATGTATAAATAAAATTTTAAAAAAGTGTGAACTTTTTAAAAAAAGCCAAGTTTTTAAAAAAAGTCGAAATTTTCAATATTTTAAGTTTAAAAAGAATCTTTTCTTTTAGGTCGAAGATTTAATTGGAAATGTTTAAAAAAATGTATAAATAAAATTTTAAAAAAGTGTGAACTTTTTAAAAACAGCCAAGTTTTTAAAAAAAGTCGAAATTTTGAAAAAAAAAATCGAATTTTTGAAATGGAGTCGAAATTTTACGAAATATTAGTCAAAAATTTCAATAAAAGGTTTTAAGAAATGTCTGACTTGAAAAAAAAATCACAATTTTCAAATAAAGGATCGACAGTTTGCGAAAAATGTCAAAATTTTGAAAATAATGAAATTAACAAAGTTTTCTAAAAATTTTAAATTTTGGAAAATGACTGAAATATTCGAAAAGTAACGTTTTGAAATGTCGAAATTTTCATTCGAAATTTTAAAATGCTAAATATTGTCGCAGCACCCCTATTAGTTGTGGGTGGGAGCCGCCACTGGTTCTAAAGTATTGGTACTTGTAACTGAATTAGCTAATGAAACGTTTACATCTATATAGAAGCAAAAATATTCTAGATCGCATCACTCTATTGGACTATGGTGCTTTAGTATTATTAACTATCTTCAGTTTTTAATATTCCCCATCCTTAATTGGGATTCTGGATTCTGGATTCGATGTGGGTTGCCTAAAAATTTTTATAGTTTGGTTTTCTATTTTTAAAATTTTTAATTTAATCTAGATTTTTTCTCAGAAACTCAAGCTTCGTGGAGATGAAGGATCAGTTTCTGGATTTGTTGTGGGTTGCCTACATTTTAGGTCAGCACTTAGGCCACCTTTCCGGGTCCATTGTGCTATCCCCGTGATTGAGGTGTCCTTGATCATTCATTCAGTCACCCAACCTTGTTAAGAAACTGAAGAACGTCGCTTGGATGCGCCTCTCTCAAACTGGCCACAGTAGGCCCAGCGTGGATCCTCTGATTGATGCTAGTGCCAAGCAGTGACTCATCACGTGCTCGACACTCTCATCTCCTTCTAAACACCCCCTCCTTAATAAATCATCCTGTATAGCAGTAATAAGGAAACATGTCAAGTGTCCCAAATTTGATCCGTCAAGATAACTTTAATTGTCACTGTTTAAGGTGTCATGGGTCAAGAACAATCATCACTGCTGATATTCAATGACGTGAGATGGCTGAAGAGCCATAAACTATACAATATAGCATAAATACATACAATGCCAATCAAAATTCCTCTCCATTTTCTATGTGATAATGAATTTAGATTTATGAAATTTGAAGAGTGAAAATAGAGTGAAAACTGTAATGATAATCAAGCTTTATACACAACTCAAAATATAAAAACAAATTAAAATAGCTTCTAAAGTATTTAATTTTTAGAATAATTGTCAATTTTCATTTGTGTCCAACAAATTACTCGTGACCTACTGTGTTAAATAAGGTGAATTAGTACAAATCTTGTCCCCTGAAACCAAGAAAGATTAAAAAACACAACAAAGGTTACTGGCTAACGCGTTTCGATAGCCAAGCTATTATCTTCAGATCTTCAGAGAGAGTAGTATCTCTCTGAAGATTTGGAACAGTTTCCTGGGATTTAAAACAGTTTTCTGGTATTTGCAACAGTTTCCTAGCATTTGGAACAGTTTCCTGGGCTAAAACGCATCCTATTGAGGATCTCACCTTACAAGGTAGCTCTATACCAATTTTCATCAAAGTCTCATTAAAAATTGAAATAAAAATGTTGTCTCCTGAAAACAAAAAAGATTAAAAAACACAACAAAGGTTACTGGCTAACGCGTTTCGATAGCCAAGCTATCATCTTCAGATCTTCAGAGAGAGTAGTATCTCTTTGAAGATTTGGAACAGTTTCCTGGGATTTGAAACAGTTTCCTGATATTTGGAACAGTTTCCTGGCATTTGGAACAGTTTCCTGGGCTAAAACGCATCCTATTGACGATCCCACCTTGCAAGGTAGCTCTATACCAATTTCATCAAAGTCTTATTAAAAATTGAAATACAAATCTTGTTTCCTGAAAACAAGAAAGATTAAAAAACACAACAAAGGTTACTGGCTAACGCGTTTCGATAGCCAAGCTATCATCTTCAGATCTTCAGAGAGAGTAGTATCTCTCTGAAGATTTGGAACAGTTTCTGGGATTTGAAACAGTTTCCTGGTATTTGCAACAGTTTCCTAGCATTTGGAACAGTTTCCTGGGCTAAAACGCATCCTATTGACGATCTCACCTTACAAGGTAGCTCTATACCAATTTTCATCAAAGTTTCATTAAAAATTGAAATAAAAATCTTGTCTCCTGAAAACAAGAAAGATTAAAAAACACAACAAAGGTTACTGGCTAACGCGTTTCGATAGCCAAGCCATCATCTTCAGATCTTCAGAGAGAGTAGTATCTCTTTGAAGATTTGGAACAGTTTCCTGGGATTTGAAACAGTTTCCTGGGATTTGAAACAGTTTCCTGGGATTTGAAACAGTTTCCTGGGATTTGAAACAGTTTCCTGATATTTAGAACAGTTTCCTAGCATTTGGAACAGTTTCCTGGACTAAAACGCATCCTATTGAGGATCTCACCTTACAAGGTAGCTCTATACCAATTGTCATCAAAGTCTTATTAAAAATTAAAATACAAATCTTGTTTCCTGAAAACAAGAAAGATTAAAAAACACAACAAAGGTTGCTGTAACGTGTTTCGATAGCCAAGTTATCATCTTCAGAGAGTATCTCTCGGTTGTATTCTTTCTTGGTTTCAAGAGACAGGATTTGTATTTCAATTTTTGTAGATAACCAAGGACCAGTTCGTTCCATCAAAAAAAAGTAAATTAGTGGAGTATCAAATTTTGAACTTCAAAATAAACGTAAACAATTACATATTTTTGAAAACCCCAAATTATGCTTAATCAATATAAAAAATAATATATCCTTATAGCGTTCTATGTAGAATTCAACCAGAAACGAAATATAGTCGAACTTCTTGAACAACATTTTTTTTTGGCTTAATTGTGTAAAATAGTCGCTGCTAAATTAATGGTAATAAAAAATTGTTTCGTACACGTTTCGAAAACATCCTGTATAAAACTTAATATACGCAAACGGGCCCAAGCAATCCTATTAAAACATACAGTGTGTCCCAAAGTAGCGTACTGAAGAGGAGTTTCTTTTTTATTTGTAGGTTTGTGAGAAAAAGCCATTCTTTACAAAAACTCCTGCTGGATCCTCAAATCACCAAAAATGACACTATTTTCATTATTTTTTGTTAAAAGAGTTTAATTATTTGCACATTTTGGAAAATGTTATTATTTTCGGGGGTATCAAAAAATGTTATTAATAAATGAGGTTTATAATTGCAAAAAATACCAGGGCTTCGAACCGGAACTGAACCGAAAATCGAAAACCGAAAATAACCGTCATTTTCGCCAGAACGGAAACCGAAAAAAACCGTCATTTTCGCCAGAACGAAAACCGAAACGAAACCGAAAAAAATATCGGTTTATTTCGGTTCGTCGAATTTATATACTTAAAATAGTTTTTACTTCACACGTAAGATTGTATTTTTTTTTAATTTCATTTTTTTTTTTCTAAACTTTACAGTATTCCATACAACTTTCATCTCAACTTCATCTCTCATTTCTGATTAGATTAGATTAGAAACTCACAATGTCTCACATTTTCTAGAAAATATTGACTTTATACTCAAAATTTCAACCCAAATTAAAATTTTAGGTTTTTACTTGAATCTTTTATGAAGATTTTTAACTTTTTCTTGCAATTTGAACTTTTATCTATACTCTACTCTACTCTAAATATTTCTTTTTTTCCCCTAAAATTTTGAGTTTAAAATAAAAAATAATTTGTGTGTTGTATCTGCAGAATAAAGTAGTAGTGTATTTTTCACTTAAGCTAGAAAAACTCAGTTTTCGTTACAATTTTTTTTTGCAAATTTGAGTTTTTCTGAAATGTTTTTTTAAATTCCAAATTTACTTCTTTCTTTAAATTTTAATTTTCTTCTTCTCATTTAATATCTCTATTTTGGAAGTTATTAGTCAAATTTTCCATTTTTCGTGAATTTTATTTCTTCATATTCCACTTTGATTTTAGTATTCTAATTTTTTTCAAAATCCCAAATTTAAATTCCTAACGCCGACTTCCCAAATCTTCCAAAAATTCCAGGATATGATTTTTTCTCAAAATGTTCGCTAAAATCTCGCAGTTTCAAATTTAACCTAGAAATTTTTAAATTTCAAGTCAAAATTTCAGCATAAAATCCAACATGATATTCCGACTTAAAACCGGGATTTTAGAATTGGGGTCGAGATTTTTAGAGTAAACTTGAAATGATGACATGTTAAAAAATGTATAATTTAAACGTTCAATGATTTTGTTTTCGTTAAAATAGTAATTTTTATTATGAAAACTTTTTTTTCTCAATTTTTCGACTTTAGCCTCAAAACTGCGATTTGTTTAGAATTTAAAAGTCAAAATTGTGTGTTCTCTTAAACACTAGGTAATTGGTTTCCCTAAATTTCTGGTATAAATTCAAAAGTTTGGCCCTTTTCCAGTTCGGCCCTTTGCTCCTTGCACTTTTGTGTCAAAAATCCGTTCTTAAAATGTAAAATGTATTCACAAGCTTTTCAGCTACAGCTGAAATTATTTCTAAAATCTCGTCTTTAAAATTGAAATTCGTGTTTATTTTTTCAGAAAATTTGTCGTTGATATTAAAATTTCAATTTTTTCGTAAAAAATTTAAGTTTGAAAATAATTGAAGTTGCACGTTTTGGGGAATTTTTTACCTTTATTCTTAAATGTTAGCAGAAGTTAGATTTCAAACGCAAAAGTGCTAATTTTAATTTAAAAATTTTATGTTTTTTTTAATTTTGAATATTAATACAAAATCTCGAAAAAATATTCAATTTCCAGAAGAAAGACAACATTTTAAAAAAAGTCTAATTCTTGAGGAAAAACAGATTAAATTTATGACAAACAAGTTTTCAAAATTAATCTCAAAATTTCGAGTCCTGAAAATTTTGAACTTTCGAACTAAAAGTCGAATATTCGAAAATTCCAAAAAACTTATATTTGTCAAGTTCCTACAGTCACAAGTCTCAACTCTTAATTTCGAGAATATATGTATGTAATTAAATAATAAAAGTCAACATGTCAATAAAAAGGGTTAGGAGGTTGCTAGAGAAAGGCTAAATTTTGTTTAAAGTCGAAATTTTAGAAAAAAAAATAAAAAGTACATACAAGTTTAAATTTAAAACTTCAGAAAAAAATATCGAAAAAAGGTAAATACATTTATCAAAATTTTTTGAAAAATTTTACTTTTCGTGGAAATTTTGAAGTTGTTAGCAGCATTTCCAGAAAAAAATCGAATATTTGGTTTAAAGTCAAGACTTCTAAATTAGCGTGAAAATTTTGAAAACTCTTTTTTTAAATAAATTTGAAGTTCTTTTTTTGAAATTGTCACTGTTCCGCAAAATCTTAATCCAAAAATTTTTATTTTATAATTTTTGGTGCTTTTTATTTTCATTTATTTTTTTAATTTGATCTTTTTAATCGGCAGTTCCAGAAAACACAGTCGAAACAATAAAAACCAATTTTATTAGAAAAAGCGAATCAAAGTCAAAACTTCGATAGAGAACCAAAATTATGAAAGAAAAAAGTCTTAGTTTTTGATTTTATTCGCCAAAGTTCGTATATTCTAGAAGTGTTCAACTCTAGGGTACATAATTTAAGATTTTTATGAAAATTCCGAGTTTTAATTTAAAATATCTAAACTCGAAATTCCGATTTAGTTGTTTATAAAGTTTAGGTTTTTTTTTTAATTTGAACTTAAATTGAACTCAACATTCAAAATTCCAGCATAAAATTTTTAAACTTGAAAAATAAAAAATATTTTTCTTTAATTTCAGGCAAGGTCAGAGCAGTTACGTGTTGTAATATTAAAGAAAAAAAGATCACGTTTTCTAAATTATGATCAAAAATCAATTTTTAATTCGAAAAACTTTTAAAAATCAAAAAAATAAGTCACCCGGAGCTAATCCGAAAACCGAAAACCGGAAAAAACTGTTATTTTTATCGGAACGAAAACCGGAACTGAACCGATATAATTTTTTTGCCGAAAACCGGAACGAAAAAAAGTAGCGGTTCGAAGCCCTGCAAAAATGTTTCACGAATTCAGTTTTTTCATAATATTTGACGATAAAACGTCAAATACAAGTTGTAATTCCGTAATTAAAATCCGCATTTTGTTAAAAAAAAGTCTAAAATACAGAAAGACTATTGTTTCGATTGGAAATAACTCGATTTTAAAGAGGGAGCAATTTAAAAAAAAATAAGTTTAGCTGAAACGTTTGCCACAAAAGATTCCCGAAATTAGTCCAAGTTTAATAACAAAAATCAGAGTCAAACAAGTTCAAAACCGGGATTTTAAGAAATCAAAATTAAGAAAGACTCAAAATTTGTAAAACAAACTGAGTGAAGTTGAAATTTCGATTTTTAGAGTTGAAATTTTCAATTTTAAGCTGAAAAATTGAAATACAAATCTCGTCGCACTGAAATGAAGAAAGATTAAAAAACACAGCTAAAAATTGCTCTAACGCGTTTTGATAGCCAAGCTGTCATCTTCAAAAAGAAGATGAAGATGATATCTTGTCTATCGAAACGCGTTAGAGCAACCTCTGCTCTAACGCGTTTCGATAGTCAAGTTATCATTTTGAGAGAGAAGATGATGAAGATATCTTGTCTATCGACGTGTTAGAGCAATCTTTACTCTAAGGCGTTTCGATAGCCAAGCTATCCTCTTCAGAGACAAGATGAAGCTGATATCTTGTCTATCGAAACGCGTTAGAACAACCTTTTCTTTAACGCGTTTCGATAACCAAGCTGTCATCTTCAGAGAGAAGATGTTACTATATCAGAAATGCAGACGATATTAAAATGTTTGCATAAATTAAAAACAATTATGCAACAGATGCAACAAATATGGATCATGTACTACTGTTGCAGAAGAATTGTTTTTATATCAAACAGTTTGTACCCATGAAACACTTTAGGCTTCTCGCCTAACGCACTGTCAGGGTCTCTGCCTAAAAATGCACCAGAGGTTGAATTTTTGTTATTTTTTCCAACTCATATTATTGTATCAGAAGGAAAACCAGGAAAGGTATGACAAAGAGAGATGGGACAAAGAAAATTATTACCTTGGCGTTGATTATTTATAAATATTTTTTTACCAAATGATAACAAAGCGGATAATAATAAAGCATTGTAGACAAATATGAATAATGTAGTGCTGTTCCGAAAGAATTGTTTGTAGATAAAACACTTTGTAACCATGAAATATTATGGGCTTCTCGCCTAACGCACTATCGGGGTCTCCGCCTGAAAAAGCACCAGAGGTTATATTTCTGTTATTTTCTCCAATTCATATTATTGTTACAGAAGAAAAACTAGAAGGAGTAAAGCAAAGAGAAATGAGGCACAAAAAATTATTGCCTTGGTGTTAATTATTTATAAATATGTTGTTACTAGCTTAGTTGAAAATAAAACGGATAATGGTAAAGCATTGTAAACAAACATGGATCATGTACTGTTGTTGCGAAAGAATTGTTTCTAAATAAAACAATTTGTAACCATAAAATATTTTGGGCTTCTTGCCGAACGCACTGTCAGGGTCTCCGCTTGAAAATGCAGCAAAGGTTATATTTTTGTTATTTTTCCGACTCATATTATTGTAACAAAAGTAAAACTAGGAGAAATATGCCAAAGGGAGATGGAACAAAGAAAATTATTGCCTTGGCGTTGATTATTTATAAATATTTTTTTTACCAGCTTAAATGATAACAAAGCGGATAATGGTAAAGCATTGTAAGCAAATATGGATCATGTACTGCTGTTGCGAAAGAATTGTTTGTAGATAAAACAGTTTATAACCATGAAATAATTTGGGCTCCTCGCCTAACGCACTATCGAGGTCTCCGCCTGAAAAGGCACCAGAAGTTATATTTCTGTTATTTTCTCCAAATCATATCATTGTTACAGAAGTAAAACTAGAAGGGGTAAAGCAAAGAGAGATGAGACACAAAAAATTATTGCCTTGACGTTAATTATTCATAAATATTTTGTCACTAGCTTAATTCGGAACAAAACTGATAATTGTAAAGCATTGTAAACAAATATTGATCTGCAACTGCTGTTGCGAAAGAATTGTTTCTAGATAAAACAGTTTGTAACCATGAAATATTTTGGGCTTCTCGCCTAACGCACTATCGGGGTCTCCGCCTAAAAAAGCACCAGAGGTTATATTTCTCTTATTTTCTCCAAATCATAATATTGTTACAGAGGTAAAACTAAAAGGGGTAAAGCAGAGGGAGATGAGACACAAAAAATTATTGCCTTGGCCTTAATTATTTATAAATATGTTGTTACTAGCTTAGTTGAGAATAAAACGGATAATGGTAAAGCATTGTAGACAAACATGGATCAAGTACAGTTGTTGCGAAAGAATTGCTTCTAGATAAAACAGTTTGCAACCATGAAATATCTTGGGCTTCTCGCCTAACGCACTATCAGGGTCTCCTCCTGAAGAGACACCAGAGGGTAGGTTTCTGCTATTTTCTCCAATTCATATTATTGTTACAGAAGTAAAACTAAAAAGGGTAAAGCAAAGAGAGGTGAGACGCAAAAAATTATTGCTTTGGCATTAATTATTTATAAATATTTTGTTACTAGCTTAGTTGAGAACAAAAAGGATAATGGTAAAGCATTGTGAACAAATATTTTGGGCTTCTTGCCTAACGCACTGTCGGGATCTCCGCTTAAAAATGCAGCAGAGGTTATATTTCTGTTATTTTTTTCGACTCACATTATTATAACAAAAGTAAAACTAGGAGAGGTACGACAAAGAGAGATGGGACAAAGAAATGTATTGCCTTGGCGTTGATTATTTATAAATAATTTCTTACTAGCTCAATTGATAACAAAGCGGATAATGGTAAAGCATTGTAGACAAATATGAATCTTGTACTGTTGTTGCGAAAGAATTATTTGTAGATAAAGCAGCATGTAATCAAAAAATTATTGCTTTGGCATTAATTATTTATAAATATTTTGTTACTAATTTAGTTGAGAACAAAACGGATAATGGTAAAGCATTGTAAACAAATATTTTGGGCTTCTCGCCTAACTCACTATCGGGGTCTCCGCCTGAAAAGGCATCAGAGGTTATATTTCTCCTATTTTCTTCAACTCATATTATTGTTACAGAAGTAAAACAAGAGAAAGTAAATCAAAGAGAAGTGAGACACAAAAAATTATTGCCTTGGCGTTAATTATTTATAAATATTTTGTTACTAGCTTAGCTGAGAATAAAACGGATAATGGTAAAGCATTGTAGACAAATATGGATCATGTACTGTTGTTGCAGAAGAATTGTTTCTATATAAAACAGTTGTAACCATGAAATACTTTGGGCTTCTCGCCTAACGCACTGTCAGGGTCTCTGCCTAAAAATGCACCAGAGGTTGTATTTTTGTTATTTGTTCCAACTCATATTATTGTATCAGAAGCAAAACCAGAAGAGGTAAGAGTGAAAGAGATGAGACAAAGGAAATTATTGCCTTAGCGTTAATTATTTAAAAATATTTTTTTACTAGCCTAATTGATAACAAAACGGATAACGGTAAAGCATTGTAGTCAAATATGGATCATGTACTGTTGTTGTGAAAGAATTCTTTCTAGATAAAACAATTGGTAGCCATGAAATACTTTGGGCTTCTCACCTAACGCACTGTTGGGGTCTCCGCCTGAAAATGCTACAGATGTTATATTTCAGCTATTTTTTTCAACTTATGTTATTGTATCAGATATAAAACCAGGAGGGGTAATTCAAGAAGAAATGAGAAGAAATTGCCCCCCTTTCTTAAAAACCCAATAAGTAGTCACAACAATTGAATTCTTTTTTGTTGAATCAACCTTTGTTTTGGTCGTCAAATATTAACTAGGGGTCTCTTAGGAAATCTTCGAATGATTGACCCTTTTTTCCTTTTTTTTTTCGTCGTCAAGGTTTATACCCAAATGTAACCTGATAGGTAAGTATAGCGCGCCACCTAGCGCTGTAGAATTAACTGTGGAATGACTCCAATGAGTCCCATGAAAAGAGAATTGATCTAGAGTCTAAAAATGCACAAGTTTAAAGAGCTACATTGTTGCAGTCTAGATCTATTCTCTTTGCATAATTTTCTAAAAAAAAACATTATAAATTTAGAGGTTTTGTGTAATTCTACCACCAAAAATAACAACAGTTTACTATTGGTCAAATAAAAAGGAAACCTCTCTTCCGTTGGTATTTTTTTTGCTTCTGAAAATTACACATTATTTTATGAACGCGCTACGTACTGGATACATAAAGTCGTTAAGATTGTGAAAAAATATTAAAAAACGACTGATATCTATTAAAAATGAAAATTACATAAGACGTGACTCCAATTGAAATCCATAAAGCTATCACAGTTATCGTAGGTAAGGCAGCTCAATAAAAAAAAAGGATGATATGTGATATGTATTATTATATCTAACCTTAACATGAAATTGCATCTTATCTCTCAACAGCCATCAATTTGATGATGATGAAGTTCAAAGAATGAAATGTATATGTATGTATAAACGTTTGACATTTGGATTTTCCAAATTATTTAAAGAAATCAGGCGATGTCATTATTCTGGTGCACTAGTCGACAATAAAAATTTGTATTTTGCCTCGCAATGTTTACAATTATCCGTTGTTTGTAACATCCCGAACAACCTCAACCATAAGTCACTTGACGGCCTCACTTCGCACAACAATAAAAAATGACGAAGAATACCCCTCTCCATCGGGCTCTTCGTTCGCCCCCCTGGAGGTCATCCTTTCACTGGGAACATCTTGAAGATGCTCCGCGACTTCTTCAGTGTTCAGTTAGTGCTCGACTGGTGAACATGAGGGGTTTAATTAGTGCGTTATTCCTCGTAGGTGAGTATCAACGTGTGTACGCGAATTTTCAGTCATGGTTTCAGTGTCAGTGATCCTTTGACGCGTCTCTCTTGGCACTTGCCGGTGATGAAACGCGTCTAATTAGTCGATACGTGAATAACCACAGGATGATGAGAGTTACATTGTTCGTAGTGATATACCATGCGATTACGTAATGACTTCATTTTGCAAAATCCCTAACGAATTACGCTCGTGGATGAGTTTCACGATGTCATGAAACTTTTAAAAATTGAAATACAAAACTTGTCCCCTGAAACCAAAAAAGATTAAAAAACACAATAAAGGTTGCTCTAACGCGTTTCGACATCCAAGAGGGATACAGTATCTCTATCCCTTCAGAGAGATACAGAATCTCTCTGAAAATGACAGCTTGGCTGTCGAAACGCGTTAGAGAAAGCTTTGTTGTGTCTTCTAATCGTTTTTGGTTTCAGGGGACAAGTTCTGTATTTCAATTCTTGAAGATAACCAAGGACCAGTCCGTTCCAAAAAAATGAAACTTTTCGCAATGTTTTTGGGGTATCAAGTTGACTTTTGAAGCCTTAACACGGGAATTATTTCCGAGGAAAATTGTTTATGCCAATTTTTGAATCAAAAGAAATCGCTTAGAATAATTGGTGTAGAATTCAATAAAATTGGTTAAATTGATCTAAAATAAAAAGAACGAAAACACCGCTAAGTGCATTGTCAAAAATAGTTAAGAAAGGAATTTTTCGGACACGCAGAAGTGATTTCACACACAAATGAAAAGCCACAAAGTTGTAACTAAGCCCCTAGTTCAGTTAAAATCAATTACTGGATTTTTTCTTTTTGGAACAGTACGGAATAATAACATTTCCTCGTACATTTTGTTAATATGGAAGCTAAAATAGCCCATTACTAGAAACTGACAGCATACTACCAAACTAGTTTATTGATAAAAACTTAGCACTATAAATTGCTAGGGGATTTCCGAGAACTGTCAAAAAGCGCTTTTGGAAATGTCATACAAAGTGAGTCAGAAAGAATGGGCTAAGATTAAACCGGAGACACTAGACATCAAAATATTATGGATTATGAACGAGCTAACGTGCCTTGTCGTTGGTTTAAGAGTTATGGGGTGTCCAATGTTTAAAATTTTATTCTGAAATTTTTCAATAATTGAGAAAATTTGGTCAATAAAAATCTGAAAATTGGAAGTTTTTTGTTCAAGAACTGCGAATTTTAAGCTTCTAACGGGTGCTAGTTTTACCGAATTATTTACGTAAATTAGGGCACATTTTTTATCACTTGAGAACTGCTTAGAACAAGTCGAAAATCTGAAAGAACGTCCAATTCTACATAGAACAAGTTATCTTGTTAGGTCTAAATTTTGAAATACAGAACTTGTTCCCTGAAACCAAGAAAGATTAAAAAACACAACAAAGGTTGCTCTAACGCGTTTCGACAGCCCAGCTGTCATCTTCAGAAAGAAAACTGAATGTATTTTAATTTTTGAAGATAACCAAGGACCAGTCCGTTCCACCAAAAAGGTCTAAATCTATCGGTTTTTAAGTTATTTGCATCTAAAAGCTTAAATGTACTTTATTATGATTTTTATCAGGTACTGGTAATGCCACATTTTTTCAAATTTGAAACACTTGGTTTATCAGGAAGAATGCAAGTAGAATGCAACCTAGATTACAAATTCATGCAGCCCTCCTCTCCAGGCGGGTATAGTGAATCATAGGTAGCAAAACTACCAACAGTTGAAACACTGCCACCTAGCGAAGCGGTTGCTCTTTAGGAAAAAGTTCCCAGAAGACCAGGATTCTAATGCACAGACCAATAGGTTTGAAAATTTATTAGATTCGAAGTTTGGAAACCAAATACATATTTGGTTTCCAAAGTTAGATTCGAAGTTTGGAAACCAAATACCTATTTGTTTTCCAAAGTTCGAATCTAATAAATGTTCAAACCTATTGGTCTGGGCTTTAGAATCCTTGTCTTCTGGAAACTTTGGTCTGTGCATTAGTATCAGGAAGAAGTTAATTTCTTTTAGCCGTTTCGGTAGAGAATACAAGAAGCCTCGAATTCATTTAAAAATAATAGGAAATTTTTTTTCTTGACATTTAGGAAAGTGTAATTTAAAATGTTTCGAGGTAGGTGATGGATACTTCCAACATTTGATTTGAAGCTTGTCATTGTCACTATTTTTTTTTTGGTGGAACGGACTGGTCCTTGGTTATCTTCAAAAATTGAAATACTAATCTTGTTTCCTGAAACCAAGAAAGATATTAAAAAACACAACAAAGCTTGCTCTAACGTGTTTCGACAGCCAAGCTATCACTTTAGAGAGATATCTCCCTCAAGCTATGTTCTGCTAAATTGTTTGGTGAAACGGACTGGTCCTTGGTTATCTTCAAAAATTGAAAGACTAATCTTGTTTCCTGAAACCAAGAAAGATTAAAAAACACAACAAAGCTTGCTCTAACGTGTTTCGACAGCCAAGCTATCATCTTCAGAGAGATATCTCCCTGAAGCTATGTTCTGCTAAATTGTTTGGTGAAACGGACTGGTCCTTGGTTATCTTCAAAAATTGAAATACTAATCTTGTTTCCTGAAACCAAGAAAGATTAAAAAACACAACAAAGCTTGCTCTAACGTGTTTCGACAGCCAAGCTATCATCTTCAGAGAGATATCTCCCTGAAGCTATGTTCTGCTAAATTGTTTGGTGGAACGGACTGGTCCTTGGTTATCTTCAAAAATTGAAATACTAATCTTGTTTCCTGAAACCAAGAAAGATTAAAAAACACAACTTTGATAGCCTCACTATCATCTTCAGAGAGATACTGGCTATCGAAACGCGTTGTTGTGTTTTTTAATCATTCTTCGTTTCAGGGGATAAGATTTGTATTTCAATTTATTGTAACTATTACCGTTAATTGTTATTGAAGTTTACTATTACTTTGATTCTTCCTCCGTACCTTTGAAACTTTTAAGGAAAAAAACCATACAAAATGGATTCAACTTTTTAAATTTTTAATCAAAATTGCGCCCAGCTCCCCTCTATATCCGTCCCTGTATGGACAGGAACGGATATGTGCCTGTATCGAATTATCACATTAAGTATGTCTAATTAGAATGCATTAATCTTGGAATGTAGCACTGAAATTAAAGCAGATAAATTCAAATTAAAACGATCTACAAATTAGATTGGTCCATAGAAAGAAATTTTTGGTTGTACCCGATTAAATCAAAAAATTTGTCATATTAAATAATTTCAACATTTTTCTAAGAGAACTTTTAATAAACTTAACTAAATGCCAATAAAACACGATAAGCGCCATATTTTCCGAATGATATCATCAGATTTACATAATTATCAGGTAATTTAAAGAGGATTGTCAAGTAGTCTTTAGAAATGTCATATTTAATTTATTGCACTAACGCGGGAAAGAGAAGGACGTAGATAGTCGAGAGCATTTTTTTTAAATAATGAAATTTTCTGTTTCAATTTTTTTTCAGTTTAAGTGATACCACGATATTCTGCGCCAATTTAAAAATATCCCACGATTCAAAAAAAAGTGAAGATTAAAAAAAAAGCCGCAATGTTGAAATAAGTCGATATTTTGAAAAAGAGTTGACGTTTTCAAAATAAATAAAGAATTTTAAAAAGTAACGAAATTTTTAGGAAAATTTCAAAATTTGTAAAATATTCCAAAATTTGTAAAATATTCCAAAATTTCAAAAAGAATCAACATTTTAATAAAATTTGTGATTTAAAAGAATCGATATTTACAGATAAAGTTCAAATTTAATTTTTAAAGTTTCAAAAAAGTCAAAATTTTGAAATTTTCATAGGGAGTTACGATTTTCAAAGAAAATTGAACTTTTGGAAAACATCAACATTTAAAAAAAAATAATATTAACATTTTGGAAAAATCGACATTTTCAAAAAATTCAAGGATTTTAATAAAATGAAGAAATTTTCAAAACAATTTGAAGCTTAAAAAAATGTCGAGATTTAAGATAATTTGAACTAGTGAAAGCAGAAATTATTGAATAAAACTAAAAATGTTTAATAAGTTTTTGACGAAATGTCGAGATTTATTTTGAACGATTTTCAGTGAAAGCAGTTATTGAATAAGAGTGAAAATGTTTAACAAATTTTTGACGAAATGTCGAGATTTAAAATAATTTGATCGATTTTCAGTGAAAGCAGAAATTTTGGAAGAACCTAATTATTGAATAAGGAGAAAAATTTTTGACAAATCTGACGAAATGTCGAGATTTACAGTAATTTGAACGATTTTCAGTGAATGAAAAAATTTTGGAAGAACCTAATTATTGGATAATGAGAAATTTTTTGTTGACAAATTTTTGACGAAATAACGAGATTTCAAATAATTTGAACAAATTTCAGTGAAAGTAGAAATTTTGGAAGAACCTAATTATTGAATAATAATGAAAATGTTTTACAAATTTTTAACGAAATATCGAGATTTAAAGTAATTTGAACGATTTTCAGTGAATGCAAAAATTTTGGAAGAACCTAATTATTGAATAATGAGAAATTTTTTGTTGACAAATTTTTGACGAAATAACGAGATTTCAAATAATTTGAACAGATTTCAGTGAAAGTAGAAATTTTGGAAGAACCTAATTATTGAATAATAATGAAAATGTTTCACAAATTTTTAACGAAATATCGAGATTTAAAGTAATTTGAACGATTTTCAGTGAATGCAAACATTTTGGAATAACCTAATTATTGAATAATGAGAAATTTTTTGTTGGCAAATTTTTTGCGAAATAACGAGGTCTCAAATAATTTGAACAATTTTCAGTGAAAGTAGACATTTTGGAAGAACCTAATTATTGAATAATAATGAAAATGTTTCACAAATTTTTAACGAAATTTCGAGATTTAAAGTAATTTGAACGATTTTCAGTGAATGCAAAAATTTTGAAAGAACCTAATTATTGAATAATGAGAAATTTTTTGTTAACAAATTTTTTACGAAATAACGAGATCTCAAATAATTTGAACAATTTTCAGTGAAAGTAGACATTTTGGAAGAACCTAATTATTGAATAATAATGAAAATATTTCACAAATTTTTAACGAAATTTCGAGATTTAAGATAATTTGAACGATTTTCAGTGAAAGCATAAATTTTAGAAGAACCTAATTATTGAATAATAATGAAAATTTTTCACAAATTTTTGACGAACTGTCGAAATTTAAAGTAATATGAACGATTTTCAGTGAAAGCAGAAATTTTGGAAGAACCTAATTATTGAACAAGAGTGAAAATGTTTGACAAAATGTCGAGATTTAAAGTAATTTGAACGATTTTCAGTAAAAGCAGAAATTTTGGAAGAACCTAATTATTGAATAAGAGTGAAGATTATCAAAAAATTCTAAAATTTTACAACAATTACAAAACTCAAAATTTTGGTTCAACGTGTAAATACGACCTAGACTACACAAGTGCAGCCCTCTATATATCAAGACGTATATTGCAGGAAGCATATCGCATTGCCCGATAGATGGCGCTTTATAGAAGTTACTGAACTTGAATAAAGTTCAAGTAACTACTATATTTGCCGGCAGAGGTGGATTTATCGGATTTAGGTTGGGTTTTCTACACTGGTGAGATCTAACAAGGTCGAAACGGACGGTCATTCTGGATCCCAAATCTAAACCTAATAAAATGCCTCAGCTTTTATCGATCTCTGCATTTGAAAATTTTGGTTTCTTGAAATTGTAAAAAAAGTTAGGTAAAACTTTAGAATCGAAATTTTTTAAACAATATTTTCAAAAATGTTGAGATTAGGGATGATCGATATTAGAAAAACA
The DNA here is from genome assembly GCA_028583605.1 of Dastarcus helophoroides. Taxonomy (NCBI): domain Eukaryota; kingdom Metazoa; phylum Arthropoda; class Insecta; order Coleoptera; family Bothrideridae; genus Dastarcus; species Dastarcus helophoroides. Next base: position 2,690,536 of record CM053325.1, read on the forward strand.
TCGATATTGACATCAATATTAACATCGGTTCAAAAGTATCGATGTACGATGAATATCGAAAGAAAAATATCGATGTTCGAAAACATCGATGTTCGAAAACATCGATGTTTTAGGTGAAAAAAACAATCCATTTTATTATAAGGCATACATATAGTAAGCGACGTAAGCAAATTTATGGTAGATTGTTGGGTTACATGACTGCAAAAGTTTGAGTTTACTGGACAGACATAGAGTACAATATAGAGTAGATTTACGATACCTATTATTTCGTTTTCGAAGTTTCATTACTAAAAAAAATTAAGTTCTACCAACACTCGCTCCCACTTTATTCTTAGATAAGAAAAAAAGTTGACCATGGCTTAAAATTGACAATTTTTTATTTCGTTGGTTTTAATTTGGTTACATCGATTAGCGACATCTAGTGTAAATTGGGCGAAGGTAAAATAGTACTAATAGCAACATTAATCAGCAGCGTTAGTTACACCTAATCACGCTAGATGGCCTAGCCCTAGACTTAAGAGTATATCGATATCGATGCTCCGATTTTATTCTCATAACATCGATGTGTCAATATTATCGAAAACTTAACATCGATATTAAAACACCGATTTTCCACTAAACATCGATGTTCATTCACCATCGATGAATATCGATCATCCCTAGTTGAGATCCAAATTTAAACTGAAAACTTAACATTAAGGAAATACCTCATATTCACAGTTTAACATGATCTGGATTTTTTAAAACAAATTTCGACAATACCTGAACTGAAACTTAATATTTGTAATTTTTTTCGAATATTTTTCCAGATGTTTTCGAAATTTTAATTTTTTTTTGAAATCCTGAATTGATATCGATATTTCGATAAATTAAAATACGACAGAAAGGTCTTTTTGGATGCTAATGGAAGCAAAATTGTAAAAGGGTTTCCGGTAAGCTTCCCTACTGATAAAAGTCACGACACGCCACTGATGCATACCATTTAATTGGAATAGGAACAGCACGAATTTTCTTATTGTCAATTAAAATCTGCTTTATGAGAAAGAAACTGTTTGAATAATAATAATAAGAAACGAAGAAAAAATATTTAAATAATTTCTGAATGATGACATTAAAATTGCCTTATTAAAATGTAATTTTAAAAGCATTATAAATTGACCTTTAGGTGAGGAATTTATCTAATTTATAGCCGTAGTACAACAAATCAATTCATATTTAAAATGAAGTGTCTCACCTTTTTTAAATTTCCAAGCTGCTTCGCCATAAAACTTCCCAATTCAGAATCTCAACATTCATCAATAAAATTTAAATAATTCCAAACTGGGTCGCAGAAATGTTAGATAAAATTAATAAACATTTGCAATGTTATATTTTACTGCTCTAAAATGTCTAACTTAATCTCGACTTCAGGCAAAGTGCTCAATCGTTCGAATATATTCTATACGATAGATATTCTTTTCATTAGAATAGCATAGAATAGAATAGAATAGAATAGAATAGAATAGAATAGAATAGAATAGAATAGAATGGAATAGAATAGAATAGAATAGAATAGAATAGAATAGAATAGAATAGAATAGAATAGAATAGAATAGAATAGAATAGAATAGAATAGAATAGAATAGAATAGAATAGAATAGAATAGAATAGAATAGAATAGAATATGAACAATTCGATCGAGTTGTCCAAATTACTATTTGTAATGAATACAGTTGTACAAAAATATTGGTGATTTGTGAACGAAATTCGTGACGCAAATTAAAAAAGAAATTCTCAAATTGTTATCTTTTCTTTGTTGAGGTCAAATTTTGAAACAAACCGGAAATTCTATGAAGCAATTACTAATAATTGTCTTGCATTTCTTCTTCTTCTAATTTATAACTAAATAAACGTTGACAGATGACTTATAAATGCTAAATAAAGAATAATACAATTAATATATTAATTCCTTCACCTGATAGTTGTATAGAGTTGCTTCTAGAAAAGTAAACTATTCAGGTAGTACATAACACTATCACGTAAGTTTACATATACATATAATTGTGATCGGTGGGGGTCACATTCCCATAATTAATCCACTTGAGTACAAATGCTCAGCATTACATTAAAATCTTGTGTTGAAGTTTGCATAATTGTATTGTTAACTCGAACACACATTAGACACTGTTGCATAACGGATATTTCACACGTTAAAAGTTAATAATCTCCGCATTTTTTTAGCCAAAGCTAAAGTTAGTGATGATTAAATTGTAAATTCTTCCAAGTTTGTACCGAAATATGCTAGAAATAAAATTACAGTAATTGATTATTGAAATACGAATCTTGTCTCCTGAAACCAAGAAAGATTAAAAACACAACGCGTTTCGATAGCCAAGCTATCATCTTCAGAGAGATGCAGAGTCCGTTCCACCAAAAAAAGCTTAAAATGTTAAAGAAATTAGTTGTTGGCTTTATTAGACTTAAACATCTAACCTTTGTTGCTCTACAGCAACCTTTGTTGTGTTTTTTAATCTTTCTTGGTTTCAGGGGACAAGAGTTGTATTTAAATTTTAAAAGATAATCAACGACCAGTCCGTTCCACCACAAAAAAAAACAGTAATTAATAGTGAGGTTGGAATATGGATTGTTTAATTTTATGTTTATTTTTATATTAGACATTATTGATAAAAAAATAATTTGGTCTTAGTGGTCATTGTGGTATTAGTGCCATATTTGTGTGAGACCCACTCGCTCTTGGACATTTTTTTTCGTTATTCGGACGGCAGGAGAAAAATATTTTTGTTAGTAGTGGAGATAGAAAATCGACTAAGTGGGCAAAGTAGTCCATCAACCCACTTGTTTATTTAAAATTAATTTAACAGAAAACAATGTTAATTTTTTTCAAAAAATTTCAGTTTTTTCTTAAAATTTTCGTTAAAGAAATAAATTAATAGTAACTTCATTTTAAAGTCAGTTACCATTAAAAAATACACGAAATTAGTGAAAAAAAATGTTCTCCCCTGTTTTGAAATGTTGACTTAAATTGAGTATATTTCGCTGCGTGTTACAATTTTCTAGATAGATTTCGATATATTTTTTTTAACTTGACATTTTTTTGATTTTGGCATTTTTTTCTCAAAATTCCGAATATAAACTTGTATTCTTTCCAGAAATGTTAAATAGCTTTTCTCAAAATGTGCACTTCGCTTTAAACATCGACCTCGACTTTTGAATCCATTAAAACTCACTAATTATGAAATTGAAATACAGAACTTGTTCCCTGAAACCAAGAAAGATTAAAAAACACAACAAATGTTGCTCTAACGAGTTTCGACAGCCAAGCTGCCATTTTCAGAGAGATACTCAAGTCAAGTTCTGTATTTCAATTTTTGAAAATAACCAAGGACCAGTCCATTCCACCATAATTATAAAATGGTTTACACATTTTTAAAACAACATTCGGGGTGGTTTTAAATATTTTAAATAACTTAATACTTTTAACTGATTGCACCTCATTCATAAATTGAAACTAAAACTGCGCCACTTTCCTGAATACTCTAATAGTTTGTTTTTTTACAGGAATATGGGAGAGGGCTTCAGCACAGTTCCTGAACAACAGACCGTTTCCCACCTACAGCTTAGAGAATATGCCTGACACGGATTTCTCCTGTAGGGATAAAATTTTGGGAGGATACTACGCAGATGCTGATACCCAATGTCAAATGTTCCACGTCTGTGTCAAAGTGGCCGGAGTTGGTGTAAGTAATTAAAGAGCGCAATAGTTTGAACTGGTGTCGTATGCACGTAGAATACAACTTGAACTGCAAATTCATGCAGCCCTCTAGACATGTATAGTTTAATCATAAGCCATAAGTAGCTGAACTACCAACAGTTGAAACACTGTCACCTAGCGAAGCGGTTGCTCTCTGGGAAAATCCCCAGAAAATAAGGATTCTAATGCCCAGACCAATAGCTTCGAACATTTATTAGATTCGAAGTTTGGAAACCAAAGACTGGGTTCATTTAATGATATAAAAAGCCTTTGTCGTCTCGATGTGACTAAGCTGATATTTTGAGGAGCGTTTATCGACTCTGCTTATAATTCGCAAACGCTGATGAGTAGAACCAAGCGAAGCATTTTTTTCAAAATTGGGAAAAACTAGAACTTTTCTAGAAAGTTAACTTTTTATATACTTTCGAGAAAAGGGTTGCAATTACAAATTTAAGTTCCAAATTTCGAGAAACATAAGAAATATTGAAAAAAATATGTTGCTACTAGCATAGATATTATTTCAATATCATTCATGAGGGGCAGTTGTGTCAAATATAACATTTCATTGATTTTTTTTTTCAACAGCAGTTCTCTCCATCTCAGTCAATTGAAGCTATACTGGTTCAATTTACCCCTAATATGGATAGGAGAACACTGTTATATTTGTCATTGTATAAGTGATATTAGTTCAAATAAATAGTTCTTGATTGCCTATTTTAAATGAAATGAGGGGAAACTATGGCAAATATAACATTTCATTGATTTTTTTTTCAACAGCATATAATTTTTCTCTAAGCTTTTCAACCAACCCGACCTGAAATTGGAGCTTTTAAAAAACTGTTACAAAACGATGGAGAAGTCAACTAAGTCACTGTTTCAGTAAGAGGAACTTGATAAACCTAGACTTAGTAAATGTAGATTTTTCAAAATTCTCACCTATCAAAAAACTTTACGTTTTCGAACTATAATAAATGAAGGCAATAATTGAGAACACACTAATTATGTTTGACTTGGGCAAGATGTAGGAAATAACGAAAAATATAATTATCGCTATGAACTGGTAATTATTAAAGATTTCTCTCTTTTACTAAATTGAGCAATCAGGATGATTGGGTGAACGTTCTCTCATCTTATTTAAATCGACAAGAATGCGTATTTCGGTTAGCCAATTGCAACATCGATAATTTAAACGAATTCCCCTCGAGCACAATTAGGCGATTTATAAATCAGTTTATTGGTCAAGGTTCGCAGATTCCATAACTTTAGAAGTCGTAACAAAGCCCCACAACTTCTTTTAGGATGTTCGGATTGAAATACAAGGTTGGCTCAATTTTCTCAACGCTTAAATACTTCTTGCACAACGAGCGACGTTAGTAATAAATTTCCGGTAGTTGCCGTGAACGTTCGCATACAATTTGCAATTATTATAAATATCGCACGAAACTAGAATCATAAATGTTATCCAACAAGTGGTAATTGTGATAAAAAGATGCAACGTCAATAAAATATTTTTACGACTCTGCGTCATCACGTAATGGAGATGTACAACATTACCACAGACATTACGTTCATAATAGAATGTCAAAGGTTGCCGAAGCTGTTAAAATAGTTTTATTCTTGGTCTTGCAGAGCGTTATACAATAATTAATTTTTTTTCGCATTTAATGTCGTCTCTAGTAAAGGTACGAAGTCCTCTCTGTCTTCTTCATCTAAAAAAAATTCGATTTCTACTTTGCAAGACGAAAGTTTAAATTTGGAAGCAAAAGAAATTGATTTTAAAATTGAAACTATTAGTTTTAGAATCGAAATTGAAAAGAATGTTGAAATTGGGATTTCAAATTTCAAGAAAAAGTATGTTTTTTTGTGATGGAACGAACTGGTCCTTGGTATAATAATTTCAACTTGCAACATCTCTTGATTGTAATCCTTAGCAGTAATTGGCTTCAATTAGAATATAACAAAAATGTTCCTTTTAAGGTGGTACTGTCAAAAGTTAGTTAAATGAAACCTGCGTCCATTAAGTACTTATGTGACTAACTAATAGCTAATATAGTTGGAAGTGTTTGCAACAACATGCTGATGAAACCAAAGAAGGCTGAAACCGTCAATGATTGTAGTTGCAAATATTTTCAACTTTGAGTGCAGTTTATCAAGGAACATTTAATTGGCACTTTTAGAACTTTCCAGTTTATTTCCTAAGATGTCCACTATGCAAGTAGAAGAAGTAGAAGTGAAATTTCAACTTTCTTTTCAAAGTTTCAAATTGTTAGTCAATATTTATCCTTTTACATCCATTTCAATGAATGGATTTGGAATAAATGAATTTGGAATAAATTCTATTATTACGAACCATAGTAATTTTGGTGGAACGGGCGTGTCCTTGGATTTCTTTAAAAATTGAAAGCAATAAAGATTAAAAAATACAACAATAGTTGCTCTAACGCATTTCGATAGCCCAGAGAGATATTGAATAGTAATAATAATAATACCCTTAACCAAGTTGCTATGGAACACTAATTAGCAGAAACGTACTAAATCTTGATATTTTCCATTTTACTATGAAAAACTCAAGCCGTCTTAAGACGAGAAACAAAATAATTAATAATAATGCACCCCAAATCTTAGAAGAAATTACAGCAATTAGACTACTCGGTTTCATAATAATTATAAGTTATAGCACTACTACATTCAGTAGAAGTATTTCATAAAAAATTCATCTCATGAGTTAATACACGACCTTGAATATCTTTCGTATTGCAGGTGCAGGACTTCCGCTTCCTTTGCCCCAATGGTACTGCTTTCGATCAAGACCATCAGATCTGTGCCGAGTGGGAGGACGTGGATTGCGACGCTACTACATTGTATTACTCCAGCGACAATTTCGATTTATACAGAATTGGCTCAGGTATATTTTCATTTACAGTTTTAGCCTTAGGGTAGATTTGTCGCAATAATAATCACTTTCACTTACATACATGCTCGAGCTAAACGCCTCAGGTGTCCCCCGCGTTTATCATACCATAGATATTCCGTTATTCCGTCATCCGATTGCACATCTTCTCGACTTAAGCTAATCAAGTTCCCATGCAAATATTCCAATATGTTAAAATAGGAATTCGCTTTGGCAAGCGTAGAATTTATTACATAATTAAAATTATTCATTAAACACTTTATCAGTTGATTTGGCTTCCACTCTCCAACTCAAAGAAGTTTCTCTTTTTATCTTCTGTGATACTATTGATACGCTATTTACTACTTTCAATGATTAAACTAATTAAAAATTAATTAACGAATTGAATGTACTCGCTGCATGCGGCAATAAAGCGACAATTTAATAACTGACATTTTCTAACGACATAATTATTTCAGGTTTTGAATCCAAAGCCAAAAAGTACGGAGAAGACGAAGAAACCTTCTCGCTACAAAGAGCCGAAACTGGCGACGCCCGTATAAATAAGGAACACCAAACCCAGAGGGTCAACCAGCAAAAGGAAAATTATAATCAGTACTATCAGAAAAAGGCAAGACAACAGGAACACGAACGAGATATTTTCAAGGGTTCCAGCAGCTCAAACTTTTTCAACAACAGAAACAACGGTAAAGAAGCTGACGAAGACTACGATGATAATGTGAATGTGAATCAGAATAGAGACGAAATTCAAAGGAGGAAAATCGTGAGGAAGCAGCACAAGAGACCAGAGCAACAGCAGCGACAACCTCAACAGCGACCACAAGCGCAGCAGCAACAGTCGCAACAGCAACAAACGCAGCATCAACCTGAAACGCAACATCAATCACAAGCGCAGCAATATCAGAATAGTAGAGGGCAGTTCCAGAACAGGGAAACTGTTAGAACTAAACCTAAGCGACCTCAACAACAAGATGAACAAAGGACGACAAGCCGTCCACATAGACCTACAGGCTTTGTTAATAATTTTGCCGGCAGCAGCTTCGTACCAACCACCTCTAGACCTTCATCAACCACTATCAATGCGGATCAGTATACCACAGCCATCAATAAATACAAGATAAGAACTGGGCAAAATTATCACACTCAGAACAATTCTCCAACACCTGTTTATACAATAAGTACCCCTGCCCCGTTTAAACAAACTCAAGTGTACAACATTAATCAGTTCAGTAACGCACAAATCACTGAAAAATCCAAGCAAACCGAAAATTATCCAAGTACTACTCAGAAGAATAATCAAAATTATAATACACAATCTAGTACACCAGTGACGTATCAGGCTTATAAAGCCACAGGTCAATACAATACAAATTATCAACAACCGTCATCACCTGCTCCATTTAAGCAAACAGAGAACTATCCAAGCAATAACCCCCATTACAAAAAACCAACCACCCCCGTTAAACAACAAAATGAAAATTACCCAACAACTTTCTCACCTAAATTCAACCAACAGTACAATAGTCAAAATTACCCGACGACTTTCGCCCCAAAAACTTACAACCAAGCAAACCAACACTCCGTTAACAACCAGCGCGATACCACCACCCAATACAAACCAAATCAACCCCAACAACAAAACTACAACTACCAACAAAGATCGAGCGCCGTACCAACCTACAACGCGCAACAAAGCACCCCAAAATCCACCCCATACACCCAATACACCCCTACGGTTCCAAAAGTACCCCAAACCACACCAGTGAGCAGATCGAATCGTTTCGACGAAACCCAATACGATGACGGCTCGTACGATCCCACCAAATACGAATACGACACCGATAAGAAAGAAGACGAGTTCCTGCGCACCGCCCACAGCCAGAACATCGCCAACAGCCGCAACGAGTATGCCAAAGCCAAAACTCCCCAAGCCACATCTAAACCCTACTTCGAATCACCAAGACCGTTTTCGGTTAGCCCAAACACGCCGAAAGCGACGAGTACGTCCAGCCAGGTGAACGAGCAGAAAATCCGACCGGTTCCCCAGCGACCAAGCGGGCACCAAGCGCAGACTGGCCAGCAGCATCAAGCGCAGAGTGGGCAGCAGCATCAAGCGCATAGTGGGCAGCAGCATCAAGCGCAGAGTGGGCAGCAGCATCAAGCGCAGAGTGGCCCGCAGCATCAAGGACAGAGTGGCCCGCAGCGTCAAGCTCTAAATGGTCAGCAGCATCAAAATAACCAACAGCATCAAGCTCAAAATAGCCAGCAGCATCAAGTTCACAGTAGCAAAGCTAAGAAAGTTAAAGATGTCAGCTATGACTACGCTTACTACGACACAAATGTAGGTAGCGAGCCAGAGTATGAAATCGACACGGAAATTAAAAAGGCGACGGTCAAGAATTAAGCTAAGTTTAAATTATGTTAAGTTATTTTGTTTTTGTAAGTCTGTTGCCCCCTTTGTCCGCCCGTCCTTTTACCCTCATGAGGTCAATTATGACTAACAGTATTCTAAAACTAAAACAGTGACGTGACTTAATTTTAGTTTTGTACATATTGTATTATTTTATAGTAATAAACTACTGTTAAATTAACCGCTGTCTTGTTTTTTGAGTTGTGGGCTCCTCCACAGTATTCATAGGGGGCGTGTAAGAGCAAAAGTGAAAAAAAAAGTTTAGAATTGAAATACAAAACTTGTCCCCTGAACACAAGAAAGATTAAAAACACAACAGAGGTTGCTCTGTGCTTGTATTTTTTAACCTTTCTTGGTTTCGGGGGACAAATTTTGTATTTCAATTTTTGAAGATAACCAAGGACCAGTACATTTCACCAAAGAAAAAGTTTAATCAATATATGGTCGCATATCAACAGTTAATAAAATATGAATGAAAATAATTGTTATAGATCAATGGTGTGCTCTCTATTACACTGTAATGTGGATTAAAGATTCAATAAAACAATATTAAATTAATTAATTTTTAAATTTTCATAAATCGTAACGTTCGTGCCGATGTATAAAAAAGCTGTGGATTTCACGGGTGCATCCTGAAATGCATGACGTTTTTCTCTTATAAATGCTCCACAATCCGATTAAGGCGGCGGTCTGGTTCTCTTAAAACGTCGAAATTCTTCGCTTGCCATTTTACAAACTACGTCAACACTATCGCTTAGAATTAAATCAAATTTAGTAATAATCTTCAGAAATGTTGGGGAATTCGGTCTTTGAAAGCAGATTTTTGATTTTTGTCTTAGTATTCCCACAAATGGGCGTACAATTTGTCTCCTTTTTTGCCTGTTTTCAGAAGCGAATATCTCGGAAACTAAACGGAATTTGAAAAAAGTACTTCCAAAGCGCGAATTCGACATCCTTGCTTTATAAGTTCTCCAAATTTGAAAACAAAATATTAAAAAATAAAGCCACCATTTGTAAAATGGGAGAGCGGTGTTTGGCCTAAAAATTGCGCTTAGATTTAGGTTGCCCTCACTCGGGTCAGACTGGGTACGGAGACGGACGTGATGCGGAGCAGAGAAATTTTTGCCCTTTCCCCAATAAGTTATCAACGAACGAAGTATCTTCGGCTTCCACAGCTCATATTTCTTTATCTAAGCACGGCAGATATATCATAATAATAATAAACAACATTAAAACATTTGTTCTACCAGAGTTTGAGAGTAAAATGAATTGTTTAGTATTTCTAGCTTACAATCATTTACTGAATATTTAGTGGTTTTTGTTTTGATATATTTAGAAGAATTTTTTTCTCTCCTAATTAACATTTTTATATTACTCTTTGGAAAAATATAAATTGTTTAGGTAAATAAATGCTATGAAAGATTTAAGCAAAAAAAAAATTGATTTTATATTGTAACGCAATGTAAATAGATGAAATAGGATTTAGAATAGAATTGTAGAATTTAGTAAATAAAAAAAGTTTCTAGAAGGATCTGATAAGGGGAAAGCGGCCGCGATAACGAAACAAACGTCAGATAAGCGTTCCAGAAGTTTCGGCATTCGATAAGCCTTATCTGCCGAAAATTCTGGAAGTCGGCGGCCAAAACTATAAAAAGGCGATCAGCTTTCCCTCGAGTCAGTCAGTTAGAATCAGTGTAATTAGTGAGTTAGTAGAAGTGAGTTAATTGTAAATTGTTGAGTTCAGTAATAAAGTGGTCTTATTCGATAAGTGTAATCAATCGAACCAATAAGCCCGTAACAATATTATTTAAATTGGAAATGTTATATTCTGCTAGCATCGAAAATCGACCAATTATATCTGCAAAGAACGAAATTGTTTTTCACATAATTAATTAATAGGTATTTAGATGCAGATATTTAGTCCTTATCTTGACGATAGGAGAAAATGCGTGGGAAAATAAAAATTTCAGCTCTGAAAATTTTGAATTCCTCGAAAATTTTGGCTTTTTTCAAAATTTCGATAGTTTTTTGAGAATCTCCTTTTTTTTTTAAATCTCAACTTTTTTCACAATTTCGACATCTAGAAACTTTGGACTGTTTTTGAAAATTATGAATTTTTTTGAGGAATATGATTTTTATGATAATTTTGACTTTTCCTTATTTAGTTTTGAAAATTTCGACCACTCACTAAATATTTCGACTTTTCTTGAGAATTGCTATTTTTTGAGGCATATTTTCAACTTTTTTTCAAAATCTCTAGTTTTTATTGAAGAATTTAACATTTTTAATTTCTATTTTTTTAATGATTTCTACTTGGACATTTTAAAATTTCCACTTATTTCAAATTCTCATTAAAAAAAAACAAAATTTTGACTTTATTAGAAAATGGTAACCATTTCGAAATTTTCCCTTTTTCTAAAATAGTGCTATTTTTGGAATTTCCTAAATTTGTCAAAATTTCAACTTTTTCATCAAATTTTTATTTTGCTGTAGATCTCGACTTCCTTTAAAAAATTTTGCTTTCAATTTCGACATTTTAAAAAGGTGTGCAAATGAATAATTCCGACAAGGTCAACATTTTCGAAAATTCGAATTATTAGAAAAAAAGTCGAACTTATTAGAAAACCGAAACAAAAATGGTAACATTCCAAAACTCACGAATTAAAAATAAAGGCAAAAATTTTGTGGAAATTTAGAATAACGTTGTCCCAAATTTAAATTTTTCGAAAAAAGTTGGAATTTTGAGAGTAAAACCGAAGTGCCAACAAAGAAGAATTTTCAGAGAAAATTCGCAATTTCGAGAAAAGACTGTGCTTCCGTATCTTTGTACAAAAGTTTATGTTAATTTTAAAGGAATTGACAGCAGACAAAAGGGTAAAAGAAAGCATTTTTAAGTCACCTATTTCTAACTATGTACTTTACCTGCTTAGAGAACTGAAAGAGGGAATACGTGTCAAAGAATTTTTTTATAAGTTTGCAATTCGGTAGCCCAATTTCAAGCTTTTCTCTCGAAACTTTGAATTTAAAGTTTAAACTATTCGAAGTTTCCCAGAGATTTTGAAATTTTATGGAAAATCTCCACAAGAATATCGAATATTTCAATTTAAAATCAAAATTTTGTGACTAATGAGAACTCGAGCACTTCCTTACATAAATCTCATTTTTTAAAAATTTGTTATTTTTCAAAAATTTCAGTTCAATTATAAAATCGTTCTTTGTATCATAATTCAAAGAGAACAGATAGAATTTTTGTTAAAATTTTGACTATTTTTTCAAAATTTCCAATTTAGATCTGAAATTGTTTTTTTTATTTGAAATTGCAATTCTAGAAAGAAAAATTAAATTTTTAGCTTTTACTTTCCAGTCAAAATGAAAATAACAAAAAAACCTATTTTTTAAATTTTAAAGTAAACTAACATTTCAGATAAAAGTCGAAAAAAAATTATTAGAAAAAAGTTCATACAACGTCTTTTTTAATTTCAAAATTCCGTGAAAAATTTTTAAATTTCTGGCATAATTTTGTTCAAGGTTTTTTCCAGAATTTTGACTTCTCAAATTCCGGAACCTAAATTCGAGTTTAAGAAACTATGAATTCTAAATTCGAACTTAAGAAAATAAATAAATAAAAATGAATAAAAATTGACATTTGTAAAATGAAAATTTCGGAAATCTTGTAATTTCGATTTTTTTTCTAGAAATTCTATTTTAAAGTCTAAGATTTAGGAAAATAATTTGAAGTTTCCAATTTAAACTTTCTGATTTTTTTTCAGAATTTATTTAAATATATCCTTTTTCAAGTTTAACATTTTCACTCATTTCTCGAAATTTTGTTTTTAAAAGTCTAAATTTTAACAGACTCTTTAAATAACATAAAATTTTGACATTTTAGTCGAAGTTTACAATTTTTTTCAATTTTAGTGGAACATATTGGTCCTTTGTTATCTTTAAAAATTGAAATACATAAATTGTCCCCTGAAACCAAGAAAGATTAAAAATACAACAAAGGTTACTGGCTAACGCGTTTCGACAGCCAAGCTATCATCTTCAGAGAGATAGTGACTGAAACCAAGAAAGATTAAAAAAACACAACAAAGGTTACTGGTTAACGCGTTTCGGCAGCCAATCTATCATTTTCAGAGAGATGCTGAAGATGATATGATAGATTGGCTGTGGAAACGCGTTAGAGCAACCTTTGTTCTGTTTTTTAATCTTTCTTGGTTTCAGGGGACAATTTATGTATTTCAATTTTTCTCAAACTCTCGACTTCATAATCTCAATATTTTGAAGTTGTTTCTTGTAAATTTGATTTTAGTCTGAAAATTTTGACTTTATTCTCCACATTTTGTTTCTGAAGTCGAAATTAAAGAATAGTTTCTATTTTTTTGAAAAATCTAAAAAGGTTCTAAACAAAATTCCGAATTTTTTTGAGAAATTTTGACTATCTTTTTGAAATTTTAATTTGTAATTTTAAACTCGAGATTTTCACTTCTTTCACAAAATTTTGGTCTTAAAGTTGAATAGTCGATTAGGTCTTAACATATTAAAGTTGTTTACTGAAATTTCGACTTAAATAACGAAATTTCAATTCTAATGCCTACAATTAAGAAAAAAATAGTAATTTCAAGTGAACACTTGAAACTGTAGATTTCGAAAAAGTTTCCAATTTTAAAAAATGTTGAGGTTTCACGTTAGTCTTAAATTCCGTATTTAATTAAAAAATAAATACTTTTTCGTAACTCTGGAATAACACAATTAGAATTATGAGTTCTGAAAAAAGTCTACAATTCTTCACGGGCAAAATTTCAAATTTAAACTTGCGATTTTATTAAAATAATTGAAAATTTGTATAAAATGGAAATTAGTAGATACAAAATCGAGAATTTCAAAGAATCTTCTCGGAATTTAAAAAAAAGGTCCATATAGAAAAAACAAATTGGGCAATTAAGACTCACTTTCACAAATAGAGGAAAAAACCCTTTCAGGAAAATTAAGAATAGAAAAATAAAAGTTAAATGCCTAAATACAAAATTTAAAATAAAAACGAAATTTTGAGATAAAATCGATATTTATGAGTTACATCATGCACGCACGTCCCTGAAGTCGAATTGGTAAAAAGTCAAATTTCGATAAATAAATCAAAAATTTCCGAAGAAAATAGTTTTCGGGAAACTTTCGTTTTTTTTGTTAAAATTTCAACAATCCAAATATCAAAAAAAAATTTAAATTTTCAAAAATTATTTGGTAATTCTGTTTTAATTCTATAATGCACAGACCAATAGGTTTGAACATTTATTAGATTCGAAGTTTGGAAACCAAATACCGGTTTCGGTCTTGTTAGATCTCGTCAGTTTGGTATATCCAACTCGAATGCTAATAAATGTTCCGACAAGTAAGTACTAAAACAATCACAGACGTCAAGCGAGTGACTCTTTAGTACCACCACCTATTGGTCCATAGAGAAACTATGGCCATCGCCAACAATGTCGTATGCAAGAAGAATGCAACCTAGACTACAAATTCATGCAGCCCTCCTTGTTTATCAAAGCGCGACAAAAAAATACTAATTTAAGAAACAGGTCAAAATCTTCACTTGGAAGTTTGCAAAGAAATATAAATACTAAACCAACTGCTATCAGCACATTTCCTTAAGGTATCCAAATGGATCGAGTTACACAGTATCATATATCGGTAAAGTGACGATATGAAAGATTGCGAATTCGAACGACGTAAACCGAACTTCTTACTCAATTCCCCTGCGAAACCCCTTCCGGCTCTGTTCTCCTAACCCCCCTCAACAGGGCATTTAAATTCGAGAGCCAAATCGTACTTGGCGATTTACCAGGCCCCCGCCTTAAGTGGCCCCTTAGATTTTATAATTATTAATTTTATTTAACATTTACTTAACATTATTCAACATTGTTTCAGAATATTGTTAACTTTCCTTACTAAAATTATTAATATTTCCAAACTGGTAGATATGTTAAATAAAATCATAATGTTTCCGACTAATAAGAGTCTACCATGAAGACTGCCTTAGATATGTTCAGATTTGTTGTATAATCTAACGATTTAATCCATACTCAAAAGAAGGAATCAAAGGGATGTAAATCTGTTGACCTAATTACTTTTAAAAATTGAAATATAAATCTTGTCCCCTGAAACCAAGAAAGATTAAAAAATAGAGCAAAGGTTGCTCTGTAGAGCAACCTTTGCTCTACAGAGCAGCCTTTGTTGTGTTTTTTAATCTTTCTTGGTTTCAGGGGGCAAGATTGGTATTTTAATTTTTAAAAATTACCAAGAACCAATTCGTTCCACCAAAACTAGTTACTTTTATTATCATTTGTGGAATAATTTCTGCGCGTAGTTTTATATTATCCTGGCCTATAGTTAGTGTACAGTCTATAACCTTGATTGGTAAACTGTTGCTTCAATAAATCTCAAATAAAACATCAAATGACTTCAAGTCTGTGAATATCTGTGGCCATTTAATACAAGTTCTGTTCCATTCTATCCAATGATCTTCAAAATGTTTATTTGTCTAAATTTTTACTAAAACATCTTTATACATAGAGCATGGAGTAGTTGTAAGCATATTTGTTTTCGAAACAGAATCTGTCTCATTGAAAACTTTTTCCAAACAGTTTGTTTATCTATATCTACTATTCTCCATATCTTCTTTGTAAAGGTTCGTTAGTTCCATTCCTGTTTCTTCCCTGCTGCTTCTTCCAGACGTCTAAAGTTTCAGTTAGCTTTTTTCGTTAAGATAACTAAAAACTTAGAAGTCTGGAAGAAGCAACTGGTGCAAAGGAAATGCCCCTCAACAAGAATGGAATTATGTCTACTAGTTATCCACAACAAATGTATAATTTTTTCATTATTCTTTATGATTAGGTTATATTAGACTGTAGAAATTATCCTTCCTTCCTTCCTTTGTTACTCTGATAAAAACTATTTCGTGGATAACTAGACTTTTAGAAGAAATGCATGAGAATGTATTTACTATGAATTTGTACTTTGGTTTTTAAATTTATAATTACTTAAAAGTTTTCAGAAAAATTTACTATAGGTACTGTGGTGAGTCGAGTTCTACTAAACTGTTCTATTTCCTCGTTTGTTTTATTTCATTGAATTGTATTCAATATTTTCTTGGAAATATTAAATCTACAAATATTGTACTACATAAAATTCTTTGTAACATAACGTTTTGCGTGAGAAACAGATTTCTTAGCGTTCACAAATTAGATAAGGGTTATTTGTTAGGCCTAGTTTGTTTCAAGCACAGATACCTAAACTGAGTAAAATAACATGTTAGTTTTGAAGGACCGCTGAAAAGTAGAGTAATAAATAAGGGTAAGTGCCGATAACGGAGACCGTAGCAAATATCTCGGCAAGGCCATGTGGTGTTAGACTGGAGGAATTTTACGTTCAAAAAACGCCCTTATAAACACGTACAATTGTAAGTTATTTAAATTTCAATTATCGAAGTAAAACTTGCAAGATAAAGGGACGACATCATTCAAAATTGGTTTGCAGTCTGATTTGCACTTTAAGAATCCTTTTCAAAATTTATTTAAGGGCTAATTTGGTTTAGAAATATTTAAATTAGTAGAAATTCTGCATCCTCATGCCCTCTAGCGAGATGCAGAGGATGTCTTTCGACCCCCAGAAGTTAAGGGTAGGGGAAGCACCGTAAAGAAGTTAAAGATAGTCAGACACGGAACTTCGATGAAACTAGTTATGTAAACGAGTACGGAATACGGGAGTTTAAAAAAAAACTGCTTCTGTTTGTGCTAATTAACGTGAATGAACACAAAAAAAAACCAATTTCTGTTCAACGTGAAGTTCTTGTGCCATTTATGTGATGTTTGCTACGAAATAAATAGGCAAGTAAAATTTAAATTGTCCGATG
Source organism: Dastarcus helophoroides (assembly GCA_028583605.1). Classification (NCBI taxonomy): domain Eukaryota; kingdom Metazoa; phylum Arthropoda; class Insecta; order Coleoptera; family Bothrideridae; genus Dastarcus; species Dastarcus helophoroides. The sequence goes on from CM053325.1 coordinate 2,707,517, forward strand.
ATTTTATTTGAGGATTGTTCGCTCTTATATGATTTAATTAACTTTTCCTAAAATTTGAGAGATACTTGTTCCTAATTTTGATCAATATGGGATTGGGGGGGGGGGGTTACACAAAAAAAAGAGAAAGGAATTTAAAAATTCCACAACAAAGCGAATGAATGAGAAAATTATTATGGGCCAAGAACCCTACCGCTGATTGGTGCAACTACCAATCTCAGTTTCAAAAAAAGGGAAACAGAAATAAACAAAATAAAAATTACAAAGACAAGAAAACGAAAAGAAAATAAAGCGCATTCGCTTCATACAAACATTTTCATTTCCTTAAGGTCGATGTTAGTGTTCTGCTGTTGGAAGCTGAGTTTCCAGGGGTTCCAAAATAATTTATACCCATCACCACAAAGGTCCGGCAACTGGCAGCAGACACATATATTTGGGTTTTACTGATGATGTTCTGCAAGTTCTAGAAACGTGGACATTGTACACCTTAACATCCTAGAAGCATAAGCCACAATGAGCTCTTACCTAGTTCTTGTTTTGGTGTATTCACCTAGTGCTACCTCATTCGCAGATTCTCCTTCGTAGGTTGCTTGAATCCCAAAAATATAGGACAAGACAACCTGGCCCAAAGAGAGCCTTATAGATCTGTTGACAAATGGGGAGTACTAACGTAGGTGAACGAGCAGTATCAGCATCAGCTCTCGTTAGGGAGATGTTTTGAAGAAAGAAATGAGAACTTATTGCCAATTTCTAATTTTAATTTAAATGTTTTTTTGTGCTAAGTCAAGCTTAGCCCCTTTCTAAGCCAGAAAACGCCCTTCTATTAGAACAGTAGCCGTAGAAGTAGATGTAGTGTTGGAAGGGAAAATTCTGCTACGAAATCTAAACAATATTTCTAATCTATTTTATGACACTGGTTTAAGTTCGAGTGATTGAGTTTGGTATGAGAAAAGCAGAAAAACAAACAAAGGAACAAGTTAACAAAGGAGAGAAAGAAAGAGTGAGAGAACGAGAGATCTGTAAGATTGAATCAACATTTATAAATTTGATTTATTACGATAAATCACAACTTCATTTCCAAGCTTGAGCTCCATTTTCTCTAAGCATTATCCTTTGGATATTGTTAGCTCAAAGCTTTAACAGGAAACTGTATGCTATGTGAAGTATGATTGCATTAAGAAACGACAAAAACAAAATTGGGGAATAAAAACAGACACCTGAAAATAGTTTGAGAACCTCTGTGTACAAACTAACCAGCGAACGCCCACCGATAATCAGGTACAAAGTTAGCTGCATTTGGTTTGAAAACCTTCGAGTACAAACTAAATGGCCCAGCTGGGGAAAACATTGCGATTATTAGGGTTAAAATAAACTTTGGGAAATTAATAACCGACGCATCATATACGAGCGGAAGAGTTAGACAAAGAATGTCAGATTGTTTGTGCTTAATGAATTCTCTTCATTTTCTAAAGAAATATTTCTCTCAGATCTGTGTCCAGCAAATTTAAGCAAGTTGAAACAAACAGGTTCACTTTATTTTGTTGTATTATGTTTAAGAATACTTGAAAATCACAAACTTGAAATTTTGTTGATTTATTTGTTGACCTATTGTAATAAAACGTTGAGGTCAATTGTTGTTTGAATTTGATAACACTTCCCTGTCGACTCTATGAAGTGGGTTACAATTTATTGGAATAAAATAATTTTAAACACAACGTAGACAAATTGGGTCCGAAAATCGAAAGTAAATTATTCTTCGAAAATTTTTAAAGATGAGCAACATTATACAATTTTGAAAAACTATATAAAATCACTGGTTATGGTCACAACCGGCTGGTCATCACGCTACATTCTAAAAAGTGGCTAATCCAATCGTGTAAATGGATATTTTTTTTAAAATCGTTAACGCGAGTTGTTAAAACTTTGCTGGTAGAAATTAACGTAAGTTGTATTTAGCAGGAATACAAAATTATTCGCTCTACTTCACTTTGCAACAGAACATGGAAGATGAGATAAATATAATTAGGACAATTAAACATTAATTATGCTTCAATTTTATTAAAATAGGTTCATTATAACTTAATATATTAATTTATAAAATTTTTATAACAATAATAACTAATAATTACAAACACTATCTATCTACAATAAAACTAGTAGGACGGTTTTACATTGCACAATATTTAAAACCTTAAAAGCTGCTGTTGTTAAATTAGTACAAATATTCCTAAAAAATGTAAAATACTTCGCACTTTTTAATAATTCTGCTTTATAAAATTTTCTTTATTAACACCGTTATTATGATCTCTCATTTTAAAATTTAATTTTGTCCATACTAAATTTACGTTTATTTAAAAGTTGTGAGCTTTTCTTAAACAATTTTTTTCAATAAACTTCATAGCAAAGAGGATTTAAACTAAGTTATACCTTTTTAACAGGAAATACTTTTGAGTATTCCTTCTGTCGCATTGATAACTAATGAAAGTTTCTAACACCATCATAATCATATGTACACTTTGGCGCCAGATCTAGTTATCAGTAAAATTTAAAACTTTGTCTTATCATGAAATCAGTCACACTATATATCATTTGACGTGTTCAAGGGCGCATCATGTGCACCTTTTCGGCAATTCCTTCGTACAAATCAACTTTTCATCATCGAAAAACGTCCCGAAATCACACACGAACTTCATATCGAGCAACTGACTTTTCGTATAACCCCGCGTGCAATAATGGAACAACCTGCAATCCCTAGGATCCGAATAAAATTTATCTATGGTTTTCCCAAAGCAATTAAATATGTAATGACTGTTCACTTTCTCCTTGCGAATCTGTACTTTATAAAGCGCTGATAAAGGCGTAGTACTCAAGTCGAACTTGGGCGACTTCGCCTGCGTGGGGCTCACGCTCCGGTAGAATGGAGGATCGGTGGTACCGTCGTCACTTCTGGTGGTGGTGATGCTGGGCGAAGTTAAAGTCTGAAGTTTTTTGGCATTCGACTGGATGGAAGTGGTCAGAAAGTCTTGCAACGTGTTGAATTTTGGCGCCGATGTTGACAGGAAGCTATCAGTGCTGAATCTGTGACTCGAAGGTGCTCTTCTGTTGGGCGTATTTTGGCGAAACTTGGGCCTCAGGCGCCTGTGACTTCGGGAACTCGGCTCGTTAGATGCTGATGGAGTAAACGCTGTTGTTACATTGGTGGATACTTCCTGAGATTTAGTTAGTGGTGCATCGGACACACTGAATGTGTTTGACACAAATTGTTCTGAGTTTTCAAATTTTGTACTCGTAGGATTCTCAGTTGTGACCTCAGAAGACTGAGTTGATATCTCAGGGGTTTCCAAGTCGTTAGTTTTGGTTGATATTTCGTGGGATTTAGTTGGGGGTACTCCAGTTTCACTAAATTGTTTTACTGTGCTCTCTGTAGTTCCAAGTTTTGAATACCTCAAGTTTTTATCTGGTGTATTAGTCTCATCTTTCCCATGATGCAATTTTGACTTAGAAAGGTTGTACCCCATACTATCAGGTAGAATTTGTTCATCTATCTGTCTGATACTTTCCTCAAGTTTTTGGTCTAGGCTAAGCCCGTCACCCGAGTCAGTTTTTCTCTCTGAGTTGTTGTAGTTCTTATTTTTTAACTTAGTGGTACCATTAGGTCTTCTACGCCTTTGATTTCTGTGACCGCTCTCCTCCCTTACGTTGATAAACGTATTAACTTCCGTTACGGGGGATGCCTTGCTAATATCTTTTGATACATCACTTTCACCACCTGTTGAACTCCCCATATCCGCCACTGCGACGCTGTTAGTGGTACTTTCAATTTCTTTAATAAAATCAATCATTTTCTTACTAAGTTCTTTACTTTGAGTGTTTACTTCACCTGATTTATCAGGGGCGCTAATTTCCGGCGTATTTAGCAGTGAAACAGTATTACTTTTCGTGGTTTTCTCCAAAAGCTCGATCGAAGCGGTGGATGTTTCTGGAGGTGTAACTGCAGTACCCGCAGGGACGACCTCATCGAATTTCATTGGGCGCAACCAACCGTAATCCAAACTCTCGTCTGTGGAGGTTAGCATTGGTTTCTTAGCTGAAGCTGCTTCAGTATTGCTTTTCATCTCGCTCCCTTGTACACTCTTTTGCTTAAACCCTGTTGAAGATTCTACTGTGGGTCCACGTTTACCCCCACTGGCTTTCGACGCTGGCGATTCGTGCTCGATATGGTATTTACCAGAGTTGAAAGTGATCGTTAGAATCGGCTGATTCGTTGGCGTCGTTGTCAGAGTAAAAAAGTTGTTAGCTTTTCCACCATATTCGGTGGTTTCGACATCTTCAGTAGTTTCGGTATTTTGGGTAGTTTCAGCGACTTCTGTAGCGACTGTAGTGTCAGTGGATTTGGAGGTTTCAACTGCTTCGGTAGTTTCATATTCGGTGTTACTCACTTGCGTACCACTCGCCTCAAGTAACGTCGATTGAGAGGTTACTGCTGTTGCCACATTAGTCAAACTCTGTTGATCCATCCTTCTTTCAATTTGTGTCACTTGCTGACGACTTTGCGGAGATATAGTACTAACCGACTGGATTTGAGTTGTGCCAATTTGCGTCGAGTAATTATCGAGATTTTGGGCAGAATTACCATTAATTTCAGCAACATTAAACAAATTGGCTTTTTGATCTTTTGATAAGTCACTAGAATTAGGTAAATGGTTCTGAATTCTGTTTACAAGTGTCGCGGATGAAGTAGTAAATAATTGGTCATAATTTTGACTTCTTTGACTGTTTCCATCTTGATGAAAGCTGTTGGATGTCGTGCCGCTTAATGACTCAGTCGTTTGTGCCGTACTGCTGCTAAAGAACCTAGAACCTCGTCTTCTACCTAATGCTGCCCCCGGCGCTTTGGAGGTATTCTCCCGGAAGTTTTTACTGCCTCGTCTTCGTGACCCTCGTCTTTCGTTTGGTTTTGGTTTTGTATGTAATGGTACCGTTGCAGAAGTTGTGAATTCAGTAGCTGGGGTCGAGCTTGCTTCCGTGGCAATTGGAATTACACCAGGACCGGAAGTACTACTGGATCCATCTACGTAAGATTTTAAATTTTGATCCTTTGTTATGTAGTGCCCGCTGATTGTATTCTCGGGCTCTACAGTAGAAGTAGACGTAAGCAGTTGGAAATCTTTCGTGTTTCTCTCGTTATTGTCAAAATTTTTTCCACGCAAAAACGATGTTTCATAACCTTCTGCGTTTCTATCGCCTATTGGTTCCTCTGATACGCTCTCAATTGGTGAACTGGTGGTGTTCCCCATGGGTCTGTTTTCATTCTCAGTGGATACGCTCAAAGTACTGCTAGTTGCCCAACTCTTTAATTTAGAAACATTGGGGTGGGTGTCGTTCTCTTCGGATAACTTTCGTAAAAGCGCATCCAATTTATTCTCAGTTGTACCACTTGTTAAATCTGGAGTACTATTCTCTGTGGAAAAATTGAGGAATTTTTTGCGACCTCGACTACGACTCCTCGTTGATGTTGACGATTCGTGATGGTTTGCTTGAAACAGGCGACCTCTAGATCTAGATCTTTTACTTTCTGTTGTTGCTTCAGGACTTTTAGCAGAAATTTGCTCTTCTGTTACTTCATAGGATGAAGGACTTTCTTGTACCACCTTGCCCGTATCGACAATGTGAATATTGCCAGATGGATCATCAGTACCAGATGTGATATTCTCATCAATAGATTTAGTTTTATCCGGAAGGCGATTTCTTCCTCTAAGTCTTTGTTTACTGCTGGGGTCTTCGTCCTTAGTAACAGCTTCTGTCGAAGGTAGTTCATAGTGATACATATCAAATGGTAAAAACGGTACAGTTTGCACTTCAGTTATATTGGGTTTGTATGTATTAGCCTCGAAAATCTCAGAAACATAATTCTTGATGAATTTACTAAGATCTTCACCCAATATGGGACTATAGTCGTTTTGCTTAGTAGACACTTCGGATTTTTGCAACGATATTTCTTTGTCCAAAAATTTGGATGTATCTCCATCTAAAGATTTACCGACAGATGATAAATCACGGTAATTACTGGGCTCAGGTGGTTGAAGCTGATGATTTTCTGATTTTGCTCGCTCTGGGACCAGAGGTTTGAACCACATTGAATTTTTATCCTGCACATTGTCCTTTGAGGCAAAAGCTTTGTCATCACCTTGATTCTGCTGGGCAAGCGTCGATTGCTCTTCAGTTTTACTCAAAAGTTGCTCTTTTCCAAAATCATCTGTTGGACTCTCTTTACTCAAAAGTTGTTTTTTTCCAGAATCATCTGTCGAACTCTCCTGAGAATTATCCGAATTTCTGTCATAGCTTTGATGATCTTCAAATGTCGTGTGCGGGTTAAAAGTCTGCGAATCGTGAGTGTTGTCCGATGTGGCTTCCAACTGCTCTTCATTTCCATGATTTGGTTGACGGTGGTCTTCAGAGTAATCTTCTTCCGTATCCTTCCCACTTTGTTGGGTTGCAACGCTTTGGCCAAAGTTGTCTTCCTGTTGGTTCTGATGTGAATCATCTAAATTTTGCCCGGTGATTACGCTGTGAATTTGATCGGTTTCATTCTGAGTGGAAAGTGCATCGTTTTCAACCCCGCTGTTGAAATTTTGTTCATCCACTGGAGCTTGCGATCCTCTCTCATCACTATACGAAGCTTCAGACAAATTTGGTTGATCTTCAGGCGTCACCGTTTTGTTTTGAACTCCAAAACTGATTTCATGAGAATCCTCTAAATATTTTCCCGATTGGGCTTCTTGTTGATATGATAAATTTTCACTGTAATTGTCATAATCAAGGGTGGTGTTTACGTTTTTTAAAATATCGTCAGCTGTAGGAGACGCACCAGCATCGTCAGTTTTGTGATCATTGTTTCCAAATGTTTCTTTTACGTCTTTCAAACCATCTTCACTTGGAGACAACACCTGATTGACCTCAGTGTTGTTGTCATGATTCCCAAAGGAAGCGTCCAAATTTTTTAAACTTTCGTCCGCTGTAGGGTTGGCGAGTTGCTCCTCATGATTGCCTCCCTGGACTTCCGCTAGTGTCTTCTGAGTTTTATACGTTAGAGGTTCGTAGTTGTCGTCAACGTATTCAGGAATGCCTACATTAGGATCAGCATCGTTTTCTTTGGTATCTGTGGCCACATTATGGACGTTTCTTTCAGAAGGTGACGAAGTTGTTGCCTGGGATTGCGTTTCTGTAGAAGGAGCGACAAATGGTTCATTCGAATCAGCAGCTATCGCGGTGAGTTGCGGCTGGGAAAAATCAAAATTTGAATACTCATCAGCTTCGAGGTGCGTTTTAGGTTCATTTATATGGTGTTCAGCATTCAGTTCTAAGCTTTTGTTACTGTCGTATTCATGACTATCTAAAATGGATTCTGTTTTGCCGATGACCGATTCCGAGTAGAGAAACTGCTCGTTATCATCCGCGTAATCGTCCTCTTGCACATTCTGATGATTGTTGTGGGATTCTGATGCCTCATTATTGGTACTTGTTATGGGATAAGTAGCGATACTGTCCTTGTTAAACAGACGACTCTCTCGGAAATTGTCACGTTCTTTATATTCCTGTGTTTGCAGTTCTTCCTCGAGTGGATTATCTGTTGTGAGCTCGGGGTTCGTCTCGATAGAATTTTCTGGTTTCGTAGATAAACTTTGATTAATCTCAGTTATTACCTCTGGTTTTACCGGAATCGTTACAGTGCTGGTCTTTTCGTGATTTTTATACCAATCGAAGAGAAATTTCAAAATATCTATAGCTTCTTTTTCACTTATGATATCGGTTGGATTTACTTGGGCTTCCGCTTGACGCTTTCGCCTTCTATGACCTTTGGAACTTATAAATTGTTTCAAATTTCTACTATTTTGAGATTTTTCATTAGTTTTCCGGGGTTGTCTGATGTTCTCTTTTCTAGTGCTAGCGTTATTCCTTGTTAGGTGTCGTTTTTTCCTTGGCTTTTGTATCTTGGGAACATCGTGATAGAATGGATCCAATACTACGTCCTCATCTTTGTATTCATCATACGAGCTTGGTGGTGCCTCTAGGATTTCAGCAGCTCCAATAGTACCTGCAATATATTAAAATATAGAGAGAATATTTTACAATGTTTGTTGACGTTTGTACAAAATAAATAAAATATTTGACATCCCTGTTGTTTTAGTTTGATAAAAAAAGACTAAGAAGATAAAATTAAATGAAAGTGGCATTGAATTCAAAGAAATATGAAACTGACGTTCTTGTACAAAAGAAATAAAATAATTGACTTCTCTTTTGGTTTCAGTTTGATAAAAAAAGACTAAGAAAAAATTTTAAAATAAAACCTAAATGAAAGTATCATCGAATTTAAACAAATGTGAAACTGATGTTCTTGTGTAAAAAAAAATAAAATAATTGACGTCTCTTTTGGTTTTAGTTTGATAAAAAAAAGACAAAGAAAAAATAAAAAAATAAAAAATAATTAAATGAAAGTATCATCGAATTTAAAGAAATATGAAACTGATGTTCTGCTGATCTACTTTTTACACATAAAAGGGATTATATGTTTAAAGTGATGCTAATAATGCATGAAAGTTGGGAAAATGAAAATTCAAAGCGAGTGTTCTGAGAAAAAAATCAAAGGTTCGAAAAACCCCATACTTTAACCAAAAAGTCCAGAAAAAATTTTAAAAAAAGTTGTCCTTTTCAGTTAAAAGTCGTAAGTTATATTATTAAGAAGTAATTCAAGTGCGTTTAGAAGCGAAATTTTAAAAAACAAAAATTAGACGAAAGTCAAAATTTCTAGAAAAAGAATTGTTAGTTAATAATCATTAATTAAGAGAAAATAGAGAAAACACTAAAATTGATAAAGTAAATTCCGAATTCTAGAAAAAAACTAATAATTTTACAAAATACTCGAAATGTATTTGATAAATGTCGATATTTTGGACTTGAATTAGAGAGATTAGGTTCAAATTTCAAAAAAAGGAAACCAACAGTTAAAAGTCGAAATTTTGAAAAGAAAACCTTGGGTTTGATGGAACGGACTGGTCCTTGGTTATCTTCAAAAATTGAAATACAGAACTTGTCCTCTGAAACCAAGAACGATCTTTCTTGGTTTCAGGGGACAAGTTCTGTATTTCAATTTAAGAAAACCTTGAATTAGTACACGCGTTAATACAAGCAGGGATCAGAAACAAATCTGATCCACTTATCTTTTAAATGCACTATATTACCTAAAGAGTAGTTCAATCGTCGACCGCTGGCGTCGCTGACGCTAGCACTGGCACTGATGACGATCCTCGGATGCTCATTCGTGAACCTCTTATTATCGCCGCTCCTAGCAATCGTAAAAGGCGCCGGCGAGCTGAACGTTAGCGGCGGCAAGGTCGGCAGCAGCGGAATCGGTAGTTGCAGCCTCTGCGGCTTCTCAGTCTTCTCCCGGAACTCGCTATACTGCGATGGAGCTCTCAGCGGAGGCACCAGCGGACCCCCCAATGTGGTACCTTTAGTGCTGCTAACGCTGAAGCCGCGTCTAGTCGTGGGTTCGAATTCAGCGCTTCTGTAAGTGCTGCTCTTAAAGGTGGCGTGTCTGGTGGAATAGGGATGGATTTGGGGGCGTAAGTTCGAGTGGAAGTGAAAGCCGGGCAGCTGGGGTCTCAATCTGGCTTCGGTTGGCTGGAAGTTGAATTGATAGTCGCTGTCTTTGTCGTTTTCGCGGGTCAAGCTAAAGCTCACTACGTGAGGTTTTAATGTGGTCACTTGTTTGGCCAGATTTAGGTCGGTGGAGGCTCTTTGGTTGTCAAGGTTGTGCGCCGTTACTACCACTTTCTTATTATTACTATTTACATTATCACTGAAGGTTTGTTGGTGGTGGAACGACAGGGGTTGTTTTGTCCTTATGTCGGGGGGTGCGCCCGGATTTAAGCTGATGTTGATCTCTTCGGGATTGAAGCGTATGTCGGTCGAGGTTCCCAAGGGGAAGTGGTGGGATGGTATTTTCTTTTGTGGTTGTTTCGTTGTTAGTGATGGCAGCGAAGATGTAAAGTAGTGTATGGGGGTGGGTTTCTGATTAGGCCGTGGCGTCATCGTCGTACTCGAAGGGGTTGTTCTTATAATTATAGGAGGTTCAGTCTCAGAAGTTTCTGCAAAAAAAATTACATTGTTTTCAGATTTGCTTGTCTTTTTTAAATGGTTACCATTTGGTAGGAAAGAAATAATTTTATGGTGATGCAAAATCCGTGAGTCTTTGGCATTATCAACATGCAACAGATACATTCTGAAATGTTAAATATATTCAAAAGTATTTTAAGTTGCTTGCAATTTTACTATCCAATAATTTATTGTTAATTACTCTTGCTTCATATTAATATTTTTATAATGTTTTAATAATAAGGTGCTATCGCCTGACGCTAAATATAAAACATTAGCCTCTGGCTCTAAGAAGTAAACGACCATTAACTTATGCTTATGACGCTTTACCTACATTAAGAAATTTGCCCAAGAACAAATTATGTAAGACTCTCCAACTGTGTCAATCTGACCCGCCAAAGAATTTCATAAAAAAATTTACCAAACACAATACTCACCTTCTAAAATCGGCGGTTGGGTGTTGCCGTATAATTCTAAATTCAGACTATAGAATTGTTCAGATTTCGAGCAGTCAACTTCGTCTATCCTCTCGCAGACTCTAGTCTCCTATAAAATGATAAGAAGAGAAATAATCAAGACAAAAACGAGGTTACCAAACATACCTGATCGAAAACCGTCCCATTTAGACATAAAAAACGTATGTCCATCGGTTCGTCCAACTGGCCAATGGTGCAAACGTGAAACATCTGGCAATTCGTCTCCAAATCGGCGTAATAACCGCCGATGACTTTGCCAACGCAAGAAAAATTCGTATCCGGTAAATTGTCGAAGTCCAAAAACTGAAATCGAATTTCAAAATTAGTTAGAGTCGACGCGCTCCTTGAGGCTTTAATTGGAGCATCAAAGGTTAACATTTGGTGTAATTAGAGATGTCATTTGATAAATTAGGGTCCTATTTGGTATCATTGAGAGCTTTTGATGTCATTGGATATTTTGGTGCAGTCCATTGGATAATTTTGGTGTATGTAACCAAAATAGTAGTAATTTGACGATTTTGGGCCCCTGTTGATATCATTTGGTGCAAGTAGAGATGTTATTTGATGAATTTGGGCCCTATTTGATATCATTGGGAGCTTTTGATGTCATTGAATATGTTGGTGTATTCCATTGGATGATTTTGGTGTATTTTACCAAAATAGTAGTAATTTGACGATTTTAGGCTCCTTTTGATATCATTTGGTGTAATTAGAGATGTCATTTGATAAATTTGGTATCACTGGGGGCTTTTGATGTCTTTGGACATTTTAATGTATTATATCATTGGATGCTTTTGGTGTATTTTACCAAAATGGTAGTATTTTGACGATTTTGGGGCCCTTTTGGTCTCATTGGGGGCTTTTGATGTCATTGGCCATTTTGTTCTATTATATTATTATATTATTGGATACTTTTGGTGTATTTATACAAAATATAGTAAATATGCAAAAAAAATCAGAAAATACACGAAGAAATTCTTACAACGATGGTACCTGTTCCTCTAATTCTAAAAATTCTTGTTTTTCTTTTTAGAAAATTGAACTTTAATTTCTTAAATTTAAACGCAAAATATCGAAACTTTTTAAGAAACCTTAAGGTTTCTTAAAAAGAGAAGAAATTAATTTTTTCTCGAAATGTTGGCCACGTAAAAAAATGTTGGCCAGATATTTAACTTAATTTAAGACTGTACCAAGGGCAGCCTGCGAAGGACAATCCGGTTCGCCCCCTATTGGAGTGTTTACGATTAAAACATTCTCTAAAAAAATCAAGCTTTCAAGAAAGTTTTGTTTGCTTGAACTTCCTCGAGTTGAAGTTTACCTTTGGATTCACCAGAGCTATTGTCAAAAATGTCACTGGTTTTCATTCAATGGAATCAAATCTAAACGGAAACTATATGTTAAAGAGTTGGGTGTTTAAATTTCGTGCAAAACGTTGACATTTGCAAGTAAACCAGTAAAAAATCGGTTTGAAAAATTGGAACGCCAAAAAATCTTCTCATTCATTAGAAATAAATTTATGTGCAAATCATCTTTTAAAGATTCAAGCTTCCAGATGTTCGTGTCATTGAAAGAATTCACATTTGGTAGTAAACCAGTCAGGAAATCATTTGTTAAAGATTCTTCTTGATGTAACTAAACAGAATTAAGACATTTAACGACTTGTGTTAATGAAGGCTTTGCCTTACAAGCAGAATATCTATCTTTTTCTTTTGTAGTTAAAACACTTGGAATTTGATTTAAATCATCTGAGATCGTAAAATCGTTCGGGGTAATTAAAAATGTTGCATATAAATGACGAATTATGAACTTATACTTCACGCTTGTCGCACGTTAAATTAGAAACTTTTTTTTATCGACATAACTGCACCGAACTGGAGTAAGTAAACAAATATTGTAATTGCATTCGCGTTTACCAAACAAAATGAAAGTAGCCGCTCGCGGTTTAAACAAAATGAAACTTAACTAGTTTTCCCCGAGCACTCGACATATTTTAAAAACTCGTCCCGTATTTACCACTTTCTACGTTTTGCCATCGAGCGCATCTTCGGTAAATCATCCAAATCATCAAAATTGTTTTATTTTGACTCTGAGGGTAATCGCCCCGTTGCCGAAGTAAAGGGCGCCCTTGCCGACAGGTTTCAGACGAAATAAAAAAATAAATGCTGTCACAGCTAAGCTGATTAATTTAGATTCGGTGAGAGTTGATCGCCTTTGAAGAAGGGCAGAAAAAAACGCCTTGAACTTTCGTAATTTACAGGCAACTTTCAATAATTTGTTTTAATAAGTATACGTAAAAAAAATCACCTCATTCTTATTTGATGAAGATAGGGCATGATGACCTATTTGGTTTAGAGGAGTCTAGAGTGTTTTATTGAGAACAAGAAAAAAAAAGTTCAGTAATTAAACAGTTAAACGTGCCGAAAATTGAAAATATCTACAACCACAACCATAGACTAGTTTCGGCCTTCTTTAGCCCCATTAGTGCGGTACAGTTTTATTCAAATTAGATTTTAATAGCATCGTAATTCACTTGTATATATTCGTATATACAAGGCTTGTTATCTCAACGAGAAAACAGAAAAAAAAATTCGGAGTTAAACTAAAATTTCTTTCTACTGAATTTGGCATGTTTTGGCCGTTTTGTTTTTTAACTCAAAATTATAACTTTTTTTGTTGAAACAAATTGGTCCTTCGTAATCTTCAAAAATTGAAATCAGGGGACAAGATTTGTATTTCAATTTTTATAACTTTTTGGTTAAATCTCCGAGATTAAATTTTGAAGCAGCAGATTCAAATAAGGATTCAAATTTTGGGAAAAATTTGAATTCGCCTTTTAAAACGAAATTTTGAAAACAACTTCAATTTCCTTACTGTTGTTTGTTGTTTGAGGGGAATAAAGTGGGACACATGACTTGGAAATTTGTATTTATTTTTTTCTTTGATACTAAAAATTGATAATGTATTTCTAAGATAGAAAACTTGAACGAACACAATCGAAGATCAAAGTGGAAGAAGTTTTCTATTTTAATTAATTGTGGTTAATCTCGGTGAATGTCATCTCTGGCGTTTTCGCGAATTTACATAACTTTGCGCCGTAATTAGTGCCTAATTATTTCCCTTCTAGTTAACTGTGTAGTCGCGCAAATCATGGGAAGAATTCGAAGAATAACGCTGTCGAGTTGACGTGAACGACGCTGGCGGAAGACGAAGAAGAACAATTTCGACAATAATTACGCGTAGTTATTTAACGTTATTGCACGGCAACCACATTAGCGCCCTACTTCCTGAAGATGCTCAATCACGAGTTGTACCGTTTTACGATTTTTCTCGCTGGAAATCCATCTGAGTGATTATTTCAGCTACTAAATATGTTCCACAATTGAATTTGGAACGTTAAATGTTTTGAATTTGGTGCCGAAATTCCATCTTTTGTAAATCAAAATTTCCTAATTAAAACCAAAATTGGGAGCAACCATTTCAATTGTGTTCTCTTCTAAATTGTTTGGTAAACATGTAAAATGGAGATTTTTGGTTATTTATTTATTGATTTCTACGATGAAACCAATTAAGCAACAAATTGAAACGCATTTTATTGGGAATATAGGTACACTTAAATAAAATTAATTGTAATATACATTGATTATTTTTTATTTATTTATTTTTGTAAAACGGATTGCTCCTTGGTTATCTTCAAAAATTAATATACAAAGCGAAACAAAATTGATATACAAATCGTGTCCCTTGAAACCAAGAAAAATTAGAAAACACAACAACACTTGCTGAAGGTGTTTCAATGGCCAAGTTAACATGCGTCACGTATTTCTCTGACGATGAGCTTGGCTATCAAAACTCGTTGACTAAATGTTGTGTTTTTTAATCTTGCTTGGTTTCAGGGGACACATTTTGTGTATCAATTCATTGATGAGTGGATAGTTTAAACTGATGGAAAGCCTCCAACAACAAATTAAGAAATGTTTAGTATCGCAACTTCGTTATCCCAACTAAATAAAATTTGCGTGACGTTCAAGACCATGCAGAATATTGCCAACCCCGCTGCCACCTTATCAATTAGCTATCAACGCAGAATCAATTTAATTCCATTTCGAAAGGAAAAGTAATTTCAGTTTGTGTCCAAGGTGATACAATAGCGTGTTTTTAATGCACATGATCCGATTCGATCGGTATTCGACTTTAACAAAGTCATCGAGATACGTTCTAATTATCATAATATCGCATTAGTAAAGATCTTGTTACACGAATTATACTCCCATAGGTATTAGCTTAATTTTTTACCTTCTTAATTATTATCCATTCATCGGAATTGAGTGCTATGAAGTCATATTAACAAGTAGGCACTTATCCAGTGTGGTATGAAGTACTAATTAAACAGTAAAACAACTTTCACTGCCTCCAATCTTAAAATAATTCAATAATAATTTATGAGATAGTCTGTTTAGTTGAAGTAGGACAATAAAGCAAAAATTTTTCCCTAAATACTTACTCCAGGTTCCAAAGACATTGCCAAATATTCGGATGATATAAGGTACAGCCACAGCAGACCTGTAACAATAAATTGGCGTCAGTAGTGCAGAATTAAAGAAAAATAACAGAATGAATCCCCAAAATCGTTTCGTCATTATGTGACCGTAACACGAGAGGGAAACTTTCTTCTCAACTATGATCACTAGAGGATGTGTTATGTACTGATTTAAATAGTTTTTAAACATTTAATTTTGATACAGATTCAGCGTAGTATATGGCTCTATTGGCTTTTGGAAACCGAAGTTACGTACCAACCCTATATTTTACTGGGGATCTATATTAACAAAACTGAAGTGTCTACCTGTGATTTGAAAGTAACTGTCATACAGAGATTTTTAAAAGTTTTGTCTGTCTGATTGTGCGGGCTAATCTTGAAGATGATTAAAAAAAAAGTTTCTTTAAAGAGTGGAGTACTTTCTTGGTTAGGACAATTTTTTAGTCAAATTCATAAAAAAGAGAAGCGCAATTTTAGGTATACCACAATAAATTTCGAATCCAGTCGAATTCAATTTTATTTAGGACCAAATGTGATAAAAATCAGTTCCTCACAAATATCTTTCAGTGCATTTTCAGGTGGAGACCCCGATAGTGCGTTAGGCGTAAAGCCCAAAATATTTCATGATTACAAACTGTTTTATTCAGAAACAATGCTTCCGCAACAACAGTAGGTGATCCATATTTGTATACAATGCTTTACCATTATTCGTTTTGTCACCAATTAAGCTACTTAAAAAATATGTATAAATAATTAACGTCAAGGCAATAATTTCCTTTGTCTCATCTCTCTTTATGTTATCTGTCCTGGTTTTACTTCTGTTACAATAACATAAGTTGTAAAAAATAACAGAAATGTAACCTATGACGCATTTTCAGATGGAGACCCCGACAGTGCGTTAGGCAAGAAGCCCAAAATATTTCATGATTACAAACTGTTTTATTCAGAAACAATGCTTCCGCAACAACAGTACATAATCCATACTTATCTACAATGCTTTACCATTATTTGTTTTGTTATCAATTAAGCTAGTTAAGAAATATGTATAAATAATTCACGTCAAGGCAATAATTTCCTTTGTCTCATCTCTCTTTATCTTATCTGTCCTGGTTTTACTTCTGTTACAGTAATATAAGTTGGGAAAAATAACAGAAATGACATATATGCCGCATTTTCAAGCGGAGATCCCGATAGTGCGTTAGGCGAGAAGCCCAAAATATTTCATGATTACAAACTGTTTTATGCAGAAACAATGCTTCCGCAACAACAGTACATGATCCATATTTGTCCACAATGCTTTACCATTATTTGTTTTGTTATTAATTAAGCTAGATAAAAAGTAGTTCTAAATAATTAACGTTAAGGCAAAAATCTTCTATGCCTCATCTCTTTCAGTCTCACCTCTTCTGGTTTTACTTTTGTTACAATAATATAGGTTGGAAAAAATACCAGAAATATAAGCTATGCCGCATTTGTCACATCTCTTTTCCTCTTGCCTCTTCTGGTTTTACTTCTGTTACAGTAATATAGGTTGGCAAAAATAACAGAACTATAACCTATGCCGCATTTTCAGTCAGAGACCCCGATAGTGCGTTAGGCGAGAAGCCCAAAATATTTCATGATTACAAACTGTTTTATTCAGAAACAATGCTTCCGCAACAACACTACATGCTCCATATTTGTCTACAATGCTTTACCATTATTCGTTTTGTTATCAATTAAGCTAGTTAAAAAATATGTATAAATAATTCATGTCAAGGCAATAATTTCCTTTATCTCATCTCTCTTCATCTTATCTGTCCTAATTTTACTTCTGTTACAGTAATATAGGTTGGCAAAAATAACAGAAATATAACCTATGCCGCATTTTCAGTCAAAGACCCCAATATTGCGTTAAGCGAGAAACCCAAAATATTTCATGGTTACAAACTGTTTTATCCAGAAAGAATGCTTTCTCAACAGCAGTAAATGATCCATATTTGGCAACAATGCTTTACCAATATTCGTTTTGTTATTAATCAAGCTAGTAAATAAATAGTTATAAATAATTAACGCTAAGGGAAAAATCTTCTTTGTCTCATTTCTTTCAGTCTTGTCTCTTTTGGTTTTACTTCTGTTACGGTAACTAAAAAAATAACAGAAATATAACCTATGCCGCATTTTCAGTCAGAGACCCCAATAGTGCGTTAGGCGAGAAGCCCAAAATATTTCATAATTACAAACTGTTTTATCCAGAAAGAATGCTTTCGCAACAACAGTACCTGATCCATATTTGTTCCGCAATTCTTTACCATTATTCGTTTTGTTATTAATCAAGCTAGTAAATAAATAGTTATAACTAATTAACGCTAAGGCAAAAATATTCTTTCTCATCTCTTTTAGTCTTGGCTCTTTTGGTTTTACTTCTGTTACAGTAATATAGGTTGAAAAAAATAACAGAAATATAACCTATGCCGCATTTTCAATCAAAGACCCCGATAGTGCGTTAGCCGAGGAGCCCAAAATTTTTCATAATTACAAACTGTTTTATTCAGAAACAATGCTTTCGCAACAACAGTACATGATTCATATTTGTCTACAATGCTTTACCGTTATTATATATTTTGATACCAATTAGGCTAGTTAAAATATATGCATAAATAATTCACGTCAAGGCAATAATTTCCTTTGTCTCATCTATCTTTATCTTATCGGTTCTGGTTTTACTTCTGTTACAGTAATATAGGTTGACAAAAATATCAGAAATATAACCTATGTCGCATTTTCAGGCGGAGACCCCGATAGTGCGTTAAGCGAGAAGCCCAAAATATTTCATGGTTACAATCCGTTTTATCTAAAAAGAATGCTTTCTCAACAACAGTACATGATTCATATTTGTCTACAATGCTTTTCCATTATTCGCTTTGTTATTAATCAATCTAGTAAATAAATAGTTATAAATAATTAACGCTAAGGAAAAAATCTTTTTTGTCTCATCTCTTTCAGTCTTATCTCTTCTGGTTTTACTTCTGTTACAGTAATATAAGTTGACAAAAATAACAGAAATATAACCTATGCCGCATTTTCAGTTAGAGACCCAGATAGTGCGTTAGGCGAGAAGCCCAAAATATTTCGTGATTACAAACTGTTTTATTCAGAAACAATGCTTCCGCAACAACAGTACATGATCCATATTTGTCTACAATGCTTTACCATTATTCGTTTTGTTATTAATCAAGCTAGTAAATAATTAGTTATAAATAATTAACGCTAAGGCAGAAATCTTCTTTGTCTCATCTCTTTCAGTCTTTCCTCTTGTAGTTTTACTTCTGTTCCAGTAATATAGGTTGGCAAAAATAACAGAAATATAACCCATGCCGTATTTTCAGCCAGAGACCCCGATAGTGCGTTAGGCGAGAAGCCCAAAATATTTCATAATTACAAACTGTTTTATCCAGAAACAATGCTTTCACAATAACAGTACATGATCCATATTTGTCTACAATGCTTTAATATTATTCGTGTTGTTATTAATCAACCTAGTAAATAAGTAGTTATAAATAACTAACGCTAAGGCAGAAATCTTCTTTGTCTCATCTCTTTCAGTCTTTCCTCTTGTAGTTTTACTTCTGTTCCAGTAATATAGGTTGGCAAAAATAACAGAAATATATCCTATGCCGCATTTTCAGCCAGAGACCCCGATAGTGCGTTAGGCGAGAAGCCCAAAATATTTCACAATTACAAACTGTTTTATCCAGAAACAATGCTTTTGCAATAACAGTACATGATCCATATTTGTCTACAATGCTTTAATATTATTCGTGTTGTTATTAATCAAGCTAGAAAATAAGTAGTTATAAATAACTAAGGCTAAGGGAGAAATCTTCTTTGTCTCATCTCTTTCAGTCTTGCCTCTTCTGGTTTTACTTCTGTTACAGTAATATAGGTTGACAAAAATAACAGAAATATAACCTATGCCGCATTTTCAGTCAGAGACCCCGATAGTGCGTTAGGCGAGAAGCCCAAAATATTTCATAATTACAAACTGTTTTATCCAGAAACAATGCTTTTACAATAACAGTACATGATCCATATTTGTCTAAAATGCTTTACCATTATTCGTTTTGTTATCAATTAAGCTAATAAATAGATATTTACAGTATTATAGTTTGGAAAAAATAACAGAAATATAACCTAATCTTAATAACGCATATTATTAATAAAACGTTTACTATATAATTTGTAGACCTTATGATTCGCCTTTACAAAATCTACACTTTTTCTGCACGAATGATATTAGGTATAAAATGATTTTAAAAATTGAAAACCAAAGTTTATGGAAGTTTGTATTGTTAAACACTAGACGATCGAAATGATTTGTAATAAGGACAGAAAAAGTAAAAGTGAAAAATCAACGACCCACTCATTCAGCATGTGAATATATCAGACTAAATTATGTATTTATGCTGAAAATATTGAGTAAATCGTCGTGTATCTATTGTGTGAAAGAATTTACGCGGATATTGAGGTCGTATACTTTGATTGTTCTTGAAAATACTTTTCTTCCATCTTTAAATAATAAACCTATTTGTCCATTCAAATTCTTGATTTTAGAGGAAGTGTACTGTGGAAGAAAGTCGCAGAACTCGTTTTTTTCTACTACAATAAAATCATCATTAACCTGATAATGGTGGATTCTCAACCGTAATGATCTATGTTTGATTGTTATAAACAAAAATCAGCTCGCAGCCAGAAAACAATCGAACTGTTTACTAACATTTGGACTCGCTTAATAAATGATTTCTTTCAATACTAATGCGATAATGAGTTAAAGTTATAACTCTTGCAATGATCTGACCAATAGAAAAACAAAACAAAGACTATTGATTGGTAAATTATTAGTACGTCTGTCAAAAAAATTGTCCCAAACGTGAATTTTATCCTAATGTTTAAAAACATAAAATTATTTGACTGGATGCCAATCTTAATAATTTCCCTTTAACCTCTGCAACTTATTCGGAATATTTGTGATCGTTTTTAGATTTTTGTATAGTATTGTTAAGCGTGTTTTCGAAGGCGTCGAAACAAAGAACAAATCACGTATGGTAAAAAAAATTTTTCTCGTGAGATCACATAAGACAATACAGCTCTGTAACACCCCAGAAAAATGTTAGGTTTCAGCACATTAACGAGCTAACTCTACTTTAATTAAATGTACCCTAAAATGGAGCTACTTGACTACCGATAGGTATTACTTTTAAATAATTTTTAAAAAATAGCTAGACCTTTCGAGCTGATTATTTTTGAAATTAAATATAATGAAAGAACACCCTTATTTTAGAGAAAGTTTTAACACCGTGACCCTGAAATTGCAGACAAGAATATTCGCTTCCAATTGTGGAAAAATGCTGGTTTGGTAATGTACACATAATCATTCAGAAATCCTGATGAGAGAAATCTACAGGGCATAAATCCGGACTTCTGAGTGAACACGAAATTCTAATAATAAATATTAGATAATTATTTTGCCCAAATTATTTTGCCCAAATTATTTTACCCAAAACAAGCATGTGACAACTTTCGATATGTCTTTTCTACAAAAATTGAAATATTGCAGTTGCTGCTAATAATAAGTTGAAAAATGAGAAATTTCCAATCAACTTAACTTGGTTGGAAAATCTCAGACAGTGGATAGGGTTATAATCTGCAGCATTATTGAGATCAGCAATTATAAAATTATTTGGATGTTTGCTAACATTCACCGGGGATAGGCACTAACAGAAGAGGAAATCGACTTAGAAATTTTTTCATTTAAATACCCGATAATGTTCCACCGGTCTAAATTCGTCAATTTGTCTAGGTCTTCGCTTAATCCGTTTCATTCGGTTCTCACATTAATTTTTCGGTCCCCGTACCTTTCTAGAGAATCTTCGTGCCAATAAACAATAAATTGCAAAATCATAAATCAATCATTGGAATTTAATTAAATTTGGCGTAAATTTTTCTTTTGCAACGCTTCAAGATACATTGATATTTTTACGCAACTTTGATGTATTCCCATGGAATATAATACGAGCTGTAGGATGATGCCATTGAAATAAATTAAACCTGAATTTAACTCGCTTTTATGATGTGAAATGTTTGGATGAGCTTTCACTAGAAAAATTTGCATAATAATACATATTAAAGAGGCGTTATTAAATAATTGGCTTCAACTCGGACGGTAAGTGCGTCTATTAATTAATTAGGTAATCCCCGTATTTCGGGTATTTTGCAAGAAGCGAAATTTTTTCATTTAGCAGCTATGATGCATGTAATACGAAGTAGGTGCATTTTTTAAATGAGTATTTTGCAAGAAACGATCAATTAACATGAGCATGTAACAAAAATACAAATATTGTCCCCTGAAACCAAGAAAGATTAAGAAACACAACAAAGGTTGCTCTAACGTGTTTCAAAAGTCAAGCTATCTTCTTCAGAAAAATGAGCATATAATGTTGTATCTCCTAAAAAAATCCTACTTTAGTATTCAATGCAATCGTCGTTGATTCCACGTTAGTCGATGGAGTAGTTCCAATAATTCTATAAATATATTCCTTGCAAACCTTCACTTTAAAATAAATTCATTTTTTAAACTTCTTAAATGTTGTTTTGAATTTTCACTTGTTATTAAAGGATTAATATCTCTCATAGCTGTCTGAAGTTCCTATTTTAAAGTTATTTTTGCATTAATTAGTTTCATTTCAGAAAAAATGTTATATGACTTAATACCATAGTTCATACATCATTGTTTTTTAAATTAGTCACTAATTTTCATTTACAAAAAATACTTACACAATTTCATGAACTAGACACAAATAATGCAGTATTAGTAACTAAAGATCTGTTTATTATGGAAGATAAGTCAAAAAAATAATGAATAGCAAGGAAGTTAATTTTTGTCTCTTTTAAGCCAATTCGTTAATCCTCCTCTTCGATATGCCAATTAAATCTTCATATCAGAAGTACCACTTAAAATTTTTCGTATCAGGGATGGCAATTTCTAAATTCTCGTTGTCTCAAATGTCAAAAGAATGGGGAAAACTTTCGCTCCTCGACGTAATGTGTAAAAGGAAGCGGCGTGCGCTTTTGTATATTTTTTTCATGAAGTGATTTTTACGAAATTCTCTCGAGTTGACCCGTTTTGCTTGTGAACTTTTAATTGTAGACAATATCATGACGTATCAATTCGGCGGACAACAATGAAGACGTTCGGTTGCGGGCTTTAATAACGGGCTATTACGTAAGTAGACGTCTTGATTATTTATTGACCTTTACGAACGAAACTATTAGTTGTTAAATAATAAAGTCGTTGATACGTCTAATTCGAGATATTTACGGTTACTTTTGACGAATATTAATGGTGTTGTTGACAAGCTGGCTTTTTAATTTTTTTATAACTGGCAGCATTTTTTTTCCATTGCAGCTATTACGAAATCGAGAGGGAATGTTAGGAGCTTTCCAAATATAGAATCAATGCAAAAATCCCCAAACTTCTTAGTTTAGCAAGTTTTGATTATCAGTTAGAACGACATCACACAAAAACTGAAATACAAATCCCCTAAAATCAGGGTACAATATTTGTATAATCATTTAAAATAACCAAGCACCAGTCCGTTCTACGGTCATCAGACAAGTTCCAAAAATTTTCTAAGAAATCGAACGATTGGCTATTGCAAATCGAACAATTAACGAGAGCATATTGTTCTATTTTTTAGACAATTTTCGGAACTTGTGTGAGGTCCTTCTCACTGGTGATCAGAACATGCAGTGTTACAAATTGTGTAAATTGTATCTACCAATTTAGAGCGTAGCTAACGCAATTAGGACATCAACGCGATTTAACAATCTAATTTCAGTAGCAATTTCGACAACAACGGTAATTAGTAATTGATTTTTCAAGGCTAGTTCGATAGATTTTTTCCCAGAACTTGGCAAGTTATTTAACGGTGTTATTTTCCCAATTTCGTTTAAAGAAAATTAGTTCCCAAATATAACGTCGTACGTGACAGAGCTTAATGCTGTTAAATAAATAAAAAACCAAGGCGAGGTCTAAATATTACATTCACTCTTAATTAGGTTCTTTATTTATCTCTGTTGATACAAATAAAGCTATTACTCGAAGATATTTCTAGTCAAGTGCTTAAAAAGGTAGTACGATTGGAAATTGGATTGCAAAGTAAATATCTTGTTTCATTATTATTCTTTTTGGTGGAACGGACTGGTCTTTGATATCTTTCACAATTGTAATACAAATCTTGTCCCTTGCAACCAAGAAAGATTAAAAAATACAACAAAAGTTGCTTCTTCTAAAGATGATAGCTTAGCTATCGAAACGGCATTAGAGCAACCTTTGTTGTGTTTTTTAATCTTTATTGGTTGTAGGGGATAAGATTTGTATTTCAATCTTATTTTGTAACTCATTGAGATTTTCAGTGGGGGGTCTAAAGGTAGAATAAAAAGAGTTTAAACACGTCAAGATTGTTGAACTGAGCAAAAATATTAATTACACTAAAATTAATACACAAATCTTTTCCTCTTGTCTCCCGAAACCAAAAATGATTAGAAAACACAACTGTTGCTCTAACGCGTTTCGATAGCCAAGCTATCAGGGGAATTTGGTTATCGAAATCTTTTTGATTTTAAAGGACAGGATTTGTATATCAATTTTTGAAGATAACCAAGAACCAGTTCGTTTCACCAAAATTAATTACGCTACTTAAAAACAGGTATTGTCAGGAAACTAATTAAATGACTGGGGGTGTACCACAAATCATCAGCAGAATATTAAACCGTTTTTTTAGATCTGCGACAAAATATAAGACTTTTCCAGATGTTTACCAAACACTTATTAATCATTACCATTGTTTCACAGCACTTAAATTTAGATATTTGAATAAATAATCTAGATTACTAAAATGCAGTTGACCGGAAACAACGCTTTAAAAAGTCTTCAGTGCGTGTGGAGGCGAAAAGCTGTAATCGATTAAGTTAATAAGAAAATATATATAAATAATTAATGCCAAAGAAATAATTTTCATTGTTTCATCTTACTTAGTGTTACCTTTTCTAGTTTTACTTCTGATACAATAATATAAGTTGGAAAAAATAGCAGAAATATGACCTCTGGTGCATTTTCAGGGGGAGACCCCGACAGTGCGTTAGGCGAGAAGCTCTAAGTATTTCATGGTTACTAACTGTTTTATCTAGAAACAATTCTTTCACAACAACAATACACGATCCATATTTGTCTACAATGCTTCACTATTATCCGTTTTGTTATCAATCAGGCTGGTAAAAAAATATTTATAAATAATTAACGCCAAGGCAGTAATTTTCTTTGTCTCATCTTTTTCAGTCTTACCTCTTCTAGTTTTACTTCTGATGCAATAACATCAGTTGGAAAAAATAGCAGAAATATAACCTCTGATGCATTTTTAGGCGGAGACCCCGACAGTGCGTTAAGCGAGAAGCCCAAAATATTTCTTGGTTACAAACTGTTTTATCTAAAAATAATTCTTTCTCAATAACAGTACATGATCCATATTTGTCTACAATGCTTTACCTTATTCGTTTTGTTATCAAGTTAGTAAAAAAATATTTATAAATAATTAACGCCAAAGCAATAATTTTCTTTGTCTCATCCCTTCTTGTATAACGCCTCCTGATTTTATTTCTGATACAATAACATAAGTTAAAAAAAATAGCAGAAATATAACCTCTGCAGCATTTTCAGGCGGAGACCTCGACAGCGCGCTAGGCGAGAAACCCAAAGTATTTCATGGTTACCAATTGTTTTATAAACAATTCTTTCGCAACAACAGTACATGATCCATATTTGACTACAATACTTTACCATCATCCGTTTTGTTATCAATAAGGTTGATAAAAAAGTATTTCATGGTTACAAATTGTTTTATCTAGTAACAACTCTTTCACAATATCAATACACGATCTCTTTCAGATTTACCTCTTCTGGTTTCACTTCTTTTACAATAACATGAGTTGCAAAAATAGCAGAAATATAATCCCTGCTGCATTTTCAGGCGGAAACCCCGATAGTGCGTTAGGCGAGAAGCCCAAAATATTTCACGGTTGCAAACTGTTTTAACTGGAAACAATTCTTTTGCAACAACAGTATATGATCCATATTTGCCTTCAATGCTTTACCATTATTCCTTTTGTTATCAAATAAGCTAGTAAAAAAAAATTATGAATAATTAACGCCAAGGCAATAATTTTCTTTGTCTCATCTTTTCCAGTCTTACCTCTCCTGATTTTACTTCTAATACAGTAACACAAGTCGGAGGAAATAGCAGAAATATGACCCCTGCTGCATTTTTAGGCGGAGACTCCGACAGTACGTTAGGCGAGAAACCCAAAATATTTAGTGATTTTATCTAGAAACAATTTTTTCGAAACAGCAGTATATGATCCATATTTGTCGACAAAGCTGTACCATTATCCATTTTATTATCAATGAAGCTGGTAACAAAATATTTATAAATAATTAAGGCCAAGGCAATAATTTTCTGCGTCCCATCTCTGTCGGTCTTACTTCTTCAGCTTTTACTTCTGTTACAACATAAGTTGGAGAAAATATCAGAAATACAACCTCTGCTGCATTTCAGGAGGAGACTCTGACAGTGACTGGAGACCCCGATAGTGCATCAGGCGAGAAGCCCAAAGTATTTCATGGTTACAAACTGTTTTATTTAGAAACAATTCTTTAGCAACAACAGGTACGTCATCCATATTTGACTACAATCCTTTACCATTATCCGTTTTGTTATCAATTAGACTAGTAGAAAAGTATTTATAAATAATTAAGGTCAAGGCAATAATTTTCTTTGTCTCATCTCTTTCAGCCCTACCTGCACTTCTGTTACAATAATATAAGTTGGAAAAAATACAGAAATGTAACCTATTCCGCATTTTTAGGTGGAGACCCCTATAGCGCGTTAGGCGAGAAGCCCAAAATATTCATAATTACAAACGGTGTTATGCAGAAACAATGCTTTCGCAACAACATTGCATGATCCAAATTTGTCTACAATGCTTTACCATTATCCGTTTTGTTTTCAATTAAACTAGTAAATAATTATTTACAAATAATAACGCCAAAGTAATAGTTTCCTTTGTCTCATCCTTTTTAGTCTTACCTTTTCTGATTTTGCTTCTATTACAATAACATGAGTAGAAAAAAAGAGCAGAAATATAACCTCTGTTGCATTTTTGAGTGGAGACTCCGACAGTGCATTAGGCGAGGAGCCCAAAATAATTCATAATTACAAACTGTTTTATCCGGAAACAATGCTTTCGCAATAACAATACATGATTCATATTTGTCTACAATGCTTTACCATTATTCGTTTTGTTATTAATCAAGCTAGTAAATAAATATTTATAAATAATTAACGCTAAGACAAAAATCTTCCTTGTCACATCTCTTTCAGTCTTGCCTCTTCTGGTTTTACTTTTGTTATATTAATATAAGTTGGCAAAAATAAGAGAAATATAACCCATGCCGCATTTTCAGTCACAGGGCCCGATAGTGCGTTAGGCGAGAAGCCCAAAATATTTCATAATTATAAACTGTTTTATACAGAAACAATGCTTTCGCAACAACAGTACATGATCCATATTTGTCTACAATGCTTTACCATTATCCGTTTTGTTATCAATTAGGCTAGTAAATAATTATTTACAAATAATTAACGCCAAAGCAATAATTTCCTTTGTCTCATCTTTGTCAGTCTTACCTTTTCTGATTTTACTTCTATTACAATAACACGAGTTGAAAAAATTAGCATAAATATAACCTCTGTTGCATTTTTAGGTGGAGACCCCAACAGTGCGTTAGGCGGGAAGCCCAAGATATTTCATGGTTACAAACTGTTTTATCTGGAAACAATTCTTTCGCAACGACAGTACATGATCCATATTTGTCTACAACTTTTACTTTACCATTATCCGTTTTGTTATTTATAAATTAACAACGCCGTTCACTCTGTTTACGCGTACGAATGCACGCATTAGGAACTTATCTTGATCACATACGCCGTCAGCTGCTACAGTTATTATACAATTTTATTATAAATGAATGCAAATGAAGCCAGATATTGAACAGAGCTATTAAGATTAACAAATTAGCATATTTTCTTTACTTTCCTTTTCATCGCATTAATGCTGTCGGCAATAAAAACCAGTGTCATGAAAAATTAGTTTATATTTCATACACTTTATCATATGTTATTGTGTATTATTTATTTATGAAATTCGGATCACGCACGTAAAGGTACTCTGGTAAAGTTTTATTTTCTGGATGAGCAACATTGTGTTCATTTGTATTTTGCATTGGCCCCTATAACCTCTGGATATTTGAAACATTGCGGAATTCTCAGCGAATTTTATCGAAAGCAGTAAGCATTAGAAAGATACCAAGTTCATGATATTAAAAAAATCAGGCGGTGACTAAATCACTCATTAAACTGGTTAAATTTGCGAAGCTTTTTTACTAAATTACTTGCTTCTTAACTAAATTACTGGTTTAGTCAGAGTAAGCTAAACAACGATAGTTAACTAAAAATTCTTACTAGTTTTAAACAAATGTAACTAATACGAATTTGCATAAATTAAATTCCCTAATAATAAGTCCAACAGCTGATATAATGCTGAATTATCGTAAGAAATACCAATAAATTAAATAATTTTATTGAATTAATCTACAGTTTAGCATAACAATCGAAAACTGGTGGCTTCCTACTGAGTTAAATCTAAAGCGTTAATAATTTTCAGTCGCCATGATAAATCTGTTAGATCGTTCGTAAATTCGTATGATGCAATTACCGTCAGCTTATCTCGCGTTTTGTATGGGTTCACATCGAATCACGATTTAGAATTTTTCGGTATCGAAGTCTGTCGAAATTCGTTTTATATAACTGCCACAATTTCACTACATGTCACGTTCATAATACTATGCTGTAAAGTTTCCCTTGAGAAGACGAAGGAAAATAAATGGGAAAATGTTTGGACGGCTTTGAGGTCTCATTTTTGAAGAAGTTTCAGAGTGTTTAAGTTTTCAAGTTTTTAAGGTTTACCAAATAGATAAAGCTTGAACATATAAGACAATGAGCGTCGATTGAAATGAAGAAAAAACTCTAGGAATTTCTGGTTTTTTATGAAAAATAAATTTTCTGCAGACGGTTTTTCTTTTAAAATTCCACACGTACTATATGCATAGAACGCTTGTTTCAGAGTGTTTCGGAACTAGTTCTTTCATCTAGGTCAGTCTTTCCCAACCTTTTTTTTTTGGTAACGATACATTTTTGGTATTGTGTAAAAAAGGGCGATGCACATGAATGATCTAATATTTTTTTTACGGTCAAAAAAATGTCTTCCTGGCTTCTTCGAGATTTGATGATTAAAAAAAAGTTCTCCTGTAATCTAATCTAACAGAAGTTAATACATTTCTGTCAACCAAAAAAAGTCCTCACCATCGCCGAAAATTATTTATTTGTGAATTTTTCTGATTTCGTATTTTGGCGACACATTTGGGAACTTACAACGACACACCGGTTGGGAATCACTGATCTAGGTAAACCAAAACGTAGCTCGCGAACTTTAAAGTGAAAAGATACATCCAGTTGATTAGGCTTGAAGCTCTTCCGCTCCTTTAATTGATTGACTGAACCTCGTACAAACACATGACTCTAAATGAAGATGATTACGTGGGAAACTCGCAAGTCTTTCGCATTTAAGCGCCAAGGAAGATAATAATAATTATTTAATCGAGCTCACGATGTCTTTAAAAATTACACGATTAACCAACAACGGCGGCGGCATTTCGTCAGTTTTAATCCAGATTTCTTTCAAAATCAAACAAGAGCAAAGAATCTTTGTGATGACACACGCTGTTATGTAATTGAACAACTTCTGCAATGCACATTATTATAATCGATTTTCATAATTGCTTTCTAATCGTGAACGACGCGAAATCATCGGGAAAATCAATCGAATCGTTTTAATCTCTTGCACAAATCACACGTATGGTGAATATCCCAATGAATTGCTTCCAATTTTAAAAATTATAATCGCAAATTTCTGTGGGGGTGAAATCGTCGAAATTGCGAAAATCCGTTAATTGGAACTGATCGGAAAATTCCCGCGGATAGTTAACATTTTCTTGAAGGTTTGTCAGGTTGCAAAGTTGAATTTCGAAAACCCCCCAAGAGTGAATCCAAAGGGAGGACGAAGACACACTGGTAAAGCATACTCTCATAAGCTTTGTAGAATCCTTAGGTATTATATGGTTAGTGTACGTCCTGCAGGGGCGTTCACCTTTCCTTGATTACACTCATGAAAGCCCAGCAATTTTGGACCTCGGCAGAAATCTGAAAATACCTCATGACATCTTCCTAGTAGATGTCGTAAATCGTCCGTTATAAAGATCAAGGGCGGGAAGCAGCAACCTAATTTCAGATTTAATGAATGTTTATCGCTTGCCTGCATTCTGATAAACAAGGATTCATCGTCTTTGCATCCTTCGAATGCTCGAGATAGTTTCGAACCGGCACCTTGGGTAACTAATGAAATTCAAATGAGATTCTACGACCGTATTTGGGAGAGCGGCACCCAAAAATTATGATTAAGAATGTTTGCATTACACCTCGCGAGTGAGTCAAGGGCAACTCGCATTCTGTTTTCGATTTTTATCTGCATGTAGAATACACGAGAAAACCGGCAAAAAATCATCAATATTGACGGGCCAAGAACAGGAGAGGAAGGAAATGTTGAACATACTCGGTGACTAACGTCGCTCTTCACTAGATCTGTTACCACCATCACTAAATAGTAACCACCATTTTATCGAAATCAGAATCTGAGTGAGAATTATCTAGCAAACACTGAAGACAGTTTAGATTTCAGCATAGAAAACTGTCGGAAATATCCTTTATTTAAGTATTTATAAGTTTTTCTGCTCCAAGTGATTTTAAATTTTCAGTAAGTCACGAACTAATGGTTAACTGATTGACAAATTCAAATTAAATAGAACCGCATGTTGAGATTGTCTGAAAAAAATTGCCAGTATCTCTAGCATTAGAATTCTTCACTTTTATGTAAATTATTGAATTAAATGCTCTGTAATAAAACAGTAAAATGTGCTAAAACTCCAAATTTTTTAGCCTTAGGGCCACACTCAATGCTCCAGTAGATTTCCAAAGCCAAAATTGTTTTAATTTTCCGGACATTTGGTGACCAAAAGCGAAAATAAGTGGTATTTTCTATATCCTACCTATACGCTAACAGATAGTGCTAGTGGTACTTTCAAAAGCACAGTCATTGTTGCCAGATTATAGAAATGCTAGAAAATTTATTCAAATTTTCTTTTTTCGAAATTTAGATCTATTCTTCAATTTGACTTTTCCAAAATTATATTTTTATAACTTTGTTCTAAATTGCGACTTTTTTCTCGAAATTTCTGTTCTTTTTAAATTACGTTCCTTTTCCAAATTTCACCATTTCCCCCAAATATTGACTTTTACCGAATATTTAAAGTTTTATTTATTTTTTGGAAATTTCGACCTGTTTCACAAAATCAGGTCTTTCTCGAAATTCCAACTTTAAATAAAAACTCGACATTTTATTATGTTTCTGAAAGTTGCGATTTTATCGACGAAATTCACCCATTTTCGAAATATTCGACTTTTCCAAAAATTTGATTTCGTTCCTAAGATTTGACTTCTCTGGGAAATTTTGATCTTTTTTTAAAGTTCAACACTTTTCTCGAAAGTGGAAGTTTTATCCTCATTCCTTTTTATTTAGAAATTATTTTACCAATCTTCTCAAAATTCGAATTTTGCGGAAAATTTGAAGTTTTTTTATTCGTCTTGTTCTCGAAATTTCAAATTTTTTCTTAAAATTTAACTTTCTCCTTAAAATGGCAAATTATTTTCTTCTTCTCTGAAAAACTTCGACTTTTTAAAGTTCGACAATTTTTTCTAAGCTTTGAATTTTTTACAATTTTTATTCGTGATTTACAATTTTTCACAAAATTCAAATTTATCTAAACATTTTTGGTTTTAAATTTTGTTCTCGGATTCAATCTGTTGTCAAAATTCGTCGTTTTTTTTCCAAAATTTTGCTTTTTTGAGCACTTTTGACAAATTCATATTTTTCGAAATCTCTTTTTTTCAAAATTCAAATTTTTCCGGAAATAGCAACTTTTATTTCGAAAGAAATTCATCTATTTTTAAATCTCAAAATTTGATTTTTTTCTTAAAATTTGACTTTCTCTGGAAAATTGTGACATTTTTTTAAAGTTTAACACTTCTCGAAATTGGAAGTTTTAACAACATTCCCTTTCCTTTCAAAATTATTTTACCAATTTTCTCAAAATTCGATTTATCTGAAAATTTGGAGTTTTTTAATTCGTCTTGTTTTCGAAATTTAGAACTTTTCTTAAAGTGTTGACTTTTTGCTTGAATTTTTTCCTAAAATTTGACTTTTTTCTACTTCTTTGAAAAACTTCGACTTTTTTAAGGTAAGACACTTTTTTAAGCTTCCAGTTTATTTTTACAATTTCTCTTTTATCTGAAAATTTCAAGTTTTTTAAAATTTGTTTTGAGTTTCAATTTATTGTGGAAATTCGACGTTTTTTTCCTGAAATTTTGCCCTTATTTGAGAACTTTGGAGCAATTCATTTTTTTTAAATCAATTTTTCCAATGTTTGTTCCAAATCTCTTTCTTTTTCTCAAAATTCGGCTTTTCTGGGAAATTCTGACTTTTTTTTTAAGTTAAAAACCCTTCTCGAAATTTTCTTGAAATTTTCTTTTTAAATTATTTTACAAATGTTTTCAAAATTCGAATTTATTTGAAAATTTGGATTTTGTTTTAAACGTCTTTTTCTCAAAATTTCAAATTCATTCTCAAAATTTAACTTTCTTCGGAAAATTATAATTTTTTGTTCGAGTAGAAGTTAGTTGGTTTAGTAGAAAAATTTGGTAGAATTTTGATTACATTTAGTAGTTTTTTTTTGGTAACGGAGTGGCCCGTGGTTGTCTTTAAAAATTGAAATACAAATCTTGTCCCCTGAAACCAATAACGATTAGAAAACATAACAAAGGTTGCTCTAACGCGTTTCGATAACCAAGCTATCATCTTCAGAGGGATAGAGCATCTCTTATCACCTTCAGAGAGATGCAGTATCTCTTTGAAGATGATAGCTTGGCTATCGAAACGCTTTAGAGCAACCTTTGTTGTGTTTTCTAATCTTTTTTGATTTCAGGGGACAAGATTGTGATTTAACATTTAGTAGAATGTTTGTAGTGCCTTCATGGTATACAAGTTCAATCTCAAAATGCTGGTTTTTTTTCTGAAAGCTTCGACTTATAAGTTCGTCAAGAAACTTTAGTTGATAAAATCTCGGATTTAAATGTAGAAAGCTCGAAATAAATTCGAATTAAGTCGAACATTTTGGCACTTGAAGTTTAAAAAATATATGGGGTATATAAATTTCAAGTTTTTTTCAAAATGTTGGGTTTCTTCACTTGATTTTTTTCTCTAAAACCCGAAATGTAAACTTTTTCAGGAAGTTTTGATTCCGTTTTTCAAAATATGCCAAAGCGTGTTAAAGCTTAAATGTTTTCTCTACAAAATTTGATAGTTTTTTATACATTCAAAGACGAAGTTTCGAGACCAAAATAGAAACAATTCGATAAAAGTTTTGTGCAGTTATTTTTAATTTCAAAGTATCTCTCGAAGTTTTGGATTTTAACTTCTTCACAGAAAGCTTCATGTAAAACTTGAATTTAAAAGTAAGAACTACCAACAAAATTCGAATTTTCTGTTTGAAATCGAAATTTTGATTATTTTATTACATAAACTATGACTTTTTTTGAAACGTTGGGTTTCTTCGCAAAATTCTGAGTTTAAACTTTAAATTTTTAATTTTTTTCTCCTAAATTTCGACTTGAAAAGTAGACTTTTTTCTGGAAATTTTCGAATTTGGTTTTTCAAAATTTCGACTTTATGCCCAAAACTTCAATTCTTTTCTTAACCTTTCGAAATACGTACCATATTTTCGAAATTTCGTTTTAAAGTTCAATTTATTCCAATAGGTTTAAAATATTTCTTGTTGATTTGTTTTCCCAAACTCAAAAATTTGAAATGATACTGTTATTTTTAGTTTCTTTTTTTTGTAAATTCTGGTTTTTTATTAAACTTCTTAGTTTAAACTTCAGAGTTAATTCTTTTTAAAAATTTAACTTTAAAAACTAAATATTTATTAAGTTAAATTTTGGCTTCGTCTTATAAATAACTTTCTCTGAAAATTTTAAGTTTTTTCTTGAAAGTCCGAATTTAAACTTAGAATTTGACGTTTCTGCTGAGCCTAACTTATTCTCTATTTTGGGTGAAACCGCAACTACGGTCAACACTAAAATTTTTTGGGCAAAACTAGCCGAAACAAAAACTGAAACCAAAACTTCTGTCGGTCTCTAGTTATTTTCTAAAGATTCGTCAATTTTCTGCACTTTTGGTTTTGCCAACGACTTTCGAATTTTTATTATTAATTAGTCATTTCATACAATTACGCTTGTCTAGCATCGAAACCAAAATTGTTCGCAAGTTATTAACAACCACACTTTGTAACATTACAGTTATTTATTTCCAAAACATTCTCATCAAAACAGTCACGTTCCAGCCTTCTTCTTCTTTTTATGCTTCTTCTTCTTCTTCTTCATCTTCTTCTTCTTCTTCTTCTTCTTCTTCTTCTTCTTCTTCTTCTTCTTCTTCTTCTTCTTCTTCTTCTTCTTCCTTTTCTTCTTCTTCTTCTTTTTCTTCTTCTTCTTTAGTAAAGCTAGTTGCCAGTTTATTCTGGATTCTTCTTATTGTTGTTCCTGTGAAAGCGACTGCCAGCTGTCACGCCATCGTTTCGGTGGCCTCCCTGGTGGTCTCGTCCCTTGAGGCTTTCCGTTACGTGCTATTTCCGCCAGCATTCGATTAACGTGTTCAAATTCATAACATAAACCTTTTGATGTGACAAGTAGATGTAATCAGAAAAAAAGTTCTTTTCAAATTTACAAAAGTTCAATATGAAATATAACAAAAAATAAACTTTGTTATAGTAAAAGTATTCAGTAAAAAAATATAAACCTTTAAATTGTCCAGAAAGTTTTCATAAATAACTCGAATTTTCGAAGAAATCCAAAAAAAATCTATTTTATTAGTTTCAAAAATAACTGAAACAGTTATTTTATTTCAGATTGCTTTTGCATATTGTTGAGGACTAACTTTTTCGTGACTTAACCAATTCGTAACGAATTTTCAATGACAAGGGTCGAAAAATTCATAACACTTACTTCGGGGCTGAAGCAATTTATGTTTCAATCTCAATTGTTCCAATTTTCTATTAATTATTCTCAACAAAGACTTAGGAAATATTATATCCTTTTGCTTGCGTCTGTTGCATGACAATAATATATAATTTTTCCTGTAGGCTGAGAATATTAAATAATGTATGCTCCATAGTTATCCTATCGCTAGTTAGTAGTAACAGTCT
The DNA here is from genome assembly GCA_028583605.1 of Dastarcus helophoroides. NCBI lineage: Eukaryota > Metazoa > Arthropoda > Insecta > Coleoptera > Bothrideridae > Dastarcus > Dastarcus helophoroides. The sequence continues at coordinate 2,742,261 of CM053325.1, forward strand.
GTCATCGGGTTATGTTTCGCAGGAATTCAAAGTTGCATTTTCTATTTTTCAAACAATAGCAAAAATGTTAGAAAAAACGTAAATTTCTTATAAATTTTGCCGTTCTAATGCAAACTTGTAGAAACTCTTGATACCTACGTAGAAGTTTGTGTTTTTATGGACAATCTCTACCTAACAATTAAATTGTCATTTCATGCTTGTAATTCTTTGCATTAACGAATTTCACCGTCGTTTCGATAAAAACAAATAGCGTTCGCGAGAAATCAAATATAATATACCACCGGAAAAGTAAACATGAAACGAAGAAAGAATTTCGAAGTTTACATCTGAGAGCACTCCAGATTTTACCCTGCAGGACGAATTTCATGGACAAAGAGTTAAAATCAACATGCTGAACTTAAGAAATCTCATCATTTGGGAAAATACCCCACAATTTGTATCAGATAATATGTCTTATAAATTTTAAACTGACTAGACATCATAAACTAATTACGGTAAACAATGGTTCAGATGTTCAGGTCTTTTTGATCCAAACAGTCGGGGTTCCATAAAATTAAATTTGAAGTTTAACTACTTTGGATACTGGAATTTAACCACTTTGTATATTTATTCGCAACATGCTGTTACTATGTAATTAAAAATTTGAGATAAAATTGTATGCTTTATTTTAAAAAATAATTAAAAATCCACCACGTTTGTTTTTGTCTAATTTCTTCTCAGCGCTGACCATGGTAGTCAAATGGGATGAGGGTGTTCTGCTATTATCTTCGATTCGATGGTTATCCATCTTTACTGAATTTTTGTCAAAAATACTAACGTATATATAATAATATGTAAGTTTGATAAGGATTAGAGGTTTAACGAAGATTACAAGGTAGTTCAAACATCCAAGGACGTTATTACGTAGATTACATAGTCATATACTAAATTTTCATTAGCTAAATTGCTAATTATATTATCCGAAAATTTTATTCTAATAACGGGCAACTTTTACCTTATAGATAATGACTTGGTGGGGTTCTAATGTTGCATGAGAAAATTAGAAAATGTGATTAAGAAATTTATAAATTAATTCATCCATTTGATTAATCAAAATGCCACTTAATCATATTATCGAAATTAAACAGTTTCTATTCAAAAGAGAAGAAAAACGATATTAGCTACAAATACCATTAATTAATATTTAAAATCATAAACGCTAAATAGTTCAAACACTTTTCATTCAACAAGTCATAAAATGTAAGTATTATTTTTTTACAATTTCCAGTAGGATATTATCGAAGTATGTTATTTATTATCCATTTAATTACAATTCTATTAATTCACTCGATGTTAAAGAACATCAGTGTTCCATTATCCATATTAAACATTCATGTTCTTATCTCGTAGAATTTCATCATCCCAAATCATCACAATCAATACTGGAATAACATGAAGCGTAAATTCTTTGCTTAAAGAGAAAAAAAGAGTAATCGGTTACATCATTCTTGTGCCCAATTGGCCTAAAAATTTGCTTCGATTTAAAATTTAATTGAGGAATAAACGTTTTTGCTAGTTGCGAAAATTCGCTTAGTTTTTTTTCCTGTAAAATAAATTAAATGTTGCAATTTGAACCGATCGTTACGTTAACATTCCGTATCGATTTATTAGTTCGATGTGTAATTTGCAATATAGCGTAATTTCTGCAGCGCAATCAGCGTAATTAAAGATTACTGTCTCTTCAGAAATTGACCACTGCACTTTTGCGAGACGAAAAAATAAATCTCCGAGTAATCACCTTATTATTAGCGTAAATAATGGTTGCAAAATCTCCCCTGTATGAATTGTATTGTAATAGTAAATGCAAAATTGAAAGCTTTCTCTCAATCATGTAAGATGCTCCTTTTAGGTATTAGAGGAAATGTAGGCGATATTAAAATGTTTGCATAAATTAAAAACAATTATGCAACAAATGCAACAAATATGGATCATGTACTCTTGTTGCAGAAGAATTGTTTCGATATCAAACAGTTTGTAACCATGAAATAATTTGGGCTTCTCGCCTAACGCATTGTCGGGGTCTCTGCCTAAAAATGCACCAGAGGTTGTATTTTTGTTATTTTTTCCAACTCATATTATTGTATCAGAAGGAAAACCAGGAAAAATATGACAAAGAGAGATGGGACAAAGAAAATTATTACCTTGGCGTTGATTATAAATATTTTTTTACCAGCTTAAATGATAACAAAGCGGATAATATTAAAGCATTGTAGACAAATATGAATAATGTAGTGCTGTTCCGAAAGAATTGTTTGTAGATAAAACACTTTGTAACCATGAAATATTATGGGCTTCTCGCCTAACGCACTATCGGAGTCTCCGCCTGAAAAAGTACCAGAGGTTATATTTTTGTTATTTTTTTCAATTCTTATTATTGTTGCAGAAGAAAAACTAAAAGGAGTAAAGCAAAGAGAGATGAGGCACAAAAAATTATTGCCTTGGCGTTAATTATTTATAAATATGTTGTTACTAGCTTAGTTGAAAATAAAACGGATAATGGTAAAGCATTGTAGACAAATATGGATCATGTACTGTTGTTGCGAAAGAATTTTAAATATCACGTAGTCGCATTTCAAAAACTGTTTAGAAAATTGTCAACAAACCATAAAAAATTTAAATATTTCCAAACTGGGCCGAAGAAATGTTAAATAAATTTAAAAAAACAGAATTGTTTCTAAATAAAACAATTTGTAACCATGAAATATTTTGGGCTTCTTGCCGAACGCACTGTCAGGATCTTCGCTGGAAAATGCAGCAAAGGTTATATTTCTGTAATTTTTCCGACTCATATCATTGTAACAGAAGTAAAACTAGGAGAGGTACGCCAAAGGGAGATGGAACAAAGAAAGTTATTGCCTTGGCGTTGATTATTTATAAATATTTTTTTGCCAGCTTAAATGATAACAAAGCGGATAATGGTAAAGCATTGTAGACAAATATGAATTATGAATCATGTTGTTACGAAAGAATTGTTTGTAGATAAAACAGTTTGTAACCATAAAATATTTTGGGCTCCTCGCCTAACGCACTATCGGGGTCTCCGCCTGAAAAGGCATCAGAGGTTATATTTCTGTTATTTTCTCCAAATCATATTATTGTTACAGAAGTAAAACTAGAAGGGGTAAAGCAAAGAGAGATAAAACACAAAAAATTATTGCCTTGGCGTTAATTATGTATAAATATTTTGTTACTAGCTTAATTCGGAACAAAACTGAGAATGGTAAAGCATTATAAACAAATATGGATCATTTACTGCTGTTGCAAAAGAATTGTTTCTGGATAAAACCGTTTGTAACCATGAAATATTTTGGGCATCTCGCCTAACGTACTGTCGGGGTCTCCGCTTGAAAATGCAGCAGAGGTTATATTTCTGTTATTTTTCCGACTCATATCATTGTAACAAAAGTAAAACTAGGAGAAGCACGACAAAAAAAGATGGAAAAAAGAAAATTATTGCCTTGGCGTTGATTATTTATAAATACTTTTTTACCAGCTTAAATGATAACAAAACGGATAAAGCATTGTAGACAAATATGAATCATGAATCATGTTGTTGCGAAAGAATTGTTTGTAGATAAAACAGTTTGTAGCCATGAAATATTTTGGGCTCCTCGCTTAACCCACTATCGGGGTCTCCGCCTGAAAAGGCATCAGAGGTTATATTTCTGTTATTTTCTCCAAATTATATTATTGTTACAGAAGTGAAACTAGAAGGGGTAAAGCAAAGAGAGATAAAACACAAAAAATTAGTGTCTTGGCGTTAATTATGTATAAATATTTTGTTACTAGCTTAATTCGGAACAAAACTGAGAATGGTAAAGCATTATAAACAAATATGGATCATGTACTGCTATTGCGAAAGAATTGTTTCTGGATAAAACCGTTTGTAACCATGAAATATTTTGGGCATCTCGCCTAACGTACTGTCGGGGTCTCCGCTTGAAAATGCAGCAGAGGTTATATTTCTGTTGTTTTTCCGACTCATATCATTGTAACAGAAGTAAAACTAGGAGAGTTAAGATAAAAAGAGATGTGACAAAGAAAATTATTGTCTTGGCGTTAATTACTATAATCAAATCATCACTTTATTATTATCGTAAATAATGGTTGCAAAATCTCCCCTGTATGAGTTATATTATAATAGTAAATGCAAAATTGAAAGCTTTCTCAATCTTAATGCTCCTTTTAGGTATTGGAGGAAATGCAGGCAATATTATATTGTTTGCATAAATTAAAAACAATTATGCAACAGGTTCGTCTTTTCCAGCATTTTAATTAGTACTGGCTTTAATTGAATTAGAATTCATGGGAGATATTCTACGAAATAACTATGCAATTCAATTGATCTAACAAAATAATTATTATCATGAAGCGTTTTTTCTAAACTGAAATAAAATAGTTTTTCTTGAAAACCTTCCAAAAGTGGCATGAAGTATGTCTCTAAATTAGGGTCTACAAAATAAAATGTTTGATAAAATCGAAGGTAGACACCCCTCGAATTGTAAAGATATTTTGACTTTAAACTCAAAATTTCTAGGAAAACAGTTGAACGTTTATAAAAATCCTACTTTTCTACATTGGCATCAAACTAACTATTTGCTAAAACTTTATATTCAATTTGGTACATTTTAGGAATTTTAATTACAAATGCACAAAAATGGTTGGATATATTTTCTACAAAAGAAAGTTGTTAGGTGGAAGATATTTCTAGGTGCAATTTTGTTAAATGTGTATTCTGCAAATTTGGATTATTATTTTTTTGACATATCGAAAAAATGTTCATCCTAGAATAGCGATTTTTGTCAAAATAACCAATTTTTTTACCGAAATAACGTGGTGGTTTTACTGTGTTAGAGGGTACGGATTCAATGCTTTTGAGATTTGAAATTGTAAAGCAATGTCCATTTTTCATATTTCTGTATCTTTATGGAATTCTAATAATCATTTTATTCCCTACACGTTAAGGAGATCAAAAACTGGCCAACACTGTAGGTGGTAAAGCTTACGACAAAACTTACCTCGAAGAAAGATTTTCCTCATCCTAATGGCACAGGGCATAGCTAAGCCGCTGAAACAAAAAAATTAAGCGATTATTCCATAGAAAATTAAAGTTGATTTGCCAACATTTTCCAAACTATAACATAGCCATAAAAATCAACTACATTAATGGAGTTAGTTGGTGGATTAATTTCAAAAATAATTGGTAGTAATGTTCATCTACATCAACCCAATAGGGATAAGAAAAAAAGCGAACAGTTGTGGCACATTTCCTCTGAATTATGCGTCGTATTGTCAAATTATTTACAAATCTTGCGTTGATATCCAACGGTCTAGATAGAAAGCAAATATCGTTACGTAAGCCCCCAAGAAAATAACCTATATATCGCAAAGAAAGTAGATTTAACTTGAACAGTTGCGGTGAAATTATATAAATAAAGCACTTTAATTATCTCGAAATATTGTCGCTTTTAGAAGTGGTAAATATTACCAGTATCGATTTAAAATGCGTTAATAATGCATAAAAGTGCATATAACATAACCCAAGAGGTTTTCTCTTTTAATGGTATTTTCATAACTGACCTAGATCTTGTGGATGCCCCATACGGACATCGAATTCGTAGAAAAACTTCCATTTAGAGTAAAATACCGAATAAAGCTACCATACTTGAGACATCCAAAACTGTATTTGGTAACAGTAACACAGACAAGTCTATTGTAAACTTTTTTACCATCAGTAATAGTTTTAGCTATTGCATAGTTTACCCAGTGCCTGCCATTTAGGGCCGTCAGGTGGCAGGAAATGATTGGGATTTTCCTGGAGGAACAATTTTTTTCCGGATCCCGGAATATCCCACTTTGATTCAACCTTACGATTACAATCCGCTACGTCCTGTAGTTACCAAGCGATTTGGTAATCCACCAGTCTGCAGGAACAGCATTCATACAAATTAAGGAAACTGCAAAGAACAGGAACCAGAAAAAATCCAGAAGATCCGAAAAGGAACAATGAAATTCAAATAGCAAATACAAGTGGCAGTAATTTAAATTAATGGGCATTTAATTTTGCTTTTTACTTTTAAGATAAGAATAATTTGTGATAATACAAGGTGTGTGTGTTAATGAAACTAAAAATAACTCTTATAAACTTTTGTTGTTTATTAGCCTCTACAGTCAGAGTTGACAATTTTTATGTCACAAAATTTGCAACATTCACAATTTTTTCATATTAATTAATATCAATATATCACGAAATATGAACTTTGATTTGACCCAAATTTAAAAGAATAAAACAATCTGACCTTTAATTAGATTTAATCCAGATACTTCGAATTTTCCTAGTTTTGGCGCAAAATAAATTTACGGTTTTGGCATTCAATCTTAAGATTTCACTTTCAATTCAAATTTTATAAATATCTCAATTTTAAAAATAAAGAGTCAAATTCAAAAAATTATATCGAAGTTCTTTTATAAATTGAGATATTTACAGAATTTTGACTGTACCTAATCTTAAAATCTATTTAAAAAATAACAAGTTTTTGAGTTTAAAAATGCAAAACTTTGTTTTAACAAGAAATTTAGAGAAAAAAACCAAAAATTTTAAGTGAAATTTGTATTTTAGTAACAAAATTGACACTTTCAAGTTTAAACTATTATTGCCTTGGCGTTGATTATTTATAAATATTTTTTTACCAGCCTAAATGATAGCAAAGCGGATAATAGTAATGCATTGTAGACAAATATGAATCATGTACTGTTGTTGCGAAAGAATTGTTTGTAGATAAAACAGTTTGTAACCATGAAATATCTTGGGCTTCTTGCCTAACGCACTGTCGGGGTCTCCACTTGAAAATGCAGCAGAGGTTATATTTCTGTTATTTTTTTTGACTCATATTATTGAAACGGAAGTAAAACTGGGAGAGGTACGACAAAGAGAGAGATTGCCTTGGCGTTGATCATTTATAAATATTTTTTACCAGCTTAAATGATAACAAAGCGGATAGTGGTAAAGAATTGTAGACAAATATAAATCATGTTCTGTTGTTGCGAAAGAATTGTTTGTAGATAAAACAGTTTGTAAACCACAAAATATTTTGGGCTCCTCGCCTAACTCACTGTCGGGGTCTCTGTCTGAAAATACACCAGAGGTTATATTTCTGCTATTTTCTCTATTTAATGTTATTGTTACAGAAGTAAAACTAGAAGAGTTAAAGCAAAGAGAGATGAGACACAAAAAATTATTGCCTTGGCGTTAATTGTTTATAAATATTTTGTTACTAGCTTAATTGAGAACAAAAGGATAATGGTAAAGCATTGTAGACAAATATGGATCATGTACTGCTGTTGCGAAAGAATTGTTTCTAGATAAAACAGTTTGTAATCATGAAATATTTTGGGCTTCTTGCCTAACGCACTGTCGGGGTCTCCACTTGAAAATGCAGCAGAGGTTATATTTCTGTTATTTTTTTTGACTCATATTATTGAAACAGAAGTAAAACTGGGAGAGGTACGACAAAGAGAGAGATTGCCTTGGCGTTGATCATTTATAAATATTTTTTACCAGCTTAAATGATAACAAAGCGGATAGTGGTAAAGAATTGTACACAAATATTAATCATGTTCTGTTGTTGCGAAAGAATTGTTTGTAGATAAAACAGTTTGTAATCATGAAATATTTTGGGCTTCTCGCCTAACTCACTGTCGGGGTCTCTGCCTTAAAATACACCAGAGGTTGTATTTCTGCTATTTTCTCCATTTGATGTTATTGTTAAAGAAGTAAAACTAGAAAATTTAAAGCGAAGACAGATAAGACACAAAAAATTATTGCCTTGGCGTTAATTATTTATAAATATTTTGTTACTAGCTTAACTGAGAACAAAACGGATAACGGTAAAGCATTGTAGATAAATTTGGATCATGTACTGTTGTTGCAAAAGAATTGTTTCTAGATAAAACAGTTTGTAACCATGAAATATTTTGGGCTTCTTGCCTAACGCACTGTCGGGGTCTCCACTTGAAAATGGAGCAGATGTTATATTTCTGTTATTTTTTTCGACTCATATTATTGTAACAGAAGTAAAACTGGGAGAGGTACGACAAAAACAGAGATTGCCTTGGCGTTGATTATAAATTATTTTTATATATATATATATATATATATATATAATAAATATTTTTTTACCAGCGTAAATGATAACAAAGCGGATAATAGTAAAGCATTTTAGACAAATATATATCATGTACTGTTGTTGCGAAAGAATTGTTTGTAGATAAAACAGTTTGTAATTATAAAATATTTTGGGCTCCTCGCCTAACGCACTGTGGGGGTCTCTGCCTGAAAATGGACCAGATGTTATTTTTCTGCTATTTTCTTCAACTGATGTTATTATTACAGAAGTAAAACTAGAAGGGGTAAAGCAAAGAGAGATGAGACACAAAAAATTATTGTCTTGGCTTTAATTATTTATAAATATTAATCGAGAAGAAAGCGGATAGTGGTAAAGCATTGTAGACAAATATAAATCATGTACTGTTGTTGCGAAAGAATTGTTTGTAGATAAAACAGTTTGCAACCATGAAATATTTTGGGCTCCTCGCCTAACGCACTGTCGGGGGCTCTGCCTGAAAATGTGAAATTTTGGTAATTATAAATAGAAATTACTGAACGCATCCTACTACCAACTGTCAATATTACTGGGAACAGGAAGTGGTGGGACGCAACTGTCATCTGCCTAAATTAACCACAGAGTATAGAAATTTCGACTTTAATCTCGAAACTTCGCGAAAAAAGTCGAAATTTGCAAATTAAATTAATTCTAAATTTCCGGATTAAAGTTGAAATTTCGACCTTTTTTGAAATTTCTTTATATTTGGATACTTTAATCTCATAATTTCCAGATATTCGAATATTCGTGATTTTTGAAAGATTTTTTTTTTGAAATGTACAATTTTCCGCGACTAAAGTTAAAATTTTCCAACTGAAGTGTAAATGTTTAAATTAAAGTCGAAGTTTCCATTTTAAAGCCAAAATTCTTAAAATTTTTTAGAATAAACTTCAGATCTATAAAATCGAAAAGATCGAAATCCATAAATGAGTATTCAGACAATTTATTTTAAATTGTTTCTTCGATATTCGTTTTTGTTTTATAATTTCGAATTCATTTTATTAAAATTTCGTTTTTAAATTCAAACTTTTGGTAATCTTTTTTTTTAAATATACATTTTTCGAACTTTAAGGATAACATTCAAAATTTCATGAAGACAATCAACCGTAACCTCAGACTTTGGACTTTTTAACCGACATTTGAAGCCTGCGGTATAAATTTCTAAAATAACTCAAAATTTCGAGACTAAAGCCAAAATTTTAACTTAGATTAGCAAGAACGTACCTACGTAACTAGTAGTGATTTTTGAAAATGTCATTATCACAATATTTCGATTTGAAAGGAAAATTTAAGAAACAAAAAAAATAAGAATAAATTCAAGAAAGTTATTTTAGAAATTTGGCTTAAAGGTGGGAATTTTAAAGCAAAACTGAAATTTTCAGAGTCGATGTTTTCGAAAAAGTCGCAATTTTCAAAAACTTTCAAATTTCTGAAAAAGAGAATCCAAATTGTTTTTCCCTTATTGTATCAGCTTTTGCACGACTAGCATAGTTTTGTCATCATTAAATATACAGATCATTTCAACGAAGAGCATAAAACAGTTTCTATGAAACGAAAGAAAGAACTTTATGTAAGGGTTTTTTTGGAAAATGCGAGCAAATTATACCTTACCTTTTTACCCTGGACCTGAGAGGAATTTGACCTACAAGATATATGAAAGTTTGGATTCCCAATATATAGTAAACTACATTATTATTTAATAAAAATTAAACTCTTTAAGCAATCCCTTCAAAATCAAGATGCTTCCAACTTGTAATCTGAGAAATTTCAAATCGATATAAACAAGAATCTCAAAAATGGGTTAAAAATTACGACATGTAGCAGATGCGATCACACAGAATAACGGACGAAAATAAATGTGGCTTTTCGACGGCAAATATTTTTACAAATTTAAAATGCAGCAAACGGTACCATTGTCTAAAGAAATCCTTCCTCTACCGGCAAGACTATAATAGAACTTATTTGGTGCAAAATTACCAAAGATATGACAAATTTTATGACGAAAAATTTCTCAACAATAGACCAAAACAAGACCAAAGTGTAATGTGCAAAATACTTGCAGATTTAAAAAACGAGAAGTACTAGAAAGCTTATTGACATGAAATCAATGAAAATTCAGAAATTTACGATTCATAGAAAAAAATTGATCAGATTAAAGAACACTACCACGTAAGACAAGGTTAATTCTGTATATAGAAACGGAAATTAAATAGAATGGTCCAATTTAAAAAGTTCAAAGTCATAATAATTAAAGTGAGTACACTTTACATAAACAATCTTGTCATTAATAGCCTTATAGGTAAAAAAAAGCTCCAGTTCAGTACCATTCAGTTGCACACAATCCAAGTCCATTGCAAAATCGTTACAATTCACTTGCAAACTAGTTTTCTTCTAAAGATAGAGTTTCAAAATCGCCCACATATTTTTCTATTCCACTCGCGTCCGAATTCCGGGGCAGGGATAATCGAAGTACGTCGGATAGTAATAAAACGGGCATTTTGTGGTATTTACGAGTCGAATCCATATATGTCCTGCAAGTGCAAACGGTAAATGCATTATTTATTACCAAAGGTAACGCAGAGTGTGTGTGTGTGTCCACACAAAATGACTCAGTAATAAAAACAATATACGCCCAACCTTGGAGCGATAATTTATGTGAGATTCGTCCGAATATTGCAAGAAAGCGGAAAACTCTTTCCAATAAATAAGCTCACCGTTAAAAATTCTACGTAAATACCATCAATTTGAAGAGGAAGTGTTATAACAAAATTTAAAAAATGCCTACAAATAACAAGAAGGGACCAAATGAAGCATGGCAACGAATGAGAGTAAAATGTTCAATAACAAGAAAGCTAGAAAACAGAACACTGCAGTGGCACGGACACGTCCAAAGAATGGCAGAACACAGATGGCCAAAACGAGAATTGGATTGGGAGAAGACGAAGAGAACGACCGGCATTAAGATAGGAAACCTATATTGGACATGCAACGATAAATGGAGATCTGAGAGCAGGGGAATAGGATGTGAGAGAGCTATGGAGGGAAAAAACGGCAAACTTCTAACGGGAAAGAGCAGAAGAAGAAGAAGAATAAGACGAAGAAGAAGAAGAAGACCATGAAGAAGAAGAAGAATAAGAAGTTCGTTGACAATATTGTGCGATTCGTACTGTAAGAATTGCGGTAAACGAACCGTCGATAAACAATAACCACAGCTAGCTGAGACGTTGCGAGAAGCACAGTTACGATCTCATAAACCGCATTTGTGTAAGCCAGACTCGCTTTTGTAGATGTTTTCTGAAAATTTGGTTGTTAAAGCCAAAAGAGTTCTTAAAAGTTTATGTTTTCCTGATCTGTTTCAGGAAGTTTTGACTATAATCTCGAAATTTTCGCTCCCCTCGATATTTGGACTTTAAATTTTAACATTTTTTTCCCTTTGTTGTGTTTTCTAATCTTTCTTGGTTTCAGAGAACAAGATTTGTATTTCAATTTTTGAAGATAATCAAGGACAAAAAAAATGAGTTAAAATAATAATCTGATTTATATTTGATTTCCCCTGGTACCATCACATTTACAACTGGATAAAATTACTTGGATATTTTAAAAGGTGACGATTAATTGGTATACGTCGATCGTAAGGAAATTCGTTTTAAAAATACCAACATTTTTCTTGGTGAAAAGGACATTTTTACTTAGGCGCAAGAACACACTAAAAATTAAACCTTGATTTAATAACACTAGCTACATTTTACTGACACGGACCACAATTAATTGCATTAACTAGCCATAAAATATCTTAAATATTGATTGTATTAATTTCTGGTTGGGTATACCCCATAGATTACTATATCTAGCATCCTTATTCTGTAGCTTTCTAATGAGAAACCTATAATTGCTTCAAGTTTCACTGTCATCGTTATAAATAACAAAAGTATCTCGCAGTAGCTCTACAGAAGTAGTATTTTATGAATTACACGATGAACTCATTGTTTGTAAATAACCCAACAGTAAATCTCAAAGTCGATCCAGATCGATGATAACACTCGTGTCATTATAGAAACCACCGGAACTTCGAAGCGATGTTTTAAAATTAACTCTCATTATCCATTAAAACTGCTTGTCTTATTTGCTTATCTTGCATCTCCAAATGAATGAGACGAATGAGATACGCTTAATAGCGAGAGATTGGAAAGTTGAATCTTTCGAATTATTGTCCAGCTGAGACAAACGAGGCATTTTGCTTGGATTAACGTCTGACGGACACGCCCACAAAGAAAAATGTTGATCAATACGTTGACTGAGTATATTCAATCGACGATCAATATTAGAAGCACCTTTTTAATATAGCTGAAGAAAATACCACTAATTGCACCGTGGAGAAAAAATTACTTTTGACATTAACGATTTTATGTAAACACTTTTGCGTAATCTTTATATTTGTTGAAGCCGATTAATGACGAATCTAATGGACCATTGTCCACAAGAGATGTTCATCAAGAATTGTGGCATTGTACACACACTCCAAAATGGAATAATGGCAACCACCCAAACCCACCATATATTGCAGATACATAACAGAGGACACAGGGTAACATACCGAGTTTTCATGTTCTTTTGAGTTAAATTCTATTGGTTTTTGTTTCACTATTACTTCAGTTAAAGTAGTGATTTATATTAATTCTCGTTGTTTTATTCTCTTAGAAGCCACAGCATTAAGATGATCGATATTCACAAAACTAAATGTTAAAAAATGGTGCCCAAATTTTGATAAACATATTTTTTTTATAATCAACAAATTATTTAAAGTGGAGGAAAGAGTAGGTGATAAAAAAATATTATATTGAGAATATTTTTCTAGTCAAAATGTACAATTTTCCGCGATTAAAGTTTAAATTTTCCAACTGAAATGGAAATGTTTAAATTAAAGTCGAAGTTTCAAATATGGATTATATACTGTTGTTGCGAAAAAATTGTTTCTAGATAAAATAGTTTGTAACCATGAAATATTTTGGGCTTCTTGCCCAACGCACTGTCGGGGTCTCCGCTTGAAAATGCAGCAGAGGTTATATTTCTGTTATTTTTTTCGACTCATATTATTGTAACAGAAGTAAAACTAGGAGCGGTACGACAAAGAAAGATGGGACAACGAAAATTATTGCCTTGGCGTTGATCATTTATAAATATTTTCTTACTAGCTCAATTGATAACAAAGCGAATAATGGTAAAGCATTGTAGACAAATATGAATCATGTACTGTTGTTGCGAAAGAATTACTTGTAGATAAAACAGTTTGTAATTGTGAAATGTTTTGGGCTCTTCGCCTAACGCACTGTCGGAGTCTCTGCCTGAAAATGCACCAGAGGTTATAGTTTTGCTATTTTCTTCAACTGATGTTATTGTTATAGAAGTAAAACTAGAAGGGGTAAATCAAAGAGAGATGAGACACAAAAAATGTTTGCCTTTGCGTTTATTATTTATAAATATTTTGTTACTACTTTAATTGAGAACAAAACGGATAATGGTAAATCATTGTAGACAAATATAGATCATATATTGTTATTGGGAAAGAATTGTTTCTAAATAAAACAGTTTGTAACCAAGAAATATTTTGGGCTTCTTGCCTAACGCACTGTCGGGGTCTCCGCTTGAAAATGCAGCAGAGGTTATATTTCTGTTATTTTTTTTTCGACTCATATTATTGTAACAGAAGTAAAACTAGGAGCGGTACGACAAAGATAGATGGGACAAAGAAAATTATTGCCTTGGCGTTGATTATTTATAAATATTTTCTTACTAGCTCAATTGATAACAAAGCGAATAATGGTAAAGCATTGTAGACAAATATGAATCATGTACTGTTGTTGCGAAAGAATTGCTTGTAGATAAAACAGTTTGTAACTGTGAAATGTTTTGGGCTCCTCGCCTAACGCACTGTCAGAGTCTCTGCCTGAAAATGCACCAGAGGTTATATTTCTGCTATTTTCTTCAACTGATGTTATTCTTACAGAAGTAAAACTAGAAGGAGTAAAGCAAAGAGAGATGAGACACAAAAAATGTATGCCTTCGCATTAATTATTTATAAATATTTTGTTGTAGCTTAATTGAAAACAAAACAGATAATGATAAAGCATTGTAGACAAATATGGATCATGTACTGTTAATGCGAAAGAATTGTTTCTAGATAGAACAGTTTGTAACCATGAAATATTTTGGGCTTCTTGCCTAACGCACTGTCGGGGTCTCCGCTTGAAAATACGGCAGAGGTTATATTTCTGTAATTTTTTCGACTCATATTATTGTAACAGAAGTAAAACTAAGAGCGGTACGACAAAGAGAGATGGGACAAAGAAAATTATTGCCTTGGCGTTGATTATTTATAAATATTTTCTTACTAGCTCAATTGATAACAAAGCGAATAATGGTAAAGCATTGTAGACAAATATGAATCATGTACTGTTGTCGCGAACGAATTGCTTGTAGATAAAACAGTTTGTAACTGTGAAATGTTTTGGGCTCCTCGCCTAACGCACTGTCGGAGTCTCTGCCTGAAAATGCACCAGAGGTTATATTTCTGCTATTTTCTTCAACTGATGTTATTCCTCTAGAAGTAAAATTAGAAGGAGTAAAGCAAAGAGAGATGTGACACAAAAAATTATTGCCTTGGCGTTAATTATTTATAAATATTTTGTTACAGCTTAATTGAGAACAAAACAGATAATGATAAAGCATTGTAGACAAATATGGATCATGTACTGTTATTGCGAAAGAATTGTTTCTAGATAAAACAGTTTGTAACCATGAAATATTTTGGGCTTCTTGCCTAACGCACTGTCGGGGTCTCCGCATGAAAATACGGCAGAGGTTATATTTCTGTTATTCTTTTCGACTCATATTATTGTAACATAAGTAAAACTAGGAGCGGTATGACAAAGAAAGATGGGACAAAGAAAAGTATTGCCTTGGCGTTAATTATTTATAAATATTTTTTTTACCTGCTTAAATGATAACAAAGCGGATAACAGTAAAGCATTGCAGACAAATATGAATCATGTACTGTTGTTGCGAAAGAATTGCTTGTAGATAAAACAGTTTGTAACTGTGAAATGTTTTGGGCTCCTCGCCTAACGCACTGTCGGAGTCTCTGCCTGAAAATGCACCAGAGGTTATATTTCTGCTATTTTCTACAACTGATGTTATTCTTACAGTAGTAAAACTAGAAGGAGTAAAGCAAAGAGAGATGAGACAAAAAATTATTGCCTTGGCGTTAATTGGTTATAAATATTTTGTTATAGCTTAATTGAGAACAAAACAGATAATGATAAAGCATTGTAGACAAATATGGATCATGTACTGTTATTGCGAAAGAATTGTTTCTAGATAAAACAGTTTGTAACCATGAAATATTTTGGGCTTCTTGCCTAACGCACTGTCGGGGTCTCCGCTTGAAAATACGGCAGAGGTTATATTTCTGTTATTTTTTTCGACTCATATTATTGTAACAGAAGTAAAACTAGCAGAGGTACGACAAAGAGAGATGGTACAAAGAAAATTATTGCCTTGGCGTTGATTATTTATAAATATTTTTTTACCGGCTTAAATGATAACAAAGCGGATGGTGGTAAAGCATTGCAGACAAATATGAATCATGTACTTTTGTTGCGAAAGAATTTTTTGTAGACAAAACAGTTTGCAACCATGAAATATTTTGGTCTCCTCGCACTAACGCACTGTCGGGGTCTCGAAATTTTGGTAATTATAAATAGAAATTACTGAACGCATCCTACTACCAATTGTCAATATTACTGGGAACGGGAAATGGTGGCACGCAATTGTCATCTGCCTAACTTAACCACAAAGTATAGAAATTTTGACTTTAATCTCGAAATTTAGAGAAAAAAGTCAAAATTTCCAAATTAATTCGAAATTGACAGATTAAAGTTGAAATTTCGACTTTTTTTTTAAATTGCTTTGTATTTGAATAGGTACTTTAATCTCATAATTTTGAAATATTAAAATATTCGGTATTTTTGAAAGATTTTTTTTGAAATGTACAATTTTGCGCGATTAAAGTTAGCTAGTTGGAAAGAATTATTTAAAGTAAAATAAAACGAATATATTATGGAAGACATGTTTTTTTTTTCTTTTAGGATGAGGAAATCATAGGAGGGCGCCAAATAATACAATCGCGCTCTATCCCAGTGATGGTCTAAGATTACCGCTAATTACAATCAACATGACGGAAAAATCCCTTCTATAAGATCTACTTCGTTTTAAAATTCACTTACTAGAAGATGATGTCTATTTAATTAAAGAGTATTTTAGCTCGCATCAGCTGCTCCCTTTCGATAAAGCCCAAGTTGGACCAACACTGGAGTAGTCATCCAAAACACATTCAAAATTGGGTCAAATTGGGTCTTTGGATTCTTTTTCCTTCGGATTGAACTGAAAGTAGAATAATTCCCCTAGCTGATAATGAAAGTTTGCTGAAGTCCATCAACGCACTAAAGCAAAAGTAGATGGTCTCTTTTCTAAAAGTACTTTCACGGAAAACGTTCGTAGAGACTGATAGCACTGATCCCTCCAAGAGCAACGTTCTTAAGGTATACAAAACGACGGAGACAGCGAATTGCTGTGCAACTCAGATTGACACAGTGAGAACCCTCCATGAAGATTCTTCTAAACTATGGAATTTAGAATTTGTTGCTAAAAAGAATTATCCTAGAGAATTACATCTTCACGAAGACAGTAAATCCTTCTGCAATCCAGCTTAGCATATCAAGATGTTCTACGTTTGGAGACTTGCAGAACATTTGACAGTGGGGAAAAGACCTTAACACTATCGAATCTCAAAAACATAAATTCTCATAATAGTCCCAAAAGGTCTGGTACTCAGGCTATTCCCTATATTTTCTCCTGTGAAGTTTATTCTTAAAAAAAGTTAAAATTTTTAGAAAAAGTTGAAATTTTAAGAAAACGTCGAATTCTGACAAATGAAATCTTAACACAAAAACAATGAATTTTGAGATCAAAATTCGAAATTTTTGAGAAAGTCGGATTTTAATGAAAGAAGTCGAATTCGAAATTCGAAAGTTCAAAGGCAAAAGAGAAATATTGTGTGAAAAGGAGGATTTTTAGAAAACGGTTGAAATTTCGAGAAAAAATTGGAAATTTCAAGATGAAAGTTGAAATTTCAAGATGAAAATTTAAATTTCGATCAAATAAACCATCGGGATTTAAGAAAATAACTCGAGATTTGGGAAAGATTTACATTTTGGGAAAAAAAATAGAACGTGTTCCAAGGACTGAGTCGAAATCGGAGATTTTGATCCTAGAAAACAATTCGAGTTTTCCAGGACTTTTTTACGAAGGCGTAGAAAAGACATCGTATGGTTGGTGACTTGTTTCTTTTCTATGAGTACTATCATGGAAGATGCTCGAAGAAACTAATAGGATTGATCCCCTCAAGGACAAGGTTCTTAAGGCATACAAGACAGTCAAAGACAGCAAATTCCCTTGCGGTCCAGCTTGATACAGTGAGGACTTCTGTCTACGGAGACTTTTTTTCTATAGAACTTCCAAGCTATGGAACTCCTTACCAAAAGGAGTTTTCCCCTACAACCTATCCTTGTTTAAGAAAGCGGTTTATCGCATTCTATCCTTGTTTCCGCATCCTACTCGCAATGCTTTGAAGGCATAATGGGGTTGCTCTTCGCGAGTGGATTAAGCTTTAAAAAAATTAAACAGTTTTTCTGAGAAATTTCGGCCTTTTTCTAAAAAATTCGACTATAGTCTTGAACTTTAGTCTTGAAGTCTCGAAATTTCGACTTACTGATCGGAATAAATTATACTATAAAATTTATTTAGGAGAAACATTCCGATCAGGGTGATAATTAAAAGTCAAAATTTTGAGACTTTTCAAGACTATAGTTCGAGACTATAGTCGAATTTTTTAGAAAAAGGCCGCAATTTCTCAGAAAAACTGTTTAATTTTTTTAAAACTTAATCCACTCGCGAAGAGCAACCCCATTATGCCTTCAAAGCATTGCGAGTAGGATGCGGAAACAAGGATAGATGGCGATAAACCGCTTTCTCAAACAAGGATAGGTTGTAGTTTTAGAGGAAAATTCCTTTTGGTAAGAAGATCCATAGCTTGGAAGTTCTATAGAAAAAAAGTCTCCGTAGACAGAAATCCTCACTGTATCAAGCTGGACCGCAAGGGAATTTGCTGTCCCCCGACTGTTATGTATGCCTTAAGAACGTTGTCCTTGGGGGGATCAATCCTATTAGTTTCTGCGAGCATCTTGCATGATAGTACTCGTAGAAAAGAGACAAGTCACCAACCATACGATGTCTTTTCTACGCCTTCGTAAAAAAGTCCTAAAAAAACTCGAATTGTTTTCTCGGTACATCAATATTTTGTCAGAATTTCCGATTTCAACTCAGTCCTTGGAACACGTTCTATTTTTTTTCCAAAATGTAGATCTTTCCCAAATTTTGAGTTATTTTCCCAAATCCTGATGGTTTATTTGATCGAAATTTAAATTTCCATCTTGAAATTTCAACTTTCATCCTGAAATTTCAAATTTTTTCTCGAAAATTTAAACCGTTTTCTAAAAATCCTTCTTTTCACACAATATTTCTCTTTTTCCTTTGACCTTTCGAATTTCGAATTCGACTTTTTTCATCAAAATCAGACTTTCTCAAAATTTCGAATTTTGATCCCAAAATTCGTTGTTTTTGTTCCAAAATTTCATTTGTCAAAATTCGACGTTTTCTTAAAATTTCAAATTTTTCTAAAAATTTTAACTTTTTCTAAAAATTTCAACTTTTTCTAAGAAGAAACTTTACAGAAAAAAAAAATAGAAAATGGTCTGAGTACCAGATCTTTTGGGACTATTATAAGAATTTATGTTTTCGAGATTCGGTCGTGTTAAGGTCTTTTCCCCACTGTCAAATGTTTTGCAAGTCTCAAAACATAGAAGATCTCGATGTGCTAAGTTGGATTGCAAAAGGATTTATTGTCTTCGTGAAGATTTAATTCTCCAGGAAAATTCTTCTCAGCAGCGAATTCTAAATTCCAGAGTTTAGAAGAATCTTTATGGAGGGTTCTCACTGTGTCAATCTGGACTGCACAGCAATTTGCTGTCTTCGTCCTTTTGTATACCTTGAGAAGGTTGCTTTTGAGGGGATTAGTGCTATCAGTCTCTACGAACAATTCCCATGAAAGTACTGTTAGAAAAGAGACCATCAACTTTTGCTTTAGTGCCTTGATGGAAGAATCCCCGAGGTGTTTACTTTTTTAAAATTCGACCTAATTTTAGGAACATAAACCAATTGGAGGGAAAAGACGAAGATGAATTTCGGTTAAAAAATACAACATTTCCAGCAACATCGGATGTTGACATAGAAGTCGAAATGTCCTGTAACAAATCAAATTTTGAAAAAAAGTAATTTTATCAATACAGTTACCATTTCGAAGAAAAAACAAAATTTGCGAATAGAAATTACGAGGAAAAATAATAATCAGAACTTAAGAGAATAACTATCCAAAATGAAAGAAAGTTTTTAATGAACTGGCGAATCAATTCAAGGTTTTTATTTATCTATGCGATCAAATAGGCTTTCTTATTTATGAAATTTGTGTTACAGTTGCACTCTATAAAATACGGTAGATCTTTTCAAATACGGATTTACCAAAATATGGAAGAACCCGTAAAATACGGGAGATCTGGCAGCTATCACTGCAGAGAAGCCGCCCTATCGGGTTATGACGCTGTCAAACTGTTAAACGAATCCGATCTGCAAAGTTACATTAAATTTGGACCCTCATCGTTAGACGACGCCGTCGTCGTATTGTCATTGCCAAGTTTTGCATTTATTTACATAGAAAATGAGTCGTGCCATGTGCACGAGAGTAGGACATTGAAATAGCGCGCGAAATCCGTCAACACTGCAGCGGACAAACAGACAGATACACTTTCGCATGTTTATATTAATAAGGATGTACTAAATAATGCTTATATTGCTGATGCAGATGTCTGCCAACTTCCTTAATCATGTCCCATCTATTGAGTCGAATAAAAGAAAAATATCGCAAGATGATACGAGTTATACTTTAATACACATGAGGAGGTAAAAGCGGGTACTAACATTTTTGAAGTAGAGAAAATTATTTACATTTCCAAACGGATAAAGTAGCAAGTAATGGCTAGCTTAGTTATAAGTTAGTCAAATTCAATTGGAATTTAAAGGGGGTAAAAACTTTATTTGAATTTCAGTGTCGTTACATCAGATTATAGCGAATGTGCGACTTCGTTATGAGAAAAGGTGAAATGAATTTGCAGTTCTTACAGTTAAGTAACATTGAAAGTTTTATCCACTTTGTATTTAATTTCTAAGACCAAGGTCAGATCGGCATTGAGAATGTTTCTACTGCAACAGTAAGAAGACGTTTAGTATTTAAAAACTATCTACATCCTTCTTATATTGTGGTCCTATTGCATTGAACTTTTTCCAACAGATAACGTTATTCTTCTCGTTCAAAAATTGTATCCTGACCAATTATTCGATAAATTCAATTTTTTTCTTTTTCCTTAGTCCTTGAGAATTTATTATGTTGAATATAATTCTCAAACCTTCTCTCGGTTTAAGTTAAATAAATCATTAGAGCAAGTTTTGGCTTTCTGCATATACTGAATACGCCCAATTGCATAATAAGTCGTAAATGCATAAATGTAATTTATTAACGCCAAAAGCGAATGTTGTCTAGTCCGTTAACCAGTTTTAATTGGTCTTTCGGGCATAATTCGCTAATTTCAGCTGTCGACCAGTTGGCGAATTTGTTCATAATTCAGATAGCTGTTAAGTTTTGCAACGAGATTTCGAAACGCCTCCGTTCCGATGCTCCGTTCCTATCGTTGCCACATTGCATCTAATTACACCAAAGGTCGTATTCAAATTAACGCTTGCACTTTTTGGAAACTCGTTCTTGACGATACATATGTTCTTGCAAGGAAGATACCCCGACATTCACCTCTGTTTTCAGCGAGTTCTAGTGCTGCCAAAATAATGATGACGATGCTGTAAAAAAGCGAAACTGGTCCGCATAATTAAAGAATTCGGAATAGTTGTGGAATTTTTGGTGCTGGTTATGTTAAAATAGCAATCATGTAGAGGAATTCAAGTCTTTCGCTTAATTAAGTCAGTGGATATTCATACGATACGATTGTGATGTTTTCCCTTGCAGGAATGACGTTTAATTTTTCGCTGCCAAGTGCAAAATTTTTTTCTTTTTGCTGCCCTTAAATCGACAAACAACTGGGAACTCTTTTTACAGAAAATGGCTTATAGAACGTTGTCCAAGTACTTTTTTTTATAGAATAAAGTGAAATGAATATAGATCTCAAAATGATAACCTCAAAAAATGTGAATAGTATTCTCTTGGAATTTAACACTGAATCAGATATGGTTTTTTTCATGCCGCTTGATTATTTTTGTACACTTTTTACAAGTTACGAGGTTGAATTTTTTTAAAAATATTCAAATTATTAGCGGAAATTTTTCTAGCTCAAAAGTTACAAAAAAAGTCGAAATTTCTAGGAAAACTCGAGTGAAAGCGTGAACTTAAATATTTAAGAAAAATTCGAGATCAAATTTGAAAATAAAAGCTCAAACCTGATATCTTGGGATTCCAATCGAAATTTTGGGAAAAATATAAATATAATGGAAAGAGTAAACGAGAAAAAAGTGACAATTTAGAAAAAGTACTCGAATATTTTCTACACAACTTCGGGGACTAAAGTTGAAATTTGAAAGATAACACTCAAGATTTGTTTTGATGGATGAGGCTCATTAAAATGAATTCACATCGACTTGTTTCTGCAGTTGATTCACAGTTGGATAATTTGATGTAATATTTGACCCAATTAGGTCAATATCCAGTGGATGTAAATTGGCTGAATAACAATAAATTTGCGGCATAGATTGTATCGAGCAACGTTCACCCACACTTTCGTGGGTGACAAGTATTACTCAACAAAACGCGTATGAGCTGTCGAGCATTGTTCCATTCCGACATTAGTTATTCGTTATGTAACCCATTGGAACGCAGATTTGATATTATACGATTGTATCACCTCGTTATGATATCGATTAAATGAAAGTAAATCAAATAAGTCTGAGGACGGGTTTCTCTAAAATTCGAAGCAATATTTCGATACGTCAATCGTCAATTAAGTAAATTAGAAAATACTCGGTATAACGCGTTTCGATAGCCAAGCTATTATCTTCAGAGAGATACTACTCTCTCTGAAGATGTGAAGATGTTAGCTTGGCTATCGAAACGCGTTAGAGCAACCTTTGTTGTGTTTTTTTAATCTCTCTTGATTTCAGGGAACTAGATTTGTGTTTCAAAATTTGGAGATAACCAAGGACCAGTTGGATATTTTTGGCGATGGCCATAGTTTTCTCTATGGACCAACAAGTGGCGGTAGTTTGAGAGTCACCCGCCTGACGTTCGTTGATTCTTTAGTACTTACTTGTCAGAACATTTGTTAGCATTCGAGTTGGACATACCAAACTGACGAGATCTAACAAGATCGAAACCGGTCTTTGATTTCCAAACTTCGAATCTAATAAATGTTTAAACCTATTGGTTTGTGAATTAGAATCCTTGCCTTCTGGGAACTTCCCTAGAGAGCAACCGCTTCGCTAGATAGCAGTGGTTGGTATTTCAGCTACCTACGATTCACTCTATACGCCTGAAGGGCTGCATGAATTTGCAGTCTAGGTTGTATTCTATTTGAATACGACATTGTTGGCGATGGCCATAGTTTTTTTCTATGGACCAATAGGTGGCGATAGTCTGAGAGTCACACGCTTGACGTTCGTTGATTCTTTAATACTTACTTGTCGGAACATTTGTTAGCATTCGAGTTAGGTATACCAAACTGGCGAGATCTAACAAGATCGAATCTGGTCTTTGGTTTTCAACTTCGAATCTAATAAATGTTCAAACCTATTGGTCTGTGCATTAGAAGAAGTCCGTTCCACAAAAAAAAAAGTTCATATATTCCAAAAAGGATGAAATGCTGAAAAAACCTGAATTTTTGAGAACTTTACCTACTAAAAATTACAGAGTAATCTCTACCGTTTCATACTTATACTATCGTCTCATAGTTTTTCAACGTCTGTAATCATTTTTTTTTCAGAAAAATTGGGAAGCTCATAGATCATTAAAATCTGTTAATATTCTCATTATTATCGCCATTGGTTAGCTTATTTAGCACTTTTACGTAATAAATATTGCCAACTGCCTCGTTTTTATTCAAATTCCTAATTAACAACTAAATTGACCCCAGTTTTTTTTTTCAGCTATTAAGTGGGTTCCGCTTATAACTTAATTTGCACCGTAATTAATGCTCTTATTCGATTGCGACACATGTCCTTTTGGTATTTTGTAACGCAACAATTTTTACATACGAAATGAACGTATATTTGCAAACCAGTCCAGCGGTTAAGGAAAAATGCTCGAGAAATGAAAGTACCAACCGAACGGCGACAGATTAAATTCGCCAAGGAAGTTACTCGAACGGCTTTATGAATATTAAATGCGCCACAACCTGTACGCAAATCGGTTTTGCATACGTAACTAGATCATGTATTGAATAATATTTGGAATAATGTTTACACAATAGTTGCGTTTTTTTGTTATTTATTCGTATGTGCGTGTTATGGTGCTGGTAGGCATCGATAACTCTAGATTTAAGGTAATTTCACCTGTAAGAATTACGAGATCATTTTTTCTCGAAAAGATCCACCGATAAATCAAAGTGTATGGTTTTTCTTAGAAGTTTTGACTTCGTTTCTTATTTCGGCCATAATTCCAAATTTTCAACTTCTCTAAAAATTTTGCATTGATGATTTCATGTAGTTTTCACGAATGCACTTTTTTCTTAAAAATTCGTGATTATAAACTCAAAAACCCAACTATAGTTTCGTGATGAATTTTCAATTTTTTTCCTAAATTTAAATTAAAACTTTCAGCTTTTTTTGTGGAACGCACTGGTCCTTGGCATCTTCAAAAATGAAATACAAGTCTGTCTCCTGACACCAAGAAAGATTAAAAAACTTGACAAAGGTTGCTTCTTCTGAAGATGATAGCTTGGCTATCAGAGCAACCTTTGTTGTGTGTTTTAATCTTTCTTGGTTTCGGGGACAAGATTTGTATTTCAATCTTTTTTTATAACACATTGAGATTTTCAGTGGAGGATTTAACAACAGAATAAAAAAGTTTAAATAGGTCAAGATTGTTGAACTGCGCAAAAATATTGATAACGCTTAAATTGATACACGAATCTTTTCCTCTTGTCCCCCGAAACCAAAAATGATTATAAAACACAACTGTTGCTCTAACACGTTTCGGTAGCTAAGCTACCATGAGAATTTGGCTATCAAAATCTTTTTTGGTTTCAAGGGGCAAGATTTGTATATCAATTTTTGAAGATAACCAGGGATCAGTTCGTTTCACCAAAATTAATTACACTACTTGAAAAAAGGTATTGTCAATAAACCAAGAAAATGACTGGGGGTGTGTCATAAATTATCAGCACAGCATTAAAGTGTTTTTTTTAGAGCTGTGGCAAAATATAAGACCTTTCCAAATGTTCATGCAACACTTATTAACCATTACTATTTTACAGTATTTAAATTTAGACATTTAAATAAAAACTCTAGATCATTAAAACGCAGTTGAACCAAAGCAACACTTTAAAAAGTCTTCAGTGCATGTAGAGACGAAAAGCTGTAATCGATTAAGGTAGTAAGAAAATATTTATAAATAATTAATGCCAAAGCTTTAATTTTCCCTGTCTCATCTTTTTTAGTGTTACCTTTTCTAGTTTTACTTCTGATACAATAATATCAGTTGGAAAAAATAGCAGAAATTTAACATCTGATGCATTTTTAGGTGGAGACCCCGACAGTGCGTTAGGCGAGAAGCCCAAAGTATTTCACGATTACAAACTGTTTTATCTAAAAACAATTCTATTGCACCAATAAAACACGATCCATATTTGTCTACAATGCTTTACTATTTACCATTTTGTTATTACTTAGGCTGCTAAAAATATATTTATAAATAATTGACGCCAAGGCAATAATCTTTTTTGTCTCATTTCTTCTTGCATTACCCCTCCTGGTTTTATATCTGATACAATAACATAAGTTGGAAAAAATAACTGAAATACAACATCTGTAGCATTTTCAGGCGGAGACCCCGACAGTGCGTTAGGCGAGAAGCCCAAAGTATTTCATGGCTACAAACTGTTTTATCTAAAAACAATTCTATCGCACCAACAATATACGATCCATATTTGTCTACAATGCTTTCCTATTATCCATTTTGTTATTACTTAGGCTGCTAAAAAATATTTATAAATAATTAACGCCAAAGTAATAATCTTTTTTGTTTCATTTCTTCTTGTATTACCTCTCCTGGTTTTATATCTGATACAATAACATAAGTTGGAAAAAGTAGCTGAAATATAACATCTGTAGCATTTTCAGGCGGAGACCCCGACAGTGCGTTAGGCGAGAAGCCCAAAGTATTTCATGGTTACAAACTGTTTTATCTAAAAACAATTCTATCGCACCAATAAAACACGATCCATATTTGTCTACAATGCTTTACTATTAACCATTTTGTTATTACTTAGGCTGTTAAAAATATATTTATAAATAATTGACGCCAAGGCAATAATCTTTTTTGTCTCATTTCTTCTTGCATTACCCCTCCTGGTTTTATATCTGATACAATAACATAAGTTGGAAAAAATAACTGAAATATAACATCTGTAGCATTTTCAGGCGGAGACCCCGACAGTGCGTTAGGCGAGAAGCCCAAAGTATTTCATGGTTACAAACTGTTTTATCTAAAAACAATTCTATCGCACCAACAATATACGATCCATATTTGTCTACAATGCTTTCCTATTATCCATTTTGTTATTACTTAGGCTATTAAAAAAATATTTATAAATAATCAACGCCAAGGCAATAATCTTTTTTGTCTCATTTCTTCTTGTATTACCCCTCCTGGTTTTATATCTAATACAATAAAATAAGTTGGAAAAATAGCTGAAATATAACATCTGTAGCATTTTCAGGCGGAGACCCTGACAGTGCGTTAGGCGAGAAGCCCAAAGTATTTCATGGCTACCAATTGTTTTATCTAGAAACAATTCTTTCACAACAACAGTACATGATCCATATTTGACTACAATGCTTTACCGTTATCCGTTTTGTTATCAATTAGGCTAGTAAAAAAATATTTTTAAATAATTAATGCTAAGGCAATAATTTCCTTTGTCTCATCTCTTTCAGTCTTACCTCTTCTGGTTTTGCTTCTGATACAATAATTTTTCTTTGGTTTTCGGTTTTCGCTTCAGTTCCAATTCGAAGCCCTGCATTTTTGATAGCTTTGAAATACATGAAGAAGCTAAAGTTAAACATAACAATCATCTTCAGAGAGAGTCTCTCTTTGAAGATGATAGCTTGACTGTCGAATCGCGTTAGAGCAACCTTTGTTGTGTTTTTTTATCCTTCTTGGTTTCAGGGGACAAGTTTTGTGTTTCAATTTTTGAAGATAACCAAGGACCAGTCCGTTCTACCAAAATTAGTTTCAGTATTGCAACCTGTTTTATTGAATTCCATTTTAAAAATAATGATGCAATTTTCCTTTTTAACCAGAGTTTTGCAGCTGTGAGCATAATAAAAATTCCCCAAAACGCTTTTGGGAGAAAATTGAATTTTCTGCAATGTTCATACCACTCGTTATAGAATCTGACCATGATATAGAAGAGTTATGTGAAAGATATCTAAGAAGACAGATTCGATATCGATTAATAGAACTTTTTTCATCTTCATCTATGCTACCCCGCCACCATCTATGCTAAGAATGCATCTTATGCATTTTTTTTTATACAACATCTGGCACTACGTTGCAAATGCCCCATTAGTCACGTAGGCAAGTTACAACACAACAACAAGAAGCATCATGCGATGATCCAAAGAAGATGAAATGGGTCCGAAACATGTATTTGTCCTTCGCCAAAGACACTATCTGATGGAAACTCCAATAAAGCGATATTTATTAGAGCATGAAGTTTCTATATTTAAATGTTGGTTGTGTTAAGTCAGCGCTCCGGTATGTCTTTAGGATTCACCTTCGACTTTATTTTATTACACTACTTAGTTATGATAGAAGCAGAGATTCTTATGATAATGTAACACGCCCAACTGTTTATATATCATTCAAAGTCTCTCAACAATAAACCTTGAAGCTAGCGAAGGTGCGAAAGTTCGATACGAATCATCAGGAAGCTTGATATCCTGTTCAAATCTTCATATCTACAAAAAGGAGTAAATTTGTAAGCGTAGATTCCAGGACAATTTTATAAGCAATTATTGATAGTAAATGCCAGGGATGAACTGAAAACCGGAAACTAAAGAAAACCGTTATTTTTGTAGGAACGAAAACCGGAACAAAACCGGAAAAAAATAATGGTTTATTTCGATTTGTTGAATTGTACTTAAAATAATTTTTACTTTACCCTAAAGTTTGGGATTTTTTTAGAAATACGGAGGTCTCTCTGAAAATGACAGCTTGGCTGTCGAAATGACAGCTTGGCTGTCGAAATGACAGCTTGGCAGCCTTTGATGTGTTTTTGAATCTTTCTTGGTTTCAGGGGACAAGTTCTGTATTTCAGTTTTTGAAGATAACCAAGGACCATCCATTCCACCAAAATTAGTAGCTGTCATACACAATTAACGATTAATAATTCTATTTTAAAGAACATTTTTTTGAAAGTTCGATTAGAAACTTACAATTTCCACTCTTTCTAAGAAAATGTTGATTTTATTCTCAAAAATTCTAAGCCAAATTGAATTTTAAGTTGTACAACTCGAATGTTCTTTTTTCTAAATGTTCGCCTCCCTTTTTTCTCGAAATATTTCTTTCCTTTTCCTAAAATTTCGAATTTAATATAAAAATGTTATGTGCTATTGTAAATTTGGACTCAAGCAGTGAATTCATTTTCATTGAAGCCCAGTTTCCTGCCAATTTTATTTGCAAATTCGAATTTTTCCAAAAATTCCAACTTTTTCTTCAAAACAAACCCCCAAAATTTGTTTTATTTTTTCTCAAACTTTGATTTCCCCTTTTTAATCTGATACCTCTATTTTTTGAAGTTATTAATAAAAATTTCGAGTTTTCTTGAATTTTTTCCTTCAAATTTCACTTTAATTTAAATATACCAATTTTTTTTCTCGAGATTTTAAATTTTAATGTTTTTTACGATGCTGACTTTATTAAACTTTCCAACATTCCTAGATTTGGCTTTTTTTTCTCAAAATTTGCGATAAAATCTCGCTATTTCTAATTTTTCCAAGAAATTGGGAATTTCAGTCGAAATTTCAAGAGAAAAATACAACGTTTTTGTTCCAATTTAAAGCCGGGATCTTGAAATTGATTTCGAAATTTTGAGGGTAAACTTGAAACGATGACACGTTAGAAAATGTCTAATTTAAACTTCCAATTTTTATCTGGTTTTGTTTACGCTATATTTGACTTTTTTCTTAAAATTTTAACTTTAGCCTTGAAGCTGCGATTTTTTCTCAAATTGTTTGGAATTTAGGCAGCTTTAAATTCGAAATTTAGTTAAGTCTTGAGTTCGTTTCGTAGGATTCGTTCAAAATTTGAAAATCGGTAATTTGGATAATTAAACTCTTCCTAGAAATTGGGAATTTCAGTTAGAATTTCAAGAGAAAAGTACAAAATTTATATTCCAATTTAAGGCCGGGATCTTGAAAATTGAAGTCGAAATGTTGAGGATAAACTTGAAACGATGAAATAATTTAAACTTTCAATTTTTATATGGTTTTGTTTACGCTATATTTGACTTTTTTCTTAAAATTTCGACTTTAGCTGCGATTTTTTTTCAGATTGTTTTGAATTAGGGCAGCCTTAAAATCGAAATTTAGTTAAGTGTTGAATTCATTTCGTAGGATTCGTTCAAAATTTGAAAATCGGTAATTTGGAAAATTAGATTCTTCCTAGAAATTGGAAATTTCAGTTAAAATTTTAAGAGAAAAATACAACATTTATATTCCAATTTAAAGCCGGGATCTTGAAACTGAAGTCAAAATTTTGAAGGTAAACTTGAAACGATGACATGTTAGAAAATGTATAATTTAACCTTCCAATTTTTATCTGGTTTTGTCTACGCTATATTTAACTTTCTTCTCAAAATTTCGACTTTACCCCCAAGCTGCGACTTTTTTTCAGATTGTTTTTAATTTGGGCAACCTTAAAATCGAAATTTGGTCAAGTCTTTGAATTCGCTGTGTAGAATTCGTTCAAAATTTAAAAATTGGTAATTTGGAAAATTGGATTCTTCAGTAAAATTAAAAAATTTCTGAAAGGGGCGAATTTTGAATGTCGTAGTTATCACAAAGACTCGAACTTTTGAAAAAAACAATGGAAATTTCGAAAAAAACTTTGAAAGTTTGAATGAAGCTATATTTAACTTCGATGTTGATGATAAAAGGTAAACATTTTCAAAAAGGATTGAAATCCTGAAAAAATTCAAATATTTCAAAAGTTGCAATTTTGAAAAAAGTGACTATTTTCGGGGAAAAGTCGGAATTATCAAAAAAAAAGAAGTTAAAACTTGGAAAAATAGTAAAAAGTTTGAGCTAAAGAGGGAATTTTCAAATAAAACGGCAAAGGTTTTCAAAAATAAATGTTTCAACATAATCATATTATAAAAAATCCAAAATTTTCAGAAAAGTTGAAATTTTGAGAAAAAAACTTTGTGTTGTCAAATTTTATACAACAAATCAAAATTTTGAAAAAAGAGGAATGTTCCAAGAAAATTAAATTCTGAAAAAGTTACAGCTTCAAGAAAAAGTCGAAATTTTAATGATAAAAGGTCGAAATTTTCCAAAAATGTCTAAATTCTGAAAACGGTTTGGAATTATTAAAAAATTCAAAATTTTTGGGAAAAATTTAATTTTTCAAGAAACAAAAATTAAAGGAAAATCTAATTTTTCAAATTAAAGTTCAGTTTACTACATAAAAGCCGAAAGCTCGAGAAGGGGCGAAATTTTAAAAAATCTGGGTTTTCAAAAAAGATCAAAGCTTTGAGAAATTCTGAAAAGTTGGGCCAAGGTCAAAAACTTAAAAAAACAGGGTAGAAGTTTTTAAAAGTCAGTTTTTCAACATCATTAAATTTACAGAAAAAATCAAAATTTAAAGAAAAATTACAATTTGGAGAAAAGATCGAAATTATGTGTAAAGATTTTCAAAAAATTCAGAATTGGGAAAATAAATTAAAATCCTACAGAAAGTATGATAACGAAGGCTTCCACGGCCAGAGTCAGTACAGGATATACTTCTTCCGGGATTGGACCGTGTCAGAGAACTACTAAAGAAGTATATCTTGTCCTACAGAAAGGTCAAACTGAAAAAGTCTTGCAATTAATAAAATAAATAAACATCGAAAAAAGTGGAAGCTAAAAAAAATACATTTGAATTTCAAAGTTGTCAAAATATAAAGAATAAACGCTTTAAAGAAGTCGAAAAATGTTTAAGAATTTTCAATAAAAATCGAAGGCAGACTTTTCAAAAAGTAATCATTTTTAGAAAGTCAAAGTTTTACGAAAAAGTGAAAATTGAAAAAAGAAAAGAAAATTGAAAAAAGAAAAGAAAATTGAAAAGAAATAAAAAAAACGAACTCTCGAGAGAGTCGATATTATCAAAAAGTTAAAACTTTGAAAAAAATCATATTTTTTAAAAGAATTGAATGTTTTGAAAAAATCGAGTTTAAAATAAGATTTGCAAAAAAAAAGGGTCTGAAGTTTCTGATATTTACAAAAATAAGGTCAAACAATTAAACTTCGAAATCAATTCCAAATATTCAAAAAAAAAAAATTTAATTTTCAAAAAATAAAATCTTTAACAAGAACAAGTTATAAAAGTAAAATGTTCAAAAAAATCAAAAGCAACCAAAATAAGACAAAATTTTGAGAAGTTTGGAATATTTAAAAAATCAAAATTTAGAAAAAAGTCGATATTTTCAAAATCATAAAATTTCGCAAATTTGGAAGTCGAACGAGAAAAGATCGACTTTGTGAAAAAGTGGGTTTTTGACGAAATTTTCGAAATAAATCAAAATTTTCAATAAAACTTGAATTCTTCAGAAAAGTCGAAACTTTCAAAGAGTATATAACCAAAGAATCCTTTCTCTTTTTGCACTTAGGCGAAAGGACGGGTATCAGCTCATTTTTTTTTATATAAAATTCGAGATTTTTTTGAAGTTTGAACCCAAAATAAACCCAGAATCCAGAGTTTCAGCGTGAAATTTTTAAACTCGAAAAATCGAGAAATATTTTCTTCAAATTTGAAGCATTACCAGAGTAGTTATATGCTGTACTATTTAAAAAAAAAGAGAGACAACATTTCCTGAATTATGTTAGAAAATCAATTTAAATAAAAACTTAAAAAATGAGTCACCCGGAACTGAACCGAAAAACGGAAAAACCGTTATTTTCGTCGGAACGGAACCGATATGATTTTTTTCCCGGAACGAAAACCGAAAACCGGAATGAAAAAAATAGTGGTTTGATGCCCTGGAAAATGCATTGTCTGCAAATTTTTGAAAACATTTTTACGTATTTATATTAATAAAGTTGAGTATCTCTCTGAAGATGATAGTTTGGATGTCGAAAAGCGTTAGAGCAAAATTTGTTCTATTTTTTAATCTTTCTTGGTTTCAGGGAACAATTTTTGAAGATAACCAAGGACCAGTCCGCTTTGCCAACAAAAAAAAAGTTGAAGTCCAAGTGTCTGTCTGTCTGTTTGTCTGTCTGTCTGTCTGTCTGTCTGTCTGTCTGTCTGTCTGTCTGTCTGTCTGTCTGTCTGTCTATCTGTCTGTCTGTTTGTTGACTGATCTCTTGTCCGGGTTAATTTCAAAAACTGTTAAATTTATTTCTAGCAAGAGAGGCCACTCGCATGTCGTGAAGGCACTATGAGTAGAAGGCGGAAATGAATGCAGTAAGTATTTTTTTTATAACAGGGGGCATCCTAACAAAATTACTCTAGGAACTGAGATAATGTATAACATTTCTGTCATAATTCTCCAGTTAGATTAATGTTTAATGAAGCTCTAACAAAAGCTGGATAAAATAAACTCACAATTACGTCCCAGATTGAATAACATTTTGAAATTTGAATATATTACGATAATTACATTGGGAGATAGAATGCAATTTAATTTTCCGTCGGTGGTCGGGCTTTTATCTGAGTTTTCTATTCGATTACAACGTTTAATTATGCTATTAATCATCCTAAAGGTAGAAACAATATTTCAAACGATTTCCTTTCATTAAAAACGAAAGTGTTCCATAAAAGTTTACCATTGTTATATACCGATTGTAATTGTTTGTTTGTACCGTTTTATACTGCCATTAAATTGATAAGCAAACGTATTTCTGAATATAATTAATTCATTGGGATTAATGCGGACTAAATGAATCGATCCAGATACGCCAGAAACCAAAAAGAATATCAACATTTCTACAAACTGAAAAAAAAATTGTAATTGAATTTTTTTTTAAGTTTAATCCACTCTCAAAGGGTAACCCATGATGCTTTCAAAGCATTGCGGGTAGAATGCGAAAACAAGGATAGATGACTATGAATCGCCTTCTTAAACAAGGATAGGTTGCAGTTTTTGGGGAAAATTCCTTTCGATAACAAGTTCCATAACTTGGAAGTTCTACAGAAAAAAGATTCTCTGTAGACAGAAATCCTCATTGTGTCAAGCTGGACCGCACAGGAATTTGCTGTCTCCGACTGTCTAGTACGTCTCAAGAATCTTGCCCTTGGGGGGATCAATCCTATTAGTTCCTGCGAGCATTGAAATTTGAAATTTCTTAAAACATGGACATTTCAACTTTGATCTTAAAATGTTTGGTTTATTTCTTAAATTTGAATTAAAAATTATAAATTTCATATTTTATCTCCAAATATTAAGAAATAAAGTCCAAATTTTACGATTGACAAGAAAATATTTATTTTATAATTTCGAGTTTTTGCTCGAAATTCGATCACACAATTTAAAAGAAAATTAGAAGAATAAATAAATCAAAATTCCGTGAAACATTCCAAACGTCGGAAAAGGTTTGTTAATTTTCAACTTTTTGGAAGTTTCCAGTTTATTCAGTTTTCAAAATTGGGGTCCATATTTTTAAATTTTTTCTTAAAAGTTGTTTTTTTGTTGTACTTTCTTTCTTGGTTTCAGGGAACAATTTTGTTTCGCCTTAATTTTTAGGGCCCTGATTTAATACCTTGCACAGGGCCAAAGCTAGCTACAGCACTGCGTATGGGTGAGGGGTGACACAAGGTGAAATGGTCTATACCAGGGGTCGGTTAACTGCGGCATGCGGCTCTCTTTAAAAGACAATGGCGGCTCTTTAAATTCCCTTAAAAAATAAAAAAATAAAAGCTCGCAGAAATGAATACTCATTAAACAAGTGACCCAGTTAAGTCGAAATTTCCTAGGAATTTCCATATTTTGCTTAAATTTTGACAAAAAAATTATAATTTCAAGAAGTATTTTTCCAAAATTTTTGATTGATTTGTATTAATATTTTGGAAAAACACATGAATTTTAAAATTTCTAGAAAACCCAATTCGGAGAGTCGAAATTTCCAAAAAATATTTTTCCCATGATTTTCCTTTTTTATTTGTAAATTTCCTAAAGCCTTGAAATTTCGTGAAAAAAAGTTTTGAATTACTTTAGTGAAAAAAAAAATCTCAATTTACATAAAAAGCAAATATCAAAGTTCGAAAAAAAAGCTGAAATTTCAAGAAAAAGTTAAATTTTGAGAAAAAGGAACAGACCTCGAAAAAATTGAGAAAAAGAGACTTCGAGAAAATTGAGAAAAAAAAACTTCGAAAAAATTGAGAAAAAGGGAGAGATTTCCAAAAAATTTAAAAAAAGAAACAATTTCGAAAAAGACGAATCTATCAAAAGATCTCAAAAAAAAGGTAAAATTAAAAAGAAAAACGTCGGATTTTGATAATAGATTAAAATACAAAATTTATATTCCAATTTAAAGCCGGCATCTTGAAACTGAAGTCGAAACTTTGAGGGTAAACTTGAAACGATGGCATGTTAGAAAATGTTTAATTTAAACTTCCAAAATTTATCTGATTTTGTTTACGCTATATTTGACTTTTTTCTTAAAATTTCGACTTTAGCCTCGAAGCTGCCACCTTTTTTTCAGATTGTTTTGAATTTAGGCAGCTTTAAAATCAAAATTTAGTTAAGTCTTGAATTCGTTTTATAGAATTCATTCAAAATTTAAAAATTAGTAATTTGGAAAATTAGATTCTTCAGCAAAATTAAATAAATTCTGGAACGAGCGAATTTTACAAAAATGTCCAACTTATCACTGACTCGAACCTTTGAAAAAAAAAATGTAAATTTCGAAAAAAACTTCAGATTTTAAATGAAGCTATATTTAACTTCGATTTTGATGATAAAAGGTAAAAATTTTCAAAAAAGATTAAAGTTGCAATTTTGAAAAAGTTACTATTTTCGGGAAAAAGTCGGAATTATCAAAAAAAAAATTAAAACTTCGAAAAATAGTGAAAAGTTTGAGCTAAAATGGAAATTTTCAAAAAAAAGTTAAAGGTTTTCAAAAATCAATGTTTCAACATAATCGTATTATAACAAAATCCAAAATTTTGAGAAAAAACTTTGGGTTGTCAGATTTTTTACAAGAAGTCAAAATTTTGAAAAAAGAGGAAACTTTCCAAGAAATTTAAATTCTGAAAAAGTTATAGCTTGGAGAAAAAGTCGAAATTTTAATAATAAAAGGTCGAAGGTCAAAATTTTCAAAAAAGATTAAAATCCTGAAAAAATCCAAATATTTCAAAAGTTGCAATTCTGAAAAAAGTGACAATTTTCGGGAAAAAGTCGGAATTATAAAAAAAAGAAGTTAAAACTTCGAAAAATAGTAAAAAGTTTGAGTTAAAATGGAAATTTTCAGAAAAAAAAGGTATAGATTTTTAAAAATCAATGTTTCAACCTAATCATATTATAAAAAATCCAAAATTTTGAAAAAAATTGAAATTTTGAGAAAAAAACTTTGTGTTGTCAAATTTTTTACAAGAAGTCAAAATTTTGAAAAACGAGGAAACTGTCCAAGAAAATTAAATTCTGAAAAAGTTATAGCTTCCAAAAACAGTCGAAATTTTAATAATAAAAGGTCGAAATTTTCCAAAAAAGTCTAAATTCTGAAAAAGGTTCGAAAATATTAAAAATGTAGAAATCTTGAAAAAAATTTAATTTTTCAAAAAACAAATATGAAAGGAAAATATAATTTTTCAAATAAAAGTTTAGTTTACTACATAAAAGTCGAAGCGTCGAGAAAAAGTCGAAATTTTAAAATAAATCTCACTTTTCAAAAAAGATCAAAGCTTTGAGAAATTCTCGAAAGTTGGGCCAAGGTCAAAAATTTAAAAAAACAGGGTAGAAGTTTTTAAAAATCAGTTTTTCAACATCATCAAATTCACAGAAAAAATCAAAATTTAAAGAAATATAACAATTTGGAGAAAGAATCGAAATTATGTGTAAAAATGTTTAAAAAATTCAGAATTTGGAAAATAAATTAAAATCCTAGAGAAAGATCAAACTGAAAAAGTTTTGCGATTAATAAGTTAAATAAACATTTGAAAAAAGTGGAAGCTAAAAAACAGAACAATTGAATTTCACAGTTTTCAAAATATAAAGATGAAATGCTTTAAAGAAGTCCAGAAATGTTTAAAAATTTTCAATAAAAATCGAAGGCGGAAGTAATCATTTTAAGAAAGGCAGAATTTTGCGAAAAAGTGAAAATTGAAAAAAAGTTGAATAAAAAAAACAAACACTTGAGAGTCGATATTAGCAAAAAATTCGAATAAAATGAATCTATCAAAAATCTCAAAAAAAGGTAAAATTAGAAAAAAAACGTCGGATTTTGAAAATAGATTGAAACCCACAATAAATTGAAAACCTGAAATTTTTAGACAAATTTGAATGTTTTTAATAACTGTAAAATATCAAAAATTGTAAAAATAAACTGGAAGCTTAAAAAATTTGTCGAACTTTAAAAATGTTTTTAGAGAAGAAGAAAAAAGTCAAATTTTAGGAATAACTTCAAGGAAAAAGTCAAAATTTTAAGAAAATCCCAAAATTTCGATAATAAATTCTCAATTTTTCAGAAAAATTTAAATGTTGAGAAAAAATTTGAAATTTCGAGAACAAGACGATTTAAAAAAATCCAAATTTTCTGCTAAATTCGAATTTCGAGAACAGGACGACTTAAAAAAGTCCAAATTTTCCGCTAAATTCGAATTTCGAGAACAAGACGATTTAAAAAAGTCCAAATTTTCTGATAAATTCGCATTTTGAGAAAATTGCCAAAACGATTTCGAAAGAAAAGAGAATGTCGATAAAACTTCCAGTTTCGAGAAAAGTATTGAATTTTAAAAGAAAGTCAAAATTTCCCAGAGAAAGTCAAATTTTAGGAAAAAATCAAATTTTGAGATTTAAAAATAGATGAATTTCGTTCGAAATAAAAGTTGAAGTTTCCAGAAGAAGCCCAATTTTGAAAAAAAAGAGATTTCGAAAAAAATGAATTCGTCAAAAGTTGTCAAAAAACGCGAAATTTTTGAAAACACTAACTTTGACAATAGATTGAAATTTGCAGAACAAATTTGAAAACCTGACATGTTTAGACAAATTTAAATTTTGTGAAAAATTGTAAAATTTCGAAGATAGAAATTGTAAGAAACTAAAAGTTTGAAAAAAATTCTCGAACTTTTTTAGAAGTCGAAGCTTTTCAGAGAAGAAGAAAATGAAAAATGTTTAATGTTCCAGAGAAAGTTAAATGTTGAGAATAAATTAAAATTTCGAGAACAAGACGATTTAAAAAAATCCAAATTTTCTGATAAATTCGCATTTTGAGAAAATTGCCAAAACGATTTCGAAAGAAAAGAGAATGTCGATAAAACTTCCAGTTTCGAGAAAAGTATTGAATTTTAAAAGAAAGTCAAAATTTCCCAGAGAAAGTCAAATTTTAGGAAAAAATCAAATTTTGAGATTTAAAAATAGATGAATTTCGTTCGAAATAAAAGTTGAAATTTCCAGAAGAAGCCCAATTTCGAAAAAAAGAGATTTCGAAAAAAATGAATTCGTCAAAAGTTGTCAAAAAAAGCGAAATTTTTGAAAACACTAATTTTGACAATAGATTGAAATTTGCAGAACAAATTTAAAAACCTGACATGTTTAGACAAATTTAAATTTTGTGAAAAATTGTAAAATTTCGAAAATAGAAATTGTAAGAAACTAAAAATTTGAAAAAAATTCTCGAATTTTTTCAGAAGTCGAAGCGTTTCAGAGAAGAAGAAAATGAAAAATTTGCAATGTTCCAGAGAAAATTAAATGTTGAGAATAAATTAAAATTTCGAGAACAAGACGAATTAAAAAATCTCCAAATTTTCAAATAAACCGAATTTTGAGAAAATTGTTAAAATAATTTCGAAAGAAAAAAAAATGTCGATAAGATTTCCAGTTTCGAGAAAAGTATTAAATTTTAAAAGCTCAAAATTTCTCAGAGAAAATCAAATGTTAAGAAACTAAATTAATTTTGAGATATGAAAATGGATGAATTTAGTTCGAAATCAAAGTTGAAATTTCCAGAAAACACCGAATTTGGAAAAAAGTTTATCAAAAAAACTGAGTTTGTTAAAAGTTCTCAAAAAGAATAAAATTTGAAAAAAAAACGTCGAATTTCGACAACGGATTCAAATCTAGAACAAATTTAAAACCTAAAATTTTTAAACAAATTTAAATTTTGTGAAAAATTGTAAAATTTCGAAAATAGCAATTGTAAAAAAAATTTAAAGCTTAGAAAAAATCGTTGAACTTTTAAAAAGTCGAAGTTTTTCAGAGCAGAAAAAAAATTTGCTTTTTTCCAGAGAAAGTTAAATTTTGAGAATAAATTTGTAATTTCGAGAACAAAACGAATTAGAAAAACTCCAAATGTTCAGATAAATTCGAAATTTGATAGAATTGGTAAAATAATTTCGAAAGAAAAGACAATGTTTTTACAAGTCTCAGTTTCGAGAAAAATGTTGAACTTTGGAGAAGGGTCAAATTTTAGGAAAAAAAATCAAATTTTGAGGTTCAGTCAAACATTTTGAAAATTCACGAATTCGTCTAAAAAACCGCAGCTTGCAGAATCAATAAAAAGTCGAATTTTGAAAGTCGAAATTTCAAAAAATACCAAATTTTGCGAACCAAGTTCAAATTTGTAGAAAGTACATAAAAGTTTAAATGTTTTGTAAAAGTCAATATTTGGGCCAAATGGCTAAATTTGGAAAAAGGACGAATTTTGAAAAGAATATAGAAATTTCGAGAAAAATGTTGAAAGGTTGCAGGTCAAAATTTCCCGGAGAACGTCAAATTTTGAGATTAAGTCAAACATTTTGAAAATATGTGGATAAATTTTGTCAAAATAAATCGCAGTTTGCAAAAGCAATAAAATATCGAATTTGAAAGAACGAAATTTCGAAAAAAAACCGAATTTTGCGTAACAAGTTCAAATTTGTAGAAAATAAATGAAAGTTTAATGTTCAGTTAAAGTCAATTTTGAGGAAAATGCCAAAATTTGGTAAAAGGACCAATTTTAAAAAGTGTGTAAAAAGTTCTAGAAAAAAACCGCGATTTAGAACGAAGTCGAAAAAATGTAATTTTGGAAAAAAGTAAAATTTGAGAACAGATCTAAATTTCGTCAAAAAAAAAATTACAGTTTGCAAAAACAATAAAATATCGAACTTGAAAAGTCGAAATTTCGAAAAAAAACCGAATGTTGCGTAACAAGTTCAAATTTGTAAAAAATAAATGAAAGTTTAATGTTCAGTTAAAGTCAATTTTGAGGAAAATGCCAAAATTTGGTAAAAGGACGAATTTTAAAAAGTTTGTAGAAAGTTCTATAAAAAAAACGCGATTTAGAACAAAGTCGAAAAAATGTAATTTTGGAAAAAAGTGAAATTTGAGAACAGATCTAAATTTCGTCAAAAAAAAATCGCAGTTTGCAAAAACAATAAAATATCGAACTTGAAAAGTCGAAATTTGGAAAAAAAACCGAATTTTGCGTAACAAGTTCAAATTTGTAGAAAATAAATGAAAGTTTAATGTTCAGTTAAAGTCAATTTTGAGGAAAATGCCAAAATTTGGTAAAAGGACGAATTTTAAAAAGTTTGTAGAAAGTTCTATAAAAAAAACGCGATTTAGAACAAAGACGAAAAAATGTAATTTTGGAAAAAAGTAAAATTTGAGAACAGATCTAAATTTCGTCAAAAAAAAATCGCAGTTTGCAAAAACAATAAAATATTGAATTTGAAAAGTCGAAATTTCGAAAAAAAAACCGAATTTTGCGTAACAAGTTCAAATTTGTAGAAAATAAATGAAAGTTTAATGTTCAGTTAAAGTCAATTTTGAGGAAAATGCCAAAATTTGGTAAAAGGACGAATTTTAAAAAGTGTGTAGAAAGTTCTAGAAAAAAAAACCGCGATTTAGAACGAAGTCGAAAAAATGTAATTTTGGAAAAAAAGTAAATTTGAGAACAGATCTAAATTTCGTCAAAAAAAAATTACAGTTTGCAAAAACAATAAAATATCGAACTTGAAAAGTCGAAATTTCGAAAAAAAAACCGAATGTTGCGTAACAAGTTCAAATTTGTAAAAATAAATGAAAGTTTAATGTTCAGTTAAAGTCAATTTTGAGGAAAATGCCAAAATTTGGTAAAAGGACGAATTTTAAAAAGTTTGTAGAAAGTTCTATAAAAAAAACGCGATTTAGAACAAAGTCGAAAAAATGTAATTTTGGAAAAAAGTGAAATTTGAGAACAGATCTAAATTTCGTCAAAAAAAAATCGCAGTTTGCAAAAACAATAAAATATCGAACTTGAAAAAGTCGAAATTTCGGAAAAAAAACCGAATTTTGCGTAACAAGTTCAAATTTGTAGAAAATAAATGAAAGTTTAATGTTCAGTTAAAGTCAATTTTGAGGAAAATGCCAAAATTGGTAAAAGGACGAATTTTAAAAAGTTTGTAGAAAGTTCTATAAAAAAAACGCGATTTAGAACAAAGACGAAAAAATGTAATTTTGGAAAAAAGTAAAATTTGAGAACAGATCTAAATTTCGTCAAAAAAAAATCGCAGT
Source organism: Dastarcus helophoroides (assembly GCA_028583605.1). Classification (NCBI taxonomy): domain Eukaryota; kingdom Metazoa; phylum Arthropoda; class Insecta; order Coleoptera; family Bothrideridae; genus Dastarcus; species Dastarcus helophoroides. The sequence continues at coordinate 2,782,795 of CM053325.1, forward strand.
TTGCAAAAACAATAAAATATTGAATTTGAAAAGTCGAAATTTCGAAAAAAAAACCGAATTTTGCGTAACAAGTTCAAATTTGTAGAAAATAAATGAAAGTTTAATGTTCAGTTAAAGTCAATTTTGAGGAAAATGCCAAAATTTGGTAAAAGGACGAATTTTAAAAAGTGTGTAGAAAGTTCTAGAAAAAAACCGCGATTTAGAACAAAGTCGAAAAAATGTAATTTTGGAAAAAAGTGAAATTTGAGAATAGATTTAATTTTTGAAAAAATGAAACTTTGAAAATAAGGTCGAAATCTTCAAAAACTACTTTACTTAACATCTCCAATTACTTCAAATTTTTACTTTTTTTATTAGAAAATCGCCAAAGATTAACTTCTGAGAAATAAGTCTAATCTTCCAGTAAGCGACGAATTAGAAAAGAGTAAACATTTTTACAAATTGTCGAGTTTTGAGAAGAAAGGAAGATTTGGGGTAAAAGTGTAATTTTAGGAACCTATATATATTTAGGAAGCTATTTAAGGAACAAAATAGATATTAAAAAAGAAGACTAATATAGAAAAGAGTTAAAAAAGTCGAAATTGTGAAAAAAAAAGGGAAATTTTGAACTAAAGGTCTAAATTTTGAACAATAAAAGGTCTTTTGGGCTGAATGTATTTTCGTTTGACTACATGAGTCAGCCTTTGTCCCATATTTTGTCTGATTTATTTGATTTAATTTTGAAATAAAATGTAAAAATCAGAAATAAAAATTTGTGGCCCATCAATTTTTTTATTGCGGCTGTCTCTTTCGGTTTAAAAGTTTGCCGACCCCTGGTCTATACTCCGACTCTGCCTCTTAAGCGGAGATCCACATAAATCAAGCGACAATAAATAATAAATTAACAGCTTGATATTTTAATATATCGTAGGTCGGCTATTATTTAACAATTAATATTCATATTGTGAGGAGTAAAAACACAAATCGATAATTACTTCTCTATTGCACACAGATACATTTTACTTTTACTTTTTTTTCAGCAAGGTCAGCCAATTAACAAGGCTATTATCTAGAAATCTTAACGCGGTGCCGTTACAGTGGAATCAAACACATTGCGAACTTCGACCCGATGGCTTTCTAAAACTCGTCAATCATTGTTAACCCTAACGGGGTGACTTATGACCATAGACTAGATATGCGCGCCGCCCCACGTTCCCGACAACGACTTTTTTCCGTTATATTCTGCGGTAGCGGACGTTTTTGTTAAAAACCGAATAGTAGTGTTATTGCTTAAATATTTCGTGATTACTAGACCGAAAAAAGTTCGGTGTATTATATCCGGATTCATTAAATTTCTCGCGTTACCGTACCTGCTCCGGCGCGGCGTCTAATGTGTGGATTTTTCAAAAAAAAAGCGCAAAAACTTTACTTTTACTTGTTTTGGTCGAAATTATTTCGCTCAGGCGGAATTAATGTGTTGCACGATCGACGAATTAAATTTCAAGTTGCATAGTGACACGTTAACCGACACTCTCTCAATGGAAACGCTTTCTGTCGGTCGTTTGTATGTGCATACAAATCGTCGTTGGTTCGCCCAAAAGACACATCGGCAGCTTACTACGCCACTGGTTTTGTTGCTTCGGCATCATAACTTTTACAACACATTTTATAACAATCTCATTTAGTTAAATAATGGTTTAAATATCTTACAAACTGAACTCGTTACGCTAAAGTTAAAAAAAAAATGTGTAATTCAAAACGAGTCAATAAATTTGGTGGAACGGACTGGTCCTTGGTTATCTTCAAAAATTGAAATACAGAACTTGTTCCCCTGAAACCAAGAAAGATCAAAAAACACAACAAAGGTTGCTCTAACGCGTTTTGACAGCCAAGCTGTCATAATAGTTTCTCTCTGAAGACGACAGCTTGGTTGTCGAAACGCGTTAGAGCAACCTTTGTTGTGCTTTTTAATCTTTCTTGGTTTCAGGGGACAAGTTCTGTATTTTAATTTTTGGGTCAATAAGTAAAAAAAAACATTTTTGATTAATAACAACTTTTGACAGCAGAGGAAATATTAACTAGTGTGTATCAGACTCAGTTTTCAGAGTTGCAACCGCCTCTTTCAAGCAGCCGCCTTCTTCGAGACTTACTTTTACTTTTTCGAGCCCGAATCTCAACGTTTACACATTTTCAGCCCAGCATCTGGCCACGTCTCTCGATACTAGCGCGCCACAAGTCAGATTCTTCGAGAAAATTTGATTATGGATTATTGTAAATTTTTTTTTGACATACTTTCAATTTTTAACTAAAATTTCGTCTTTGCTAACTGAAAAGTTTGGCTTTTTATGAAAATTTTAATTGTTATTTTCATTATTTCGACATTTTGTAATTAGATGCCGAAATTTTGAGATACAACGACAAATTTTTGTTAAAAAAACCTAGAAACTTGGGAACCAATTCCGAAAAAAAAGTTACAAATTCGGGAGAGTGCGAAATATTTAGTTAATCGAAGATTTAGTGAAAATTAGAAATTGATTGTGTGAATGTTAAGAAAGCAGTCAGTTTCGAAAAAATGTGATTAAATTTTCTTCAAATTTCAAAAAAAAATAACCAAAACTTGTAGATTAAAGTCAAAATGTCGAAAAGGGGATCAACTTTACTTTAAAAAATCAAATTTCAACTTTAAACTAGAAATGTAAAAGCATTTTCGACTTGGTACTCCAAACGAGGAAAAAGTGATAATTTGTATAATAAGGTCAATCAAGTTAGAAACTGAAACTGACGAAAAAGTGTGGAAATTTTATAAAAAATTGTCATTAAATTTTCTCGAGATTTAGACAAAACCTAATACTTCAAAACTCAAAGTCGAAATTTCGAACAAAAAATCATTCGAGTCGAAGTTTAGAGAACAATAAAATTTAATTCCATTCTTGTTGGTTGGCATTTTCTTCGCCAGTTGCTTCTTCTATGCGTCTAGATTTTTCAGTTACTTTTCTTCGTTAAAGAATGGTAATCTTTTATAGATTGCTCCACAAAAAAAAAAAGGTTGCCATGTTCCTTAACGAAATAAGGTAAATACAAATCCAGAAGAGTGGAAGAAGCAACTGGCGAAGAAAATGGCACTCAACAGGAATGGAATTAACAAACCTTTGCAAAAATACAGAAAATAAATAAAATTTAAGACAAAAAAGTTCAAATGTCAAAAAAAATGCTCTAAATTCTGAAAATTCTGAATAGAAGATTAGAAATTTAGAAAAAAAAATCATTCGAGTCGAAGTTTATAGAACAATAAAATTTAATTCCATTCTTGTTGAGTGGCATTTTCTTTGCCAATTGCTTCTTCATTCGTCTAGAATGTTAGCTATTTTTCTTCGTTAAAGAATGGTAATCTTTTAGAAATTGCTCCCCAAAAAAAAAGGTTGCCATGTTCCTTAACAAAAAAAGGTCTAGAGGTGTGGAAGAAGCAAGTGTTCGCCAGTTGCTTCTTCCACACGTCTACTTACTTACTTTTTTCGTCAAAGAATGATCATCTTTTACAGATTGCCCTCCCCCCCCCCCCCCCAAAAAGAGATTCCTTAACGAAAAAAGGTAACTACAAATCTAGACGTGTGAAAGAAGCAACTGACGAAGAAAGTGGCACTCAACAGGAATGTAATTAACAAAACTTTGCAAAGAAGATACAGAGAATAAATAAAATTGAAGACAAAAAAGTTGAAATGTCGAAAAAAGATGCTCTAAATTCTCAAAATTCTGAATTCAGAGTAGAAGATTAGAAATTTAGAAAAAAAATCATTCGAGTTGAAGTTTACAGAACAATAAAATTTAATTCCATTCTTGTTGAGTGGCATTTTCTTCGCCAGTTGCTTCTTCTATTTGTCTAGATTTTTCAGTTACTTTTCTTCGTTAAAGAATGGTAATCTTTTATAGATTGCCCCCCAAATAAAAGATTGCCATGTTCCTTAACGAAAAAGGGTAACTACAAATCTAGACGTGTGGAAGAAGCAAGTGTTCGCCAGTTGCTTCTTCCACACGTCTACTTACTTACTTTTTTCGTCAAAGAATGATAATCTTTTACAGATTGCCCCCCCCCCCAAAAAAAGAGATTCCTTAACGAAAAAAGGTAACTACAAATCTAGACGTGTGGAAGAAGCAACTGACGAAGAAAATGGCACTCAACAAGAATGGAATTAACAATACTTTGCAAAGAAGATACAGAGAATAAATAAAATTTAAGACAAAAAAGTTGAAATGTCGAAAAAAGATGCTTTAAATTCTCAAAATTCTGAATTCAGAGTAGAAAATTAGAAATTTAGAAAAAAAATCATTCGAGTCAAAGTTTACAAAACAATAAAATTTAATTCCATTCTTATTGAGTGGCATTTTCTTCGCCATTTGCTTCTTCTATTCGTCTAGATCTTTCAGTTACTTTTCTTCGTTAAAGAATGAAAATCTTTTATAGATTGTCCCCCCCCCCCAAAAAAAGAGATTCCTTAACGAAAAAATGTAACTACAAATCTAGACGTAAGGAAGAAGCAACTGGCGAAGAAAATGGCACTCAACAGGAATGGAATTAACAAAACTTTGCAAATAAAATACAGAGAATAAATAAAATTTAAAACAAAAAAGTTCAAATATCGAAAAAAAATGCTTTAAATTCTCAAAATTCTCAATTCAGAATAGAAGCTTAGAAATTTAGAAAGAAAAATTATTCGAGTGGAAGTTTATAGAACAATAAAATTTAATTCCATTCTTATTGAGTGGCATTTTCTTCGCCAATTGCTTCTTCATTCGTCTAGATTTTAAGCTACTTTTCTTCGTTAAAGAATACTAATCTTTTAGAAATTGCTCCCCAAAAAAAAAGGTTGCCATGTTCCTTAACGAAAAAAGGTAACTACAAATCTAGACGTGTGGAAGAAGCAAGGGTTCGCCAGTTGCTTCTTCCACACGTCTACTTACTCACTTTTTTCGTCAAAGAATGGTGATCTTTTATAGATTGCCCCTCCCCCCAAAAAAGATTCCTTAACGAAAAAAGGTAACTACAAATCTAGACGTGTGGAAGAAGCAACTGGCGAAGAAAATGGCACTCAACAGGATTGGAATTAACAGAACTTTGCAAGGAAGATGCAGAGAATAAATAAAATTTAAAACAAAAAAGTTCAAATGTCGAAAAAAATGCTCTAAATTCTTAAAATTCTGAATTCAGAATAGAAGATTAGAAATTAGAAAAAAAAATCATTCGAGTCGAAGTTTATAGAACAATAAAATTTAATTCCATTCCTGTTGAGTGGCATTTTCTTCGCCGGTTGCTCCTTCTATAGATCCAGATTTTCCAGCTACTTTTCTTCCTTGAAGAATGGTAATCTTTAATAGATTGCCCCCCCAAAAATAAAGATTGCCTTATTCCTTAACGAAAAAAGGTAACTACAAATCTAGACGAGTGGAAGAAGCAACTGGCGAAGAATATGGCACTTAACAGGAATGAAATTAACAAAACTTTGCCAAGAAGATACATAGAATAAATAAAATTTAAGACAGAAAATTTCAAAGGTCGAAAAAAAATGCGCTAAATTCTCAAAATTCTGAATTCAAAATAGAAGATTAGAAATTTAGAAAAAAAATCATTCGAGTCGAAGTTAATAGAACAATAAAATTTAATTCCATTCTTGTTGAGTGGCATTTTCTTCGCCAATTACTTCTTCATTCTTCTAGATTTTAAGCTACTTTTCTTCGTTAAAGAATACTAATCTTTTAGAAATGGCTCCCCAAAAAAAAGGTTGCCTTAACGAAAAAAGGTAACTACAAATCTAGACGTGTGGAAGAAGCAAGGGTTCGCCAGTTGCTTCTTCCACACGTCTACTTACTCACTTTTTTCGTCAAAGAATGGTAATTTTTTATAGATTGCCCCCCCCCAAAAAAAAGATTCCTTAACGAAAAAAGGTAACTACAAATCTAGACGTGTGGAAGAAGCAACTGGCGAAGAAAATGGCACTCAACAGGATTGGAATTAACAGAACTTTGCAATGAAGATGCAGAGAATAAATAAAATTTAAAACAAAAAAGTTCAAAAAATGCTCTAAATTCTTAAAATTCTGAATTCAGAATAGAAGATTAGAAATTAAAAAAAAAAATCATTCGAGTCGAAGTTTATAGAACAATAAAATTTAATTCCATTCCTGTTGAGTGACATTTTCTTCGTTGGTTGCTTCTTTTATAGGTCCAGATTTTCCAGCTACGTTTCTTCCTTAAAGAATGGTAAACTTTTATAGATTGCCCCCCCAAAAATAAAGATTGCCTTATTCCTTAACAAAAAAAGGTAACTACAAATCTAGACGAGTGGAAGAAGCAACTGGTAAAGACAATGGCACTCAACACGATTCGAATTAACAAAACTTTGCAATGAAGATACAGAAAATAAATAAAATTTAATACAAATGTCGAAAAAAATGCTCTAAATTGCCAAAATTCTGGACTCAGAATAGAAGATTAGTAATTTAGAAAGAAAATAGTCAGTTTACAGATGGAACGTGACCTTCATCGCGGAAATCTGAAGAAATTTTGAATAAAAATTACGAAAAGTCGTTTTATCGAAATTTCCAGTTTGAACTCGAAAAAAGATTAAAGACAAAAAATTTCAAAATTCACAACAAAAGATTTTATGAGATTTGACAAAAAATCTTAAATTTAAAGTCAAAATTCCGAATGAAAAATAGAAAAATAAAAAAACATTAAAAGCCGAACAGTAAGAGAAGTAAATTTGGAAAAATACCGTCAAAACTTGGAGAAAATAATCAAAATTTCTGGATAATATCCGAATATCTGGATAATATCCGAATATCTGGATAATATCCGAATATCTGGATAATATCCGAATATCTGGATAATATCCGAATATCTGGATAATATCCGAATTTCCAAGTGAAGGTAACTAAAGAAGTAGAACAAAAAATAAAGATATAATTTCGAAAAAAAGGCGAATCTAGAGAAAGTCAAAATTTTCAGAAATCAAATTTCGTTTTTGTAAAAGTTAAAAAATGTCGTAAAATCGAAAAAAGTCATTTTCAAAGGTGGAATTTGCTGAAAAACGGTTGCAGTTTGCGGTAAAAGTCGAGTTTAAGAAATTCGCAGTTTGCCAAATATAGTTTTTTTTTTGGAATTTTTATTTTTTTATTTAAATGTTGTCGGTAATAAATTTCCAGTTTTTTCTCTAAAACACAGAAATATTTTTACATTTTTGCTTTTCTATTCACAATTCGATCGAATTTAGAGAACGTTGAATTTTGAGAAAGTAGAAATTTCAAGAAGAAGCAATTTCGAGTTGGAGTTCTAAAAACATAACATATTGCGTGATAAAAATTGAAAATAACGCGAATTTTGAGGTATAAGATGTTGGAAAGTTTAATTTAAAAAAGGCGAAATATTCAGGGAAAAACGAATATTAAGAAAAATAGCAACATTTCGAAAATAAAAAAGAATATTAAGAAAAATAGCAGAATTTTGAACAAAACAATTTTTGAAAGAACGTCCCATAAAAAATAATTTTGAGAATAAAGACAAAATTTCGATTTTTTGATGAAAAGGAAAATTTTAGGAAGATGACTAATTTTAAAAAACAAGGTCAAGATTTTGGTAAAAGGACGAATTCAAGCCAACGGTCGAAACCTCCATACATATTAAATATCAAATTTTGAGATAAAAATCAAGATTTCGAGAAAAAAACGAACTCTAAGAAATCAGTCAAATTATTTGGGAAGCTAGATTGTAAAAGATTGAAATTTTCAGAAAAATTTCGAAAATAAGAACGAATATAAAAGAAAAATAGCAGAATTTTGAAAAAAAAAACAATTTTTGAAAGAGCATTCCATAGAAATTAATTTTGAGAATCACGACAAAATTTCGAATTTTTGATGAAGAGGAAAACTTTAGGAAGAGGACTAATTTTAAAAAACAAAGCCAAGATTTTGGTACAAGGACAAATTCAAGCCAAAGGTCGAAACGTCCATAAATATTAAATATCAAATTTTAAGATAAAAATCAAGATTTCGAGAAAAAAGCAAAACTTTGAGAAATTAGTCAAGATTTTAGGAAAGTTAGATTGTAGAAGATTGAAATTTTCAGAAAAATCCCAAAAAATTTCGAAAATAAGAACGAATACTAAGAAAAATAGCAGAATTTAAAAAAAAACAATTTTTGAAACAGCATTCCATAGAAATTAATTTTGAGAATAAAGACAAAATTTCGCATTTTTGATGAAAAGGTAAACTTTAGGAAGAGGACTAATTTTAAAAAACAATGTCATAATTGTGGTAAAAGGACGAATTCAAGCCAAAAGTCGAAACTTCCATAAATATTAAATATCAAATTTTGAAATAAAATTTAAGATTTCAGAAAAAAGCGAACTCTAAGAAATCAGTCAAATTTTTTGGGAAGTTAGATTGTAGAAGATTGAAATTTTCAGAAAAATCCCAAAAATATTCGAAAATAAGAACGAATATTAAGAAAAATAACAGAATTTTGAAAAAAAAAAACAATTTTTGAAAGAGCATTCCATAGAAATTAATTTTGAGAATCACGACAAAATTTCGAATTTTTGATGAAAAGGAAAACTTTAGGAAGAGGACTAATTTTAAAAAACAAAGTCAAGATTTTGGTAAAAGGACGAATTCAAGCCAAAATTCGAAACTTCCATAAATATTAAATATCAAATTTTGAGATAAAAATCAAGATTTCGAGAAAAAAACGAACTCTAAGAAATCAGTCAAATTATTTGGGAAGTTAGATTGTGAAAGATTGAAATTTTCAGAAAAATTTCGAAAATAAGAACGAATATAAAGAAAAATAGCAGAATTTTGAAAAAAAAACAATTTTTGAAAGAGCATTCCATAGAAATTAATTTTGAGAATCTCGACAAAGTTTCGAATTTTTGATGAAGAGGAAAACTTTAGGAAGAGAACTAATTTTAAAAAACAAAGTCAAGATTTTGGTAAAAGGACGAATTCAAGCCAAAGGTCGAAACCTCCATAAATATTAAATATCAAATTTTGAAATAAAAATCAAAATTTCGAGAAAAGAGAAATCAGTCAAATTTTTTGGAAAGTTAGATAGTAAAAGATTGAAATTTTCAGAAAAGTCCCAAAAAAATTCGAAAATAAGAACGAATATTAAGAAAAATAATAGAAATTTGAAAAAAAAAACAATTTTTGAAAGAGCATTCCACAGAAATTAATTTTGAGGATGAAGACAAAATTTCGAATTTTGAATGAAAGGAAAAACTTTAGGAAGAGGACTAATTTTAGAAAACAAAGGCAAGATTTTGGTAAAAGGACGAATTCAAGCCAAAAGTCGAAATTTCCATAAATATTGAATATCAAATTTTGAGATAAAAATCAAGATTTCGAAAAAAAAGCAAACTTTGAGAAATTAGTCAAGATTTTAGGAAAGTTAGATTGTAGAAGATTGAAATTTTCAGAAAAATCCCAAAAAAATTCGAAAATAAGAACGAATATTAAGAAAAATAGCTGAATTTAAAAAAAAAACAATTTTTGAAAGAGCATTCCACAGAAATTAATTTTGAGGATGAAGACAAAATTTCGAATTTTGAATGAAAGGAAAAACTTTAGGAAGAGGACTAATTTTAGAAAACAAAGTCAAGATTTTGGTAAAAGGACGAATTCAAGCCAAAGGTCGAAACTTCCATAAATATTAAATATCAAATTTTGAAATAAAAATGAAGATTTCGAGAAAAAAGCAAACTTCAAGAAATTAGTCAAATTATTTGGGAAGTTAGATTGTAAAAGATTGAAATTTTCAGAAAAGTCCCAAAAAAATTTCGAAAGTAGAAACGAATATAAAGAAAAATAGCAGAAATGTGAAAAAAAAACAATTTTTGAAAGAGCATTCCATAGAAATTAATTTTGAGGATAAAGACAAAATTTCGAATTTTGGATGAAAAGGAAAACTTTAGGAAGCGGACTAATTTTAAAAAACAAAGTCAAGATTTTGGTAAAAGGACGAATTCAAGCCAAAATTGGAAACTTCCAGAAACATTAAATGTCAAATTTTGAGATAAAAATCAAGATTTCGAGAAAAAACTAAACTAAGAAATCACTCAAATTTTTTGGGAAGTTAGATTGTAGAAGATTGAGATTTTTGTAGAAGATTGAAATTTTCAGAAAAATCCTAATGTTTGGGAAGATAACGGAATTTGGCGAAATAGGCGAAATTTTGAGAAATCGATTTAAAAGTTCAGATGAAACTTCGAAATTGAGAGGAAATTCGAAATCTTTCAGAGAATGTCAAGAAACAAAGTCGAATTTAACGAATAGAGTCAAAAGCAACAAAGAAAACCGTCTCAAAAAATGAAAATCTCGACAAACAGATGAATGTGGAGGAGAAAAACGAAAGCTCGAGAAAAAAAAATGGAAATTTTGCACAGAAAGTTAAATTTTTAGAAAATGGTCTAATTTTGAAAATAATTGTTTATCAGAGACAAATTTTGAAAAAGAAATTGAAAGTTTGACATAAACTTCAACAATTGAAATACAGAACTTGTCCCCTGAAACCAAGAAAGATTAAAAAACACAACAAAAAAGGTGCTCTAACGCGTTTCGACAGCCAATCTGTAATCTTCAGAGAGATACTGTCGCATTAGAGCAACGTTTGTTGTGTTTTTAATCTTTCTTGATTTCAGGGGACAAGTTCTGTATTTCAATTTTTGAAGACAACCAAGGACCAGTCCGTTCCACCATAAACTTCGACGAAAAAATTGACATTTTCAAGAACATAGATTGGATTTGAAATGAGTCAAAATTTAAAAAAAAAAACCGATTTCGAGAAGGCTGTAGCAACATTTCGAAAAAAGACTAATTTAAAAATATGGCAGAAGCAAAAACTGGTTTTGAAAATAATTTAAAATTTCAAGACCAACATTTGAAAAAATCAAAATTTGAAGAAAAAATTCGAAATTTTACAGAGATAACATTTGCGATCCAAAAAGCGAATTTTTTTAAAAATCGCGAAATAAATTGAGATTATTAAAAAAAAGTCGAAATTTCAAGGAAACGTATTTTGAAGAAAAAATCGAAAACTGAATGTGAATTTTCGGCGGCTTCAGGATTCAGGATCCCTGTCAATACCGTACGGTCGTTGTAAAGACTTCCAACTTAAAGCCGCTAGTCGTATGAGTATTCAAGAGATTTAACTCCCACCGGGTTACTTGTAAATGACTTTTAACTGTTTATTAGGCAAACTTTTTTGCTACAAGCAATTCTCTGCTAAAAGTACAATTTTTATGTTTGTCCGCTTAAAGAAGAAGGGTAGATTTGCACGGTGCGCTGGGTAATTTTTTTTTCCTAAAAAGAGAGCCGCTAATTACTTTGGAAGCCACAAGTATGGTAAAAAGAGCTCCTCAGCATTTTATAGAAGGAATATCAATTTAAATTACAAAATTATATTTAATTTAAATTATACCAAAGATCACCAAGTCTTCTCTTCTTTGTTCTCCAAACTATTGGACTCAAAACTTCGTACAAACTAAATATAATTAAGGTAATCTTGAGCAATTTAATCCACACATACTGCAGATTTCTCACGAATATCCTACGCACGTAAATCGCATTTTACCTTTAAAGAAGTGTGCTTCATCTGAATTGCGGTCCATTATCCCGGATGGCGGTAATCACCACCGATGTTTTCCACTCGCGAAGGTCATCGGACAGAAAGAAGAAACGCAACGAGAACAAAACATCGCGGCGAAATCTCCTCTTCACACTCGCACCATCGCACCGCGAAGAACACAGTCCACTGTTGCGGTTGTACGAAATGAGAAACCGAAAGAACGCATGAAAGTAAGTGGTAACAGCAACCGGCTCGACTTTGCTCGGCGCATTCCGATTTGCTAAAAATGATATGGGCCACCTGGCGGTGCGTCGGGTCCCAGCTTCCAGCAGGAAATTTGGATAACTGGTCTTCGAGTTTGTATGCTTTTGACCCAAAAGGACCACATTTTGATCAGCTAACAATGAAAAACTTGGAAATTAGGGTTAAACGTTTCCCGGGATTGGATCGCTAAGGAAAATAGGTATTCAGGATTATTTTGAATAATTTCCTGGCGCGTGCCAATTTCGAAAACGTAACAACTTGCGCTAGTGGTCCTCGAAATAGAATTAAGAAACTCTTATCAATAAAAATAAACGAAGTTATAACAGTTCCCCAACATTACGTTTTGGGTTGCGGGCACCAACCAGGCCCGCCGCGCGCTCATCAGCCACCCTTATGCGAATTTTAACATAGCGCCCCCTTCAAATTCAATTAAAATCAACAAAACTTCGACAAAAGTCGAATTTTCGATAAACACTCAAAAATAATATAACAATTTTTGAGAATAGTATTTTCACGAAATTTGGAGATTATATCAAAAAAATGAAAATAACTGTAAAAAAAAAAATTTAGAAACTGGGTTTTTTTTCTCCAAATTCGATTTATTCAGGAATTTCTACGTGCCAGTGAAATGGCCAACATTCACATTCGCATGTTGGAAATGAATTTTCACATTCGCATTTGCGAATGTGGGAAAACCACCATTCCTTACGTCTCTTCTATGCCTACATAGGAATTAAAAAAAATACTCGCTATCAAAATGTTTTATAAGCCTACGCTTGTCAACCATTTACTCAATTAAAATTATTTTAATGTAACAATAAATTTGATTAATATAATTAACAATAATAACACTACAAAATAAAAAATATTCAGCTGCCATGTTATTGAAGATTCAAAATTAATCGAAGGTTTTATTAACAATTAATATAAAATATTACAAAGTTTATAACTAACATTAACAATTAAACAATTCAAGAGAGCTTAACATTCTTTGGTTTTGTCACAACCTTTAACAAATTAAAAGATTATTGTCTTCCATTCAAATTCCCTCTAAGTTTGGTTTATTTTTTAAAAATCTGGTCACTTTGTCGACTAATAAAATCTTCAAATTAATAATCAATGGAGTCGCAGAGTGGACATCAATTATTGAAAAAACTTTTTTTAAAAATCCCGAAATAAAACCCAAAATTTCGACTCATCCTCAAACTCTCTATTTAATTTTTTAAAATTATTCGACCCAACCTCTACATTTCTATTTATTTTTTTAAAATTATTTCTCAAAATATCAACTCTAAAATCGAATTTCATCAAAAATATGAAGTTGCGAAAGAAAACATTCTTAATTACTTAAACTGTGGTTGCGTAACCTGTTATACGCCTTCTCAACTCTGGATATTTTTCAAAAAAGCGAAGTCCAGGAAAATAGATCAGAAATATTATGACATTTATCTCAAAATTTGAACTTCACTTATTATTTCCAATTTAAACAATAAATTTTTATTTCTTATTTTCTTTTTTTACCGAGCTTAAGAAAAACTATTTATTTTATTAAAACTGTTACATCGAACTTGAGGTTTCGACATTTTTCAAAATTTCGACTCAAACTGAAAACTGTCAATTTTTATAAATACCTTTCTTTACTAATATCTTTCTCAGATAAAACTTTCTCGACTTTAATCCCCACATTTCGACTTATTTCGCTGAAAATTTAAACTCCATGCTTTCGATTTTTTCAGGAAATTCATTTCTAGGATATTCCTATCCTGGAAATTATTTCAAAAACCATATTAAAACTCGAAATGTTCATTTTGATTTCAAACTTTTTTTAAATAGAAACTTGACCCCAATTTCCAAATCTTATGCCTAATCTCCATGTTACGGTGGTTAGGTGAGACAAATTTCAATTTCTGTCTTTATAAAGCCCGTTAGGTCTCACCACACTCCTTATCATACACTAGTAGTAATTAGCAGAGAATATTCAATAAGTTTCAATTTTTGTAACTAGAATAGCAACTTTAATCTTGAAATGTTATATTTAAAATTCCAACAACACGAGACTTTGATATCAATGCTGAAATTTAAAGTGCAACCTAAATTGACTTTAAACATAATATTTCTATTTTAGAGATTTCAAGTTTAATCTCAAGATTGCTGCTTTCAGCTCGAAATTTCAAAGAAAAAATCAAAATTTTGAGAATTTTCGAGTCGGAATTATGAGTTTATTCTCAATATAAATTAAACTTTTAATTATCTTTTCTAGACTTTTTTTTTGGTGCAATTAAAAGTTCATTAGTTGAAATTCTTGTTGTGTAATTTATAAGCCGACGATTCTACTTTTAATTATTTGCTACACCTTTGGAGTTTTTTTAACTTAATTAGTTTCCCCTCACTTATAATATGATTGCACCAATTTATCTCTTTAGTATTCGTGTAAATTTGTAATTTTTTAGGTATACATATTTCTATAATTTTAAAAAGTGATCATTTTTTAGATCCGATTAAAAACTGGTAACATTAAATACGCAAAAATAATTAACTATTAAAAATATTATTCACAAAAAATTCTTGAAAATGCTTAAAAAATACTGCCAGTTGTTGATTACCCTGACACATCAAAAACTGAATCGATATGTTTAGATCACAGCTGTCGTCTTACAATTCATTCTTCCAGTTTTTATCCGTTAACGGGCGTCTAGGCCAAGATTCCCTAGATAAAATCCTCTCCTTAGCTTTCCAGTATTTATCAACTTGCTTTTCAAACGGATCTATATAGCTCATTTTCCACTCTTCAGTAGTATAATTATCATAGATTTCCTGCATCCCCAAAGTAATAGAATTACGCAAACTACTCAACTCCGCTCTAATTCTCCCCAAAGGCGACGTAATGGCACTTAAATGTAAAGGATTCGAAAACCCATACACTATGTTATACTCATTTAACCACTTCTTGGTCCTGGAATCTTCAAGGATCCTTTCAAACTCCTGCTTCAAGTGGTAAAAGTCAATAACACTCTCTAAAATAGAACTTCCCAAGTAGGAACACCCCGGGCTTCCGAAAGCTGCTCCTATTAGCCCATAGGGTTGAGAACAATTTAATATCTTTGCCACTTCAGTGGGCGGGCCTAATGGCGACTGAGTGTATCCCTTGAGCAACAGTAAGTTCATTACTAAAGATGGTAAAGCCACTGGGAGAAGTTCCTTTAAAACTGAAAAATGATCATCACGTTGCGAACCTGTTATTATAAACCCTCTGAAGTTAATTTTATTGTATGTCTTCAAAATTTTTACCCATGAACGGTGATTTTCAAAATGATACATTGGATCGGAAAGATACTGGTCACCCAGACCTGTCCCTTTAAAAGCGCTTGCAGCCCAAACATTCTTAAAAAGTGCAGAGTACTTAACCCATAAACGTTCTTCTAAGTATTGAAACACATCGTCATATTTCCGTAAAACTGGATGAATCGAAATGTTAATTCTTCCCATTTCATTATAGTCGGCATATCTAAATACGTCATCCCACATTAAAATAGATAAATTTGGATATACATTCTTAATAAAAGAAGCAATTCTATTCACATACTCAAGAAAAAACATATACTTTGATAAATTTCTTTTGCTTATTGCATTTGCGCATTTATCACATAACCCTATGTAATAAACTTCTTCAGATCCAATATGCACTTTAGTCGAATTGGGATGTGCCTCTAAAACCTGAGTAATCATCTCTTTAACTGTGGAAAACGCCCTATGTGACGAAGGGCAAATATCTGAAGGATAATCAGGAACTTCTCGTAAATCTTTAAATTCCTTCAATTTCAATAAAAATTCTAAATGACCAAATGTTTGCACTAACGGAATTATCTCCAAATTATACTTCTTTGCCAACATATTTATATGTTTGACATCCTCTAAAGAATAAGCATTCAAAGCAGATATATTTCGCAACGAACCTCCATAAGGAAACATATCCTCGTAGGCCATCAGAACGCCCGTGGCCCCAAGTGATGAAATCAACTTAAAAAAATAGTCATAATAAGACAGTTTCAACGGGGCACCCTGCAAATCAATATGTACGATTATTTCCTTTTCGAACGGCACAATCGGATCTTCAAACTTGGTCGAACTTGGACTCGAACTTGTTGGGTTCACTCGAACGGTCGTCTTCCTCTTAGGAATCTTCGGCACGCAAGACTGATAAATTAAAATGACAAAAACCACAAATAATACAACAACTAAGTAACATTTGAGGGGTCTGTCCAAAAGGAACTTTCGATTAACTCTCTTCATTTGAAATATGGCATTAACAACGCCCTATCATTAATGACATAATAACTAAAGTTTTATCAAAATGAAAACAAACATTGAGGTTATCTAATGTTTTTGTTCGCTTTGAATCGCAACATCCTTTGATAAATTATACATATTCAGTGTTGCCATCTGAACATTTTTCACCTGATCACTGGGGTTTTTAAATCAAAGACAAGTCTTAAATGACTCGATAATAAACTCCGAAACTTCACGGTCATGACAGTGTTCCAAATTAAACAAAAGGTCAATAGTTTCAGATAAATATGCATAAAAATTTGCCATGAAGTTTTAAACAACCTTTGGATAAATTACTAAAAAAAATCACCAAAACTAAAGCTAGCTTCACGAGTAAACATTTTGATGATTAATGAGTTGCCTATATCCTAGGGGTCGTTTGACGAAAATAATCGAATTAAATATTTCCAGTGTTCTTTTTATTAACATTATTAATAATTTTCAGCAATAATTGACAGATAATCACTCTTAAATATCTAAATATTACATACTGTTTGTCGCCACTACAAAATTAGAAATCGAGTGCCTATTCTGAGGCATATTTGTCTGAACTAGCTGACCCTGGCGAACTTCGTACCGCCTCAGGCCTCAGAATTAATAAATATTGTGTTAACTCAACTGAATTAAATTTTGCATTTAAATATTTAATACGCTCCCGCGAGTGAATAGACTCGAGTGAACCCTAGGCGAAAAACCGCTAAATAAAGGAAATACGGCGCCATCTACTGGTGTAGGTTGCAATCCGTTTCTGTTATGTTTCTATTATGAATCAGAGATGGCGCTGTAAGCGGATTCATTATAAAACATTTTCTCGTGAACTTTTTCATTATTTTAGTCTTTATTCTGCTACTCAAAACCGAGGCAAATCCAACAAAGCAAAGATCATAAAAATCCGTTCAGCCGTTCTGGAGTTATAAATGGCGTAACTAACATGACTTTAGATAGTCTCTGAAATTTCTTTGCGAAGTATTCATATTTATATGCAGTTATATTGGCTTTTTCTTCGCCAGTCACTCCTTTCATAATCCTAATATAGAAGGTACTGAAATTTAGAATTGTGAAAGGAGTGACTGGCGAAGAAAAAGCCAATAAAACTGCATATTAACATGATTGTTTTATTTATACAGACGGAGTGCATTTTATTATTATTTTTAATATATTACCGGATCTCATATCACAAAATTTAAACTTCAATTACACCGAAAACCGTGCGATTAATCGCGACAAGAGAAACTTTTTTGGGCCAAATAATCTAAAGAAAATTTTCCTCACACTTATTGAATGAAATGCGTAAAAGAATAAAAAATTGAGAATAACACACGTATGTTGCCACCTAAAACTAATTATAATTCCGATATTATCCACTTTTGGAAGAAAAAAAATGTATAAAAAGCCAATTCAATTTTTTGTTGTTCTATTCAGCCTGTAAAATCGCGTGACATTTTTGAATCACACTATACAAAAGATAGATTTTCAAATGGAATCATAAAAGCTTTTACTGAAATGGATTGGAATATCAATAAAACAAAATAAATGTTTACGTTTATTTGTTTATTTGGAATAATATGAAGGCAATATATTTCTTAACACTAATAAATTATAAATATCACTATTATTCTGCTAAAACTAATCAATTTTACCAGTCTTTAGAATAATATGTCGAATTAAATTATACAAAATAGTTAAAGAGCTAATATACATTCCAGTAAGTATTTAAAACTTCACGAATATACATGAAATTTAATGAAATCACAGATTATTTCCACACTTTAATAACGCCATCTCTCGAGGCGGTAACCAGGAACGTCTGCGATGCTTTACAAAGCGCGATGTCCATTATACAATCCCTATGTCCAGCCGGAGGAGGCTCGGGACCAGCCCGAGGAATTTCTTCGTTTTTATCCTTCACTCTTACGTTGGTTTCCTCATATGTGACATGAGTGCCATCTATCAGTCTGTTATGATACTGTAGAGTCGTACCAGCGTGGTCGTTAGCTCCAGGTATCGCCAAATAGGACTCGCTTGTGCTGTTTAAATTCCAAAAACGGATTCTCTGATCGCTCCCGCCCGACAGAAGGAAGGGCGAACGGTCGATGCAACCCGCTTGCATCGCACAAACAACGTGGGAGGAACCCTGAGGGTTAACAATAAATATTAGGGCAAGGATTAAAAGTATTCATCATTTTGTTTTAAATAAAACAGAGAATAATTTGTAATGTGTTTCTCAAGTGACCCACGCTAAATATTCTTTTTTTTTTTTTTTTAAATAGAATTTCTAAATAAATTGTTTTATGTCAAGTCTAGAGAAATAAGTCGAATTCTGAAATTTAAACGGGATTTTAACAAAAGGTCGAAATTTTGAGATTGAAGCTGAAATTCTGAAAGAATAAATAAATAAATGTAAAATTATAGTGAAAAACAATTAAAAAAAGTCAAAATTTCTAGAAAAAAACTCGAACAAATATTTCTGACTAGGAAAAAATATTATAGTGTTATCATTATATCCTAAAACTTAAAAGTAATTGGAAATGTAATTAGTTCGTTTTTCTAAGTATTGGGTAATTGAATTACTTTTTAACCCTTGGTAATGTAATTCGGAGTAATTTAATTCCTTTTTTAAACAAAAAATAATGGGTAATGTAATGATTCCTTTTTAAACGTAATTTGCCCAGCTCTGACCGTCACCAATATACTAACGTTATCAATATGTAGCTATGGTCTAACGTGTAGTATAACCGAAAATGTGTATTTGGCGACTAGTACTTATTATAATTTTTTTTTGTTTCAAGTTAAAATTTAAAAATAAAAAACTTTTAAAACTGAATGAGCAAAATTTCCAAATTTGTGTTACAATTTTCAAATTTTTGAGTGTAAAGTTAAAATTTATAAAATGTCCAATCGAAATTTTGAAAAATAAAAAATGTTTAAACTTAAACTCAAAATTCTTAATAAATAGAAATTTTGAAATGAATAATGAACATAATAATGTACGAAACTAGTCTATGGTTGCGGTTGTACATATTTTCAATTTTAAGCACGTTTAACTGTTTAATTACAGAACATTTAATTGGTCGTTTGTCAAACCATATTTGGAATATCGATATTAGTAAAAAATTAAAATTTTAAAAAGAAATGTGACCCAAAATAAAAATCGAAATTTGACATTTGTTGACTTTGATTTTGAAAGTAGCTTCAAGCAAGTGTGTCTCAATTTCATTTAGAAATTAAAAAGCAAACTCTGGGGTAAAAATAAACTGAACCAATTTAAAGGTCGATTTCCCCTGTTCAACCAGCTGCAGCCTTTTAATGACTCCACGCAAATTAAGATAAAAAATAAAACATTAATATTTAAGCAATGGATTTTCTCTGCCAAGAGACGAGTACCTGAAAACTTTTAGAATTGGAGAATGGAGGCGCTGTGCTCGCCCACAGAACTTTCTCTCTGAAGCTGGTTTCCAAGTTCCACATCGAAATTTCATTATTTCCCTGAACGCTTGATATTACCCAAGAATGTTCAGTTGGATGGCTGATAACCTTCCGTATTCTCACGTTACCTGTACACAAAGTGCGTCAAAACGAAAAGAAATCAAAACAGTATTAGATACAAACCAGATGGGTGCTCGATCGAAGTAATGGGTAATTGAAACCTCAAATCCCAAGCGGTCAAAATGCCGTTTCTCGTGCCTAAAGCGAGCCAATTCTGATGAGTATCGAGACAAAAACTCGTAATAAAGCCTTGTTTGAGCCCGTTTTCTAACCTCCAAGCAGTTCCCGGAGCCCTTAGATCCCAAGCTACTAAAGCACCGTACAAAGTCGCGTAAATCAAAACGCTTTGTGATCCCGAGTCTAAACAGTGGACATCGACAGCGAAACCGTCTTCTTCAGAGTTTAACTGCCTGGAATGTGCGAAATTCATCCTAAAATAAAACTAAATAGAACCGCAATCCCCTCTAGAGCTTAAAACATACTTAGAACCGCTGGAATCTATCCTCAACACGTTAATAGAACCATCCTGGCCTGTAGCCGCTAAAGACTGACCGTTTTCGCATACAGTCATCGAAATCACGTTCACACCCGGACTTACTTTGTAGTGATGCTTCGACCTGTTAGCGATGTTTTTGCCTTCCATTTTGGAACAGTCCCATAGGCGGACGTAACCGTCCATTGAGCAACTCGCAAAGAGGGGTGTGTCGGGCAAAGAGCATAAACGTGACACTGAGGCTTTGTGTTCGTGAAGATGGGCTACTAGTAGGCCCCTCAGGTGCCAGCCCGGGGGCGGTAGTTGCGGCTGCCACGCCGCCTGCTCCATCCACTCTTTACTCCTAAAGAAAACCGCCATTATAACAAACAATTTGTTAGAATATCCATTTTAACACACTTATGGTACACCCTCTCTTATTTCTTTATTTGTGAAGATAATATCTTCAAAATTGGCACACAAGGTAATATAAAAAATTAATTTTTAACATATCCAATCAATCAAATTTGTAATTATCTTCTAATTAACTTTTTAAGGTGTTTAATCGAAGCCTGTTTCATAATAAAAGCGTAATTACCTCGAAGCCTGAAAATAGTGGTCTTGCTGGCGATTTTTTAAAGCGGCCAGTTCCCTGTAACAGTCCGATCGTCTATCTGCATTAAAAAATCATAAACTAATCGAAAAAATTCCTCTAATACAACTACCACTCACACTGAATATACGACCTCTCGTGCAAGCTCATATTGGAGGCGGGATCATGATTAATGAACTGCCCGTGAGTTTCCGGAGGGGGCGACGAAGGTCTACTCGAAGTCGATCTAGACGGTGGCCCACCCGAGTTTGTGCTGTCCGATTGCCTAGTCAAAATTTCCGCGCTACATTTAAACAAGAATTGATTTTTATTCAAATAATTGACGTAAATTATCACCTGTTCGACATGAACTCGGTTTTATTCGAATCGCCCAGATTGAACACGAAACTTTTAACTGCGCCACTAAGGGAGTTGAGTTCAATTTTGCCTTCCATTTGTTTGTTATGTCTGGCATCCGCGCTCGTCTTGTCCTTGTGTATCTTTTTAAGATGGGGTCCCATTTTCAGCAGGTAAGCTTCGACGTCGTTGGTCATACCGGAGTGCTCCAATCGTTTAAAAAGCTAGAAATCGTGACAACTGGAAACAATATCGGGATTCGCAAGTGAAATCTTACGGTCTTCAGCGAGGGATTCAAGTGTAAGTCAACAGTGGTCTTCGGCACTCTCCCAGCCGATATACTATCCCTACAATGTTTCCTCTCTTTGATGACCTCAAGTAGAGAATTTATGTCAGAATAAGCGATAACTTGATCGAAAACCGACCGTGGAATAGGACCAACAAGCGATTCGAGCAGCAGTTCCGGTCTGAAAAACTCCGTAGGAACATTTATATTTCACCAAGAACCAAACCTACTTATCGATCTGAATGAGAGAGTATTTCATGAAGGGGCTTAAATGTGGCATCATTTTGCATTGGACGTCAAGAACAGACAACGTTTTGGCAGCGGTCGACATGAAACCGGCGACTGCCTGTCGTACCCACAAGCTGGGGTGCACCAGGAAGCACGCAGTTTCAGAAATGAGTTCGCTCAGGGACGGTTTACTCAGGAGGCCCAATTCCGTTAAAGCCGACATCGCGTTAATGCTCTTCATTGTGACGAATTCGGAACAGTCAGTCAAACCCTAAAAACACATAGTTTCATCTTAGGTGCTAAAACTTGTATCAATGTAGCCCCAAGCAACTGAACATTTTAATGAAAAATTTATTAATAATCAAATTGTGAGAATAAAGTGAAATCTTTGTAGTTAAAACAAAATTTTAAGGTAAAAACCGTACTTTCGAAAATGAAAAAGAAAAAACTCAAAACTTTCTAAAAAAGAAGAAAGTTAGGAAAAAATGTGAAATATTTTGAAACACATTAAAAATTTCAAAAATACTTCTGTACAAATTTTGACTTTTTCTCAACGTTCTGTTCTATAAAAATGTGAACTTTACATTTTAAATTTTGTCTCCAAATTTCAAGTTTAAAGCTGAATTTTTAGACTCTTAATTCGACTTTGTTCTTGAAATTATGAAAAAGTCAACATTTTTTAAAGACGACATTTCTGTAAAAGAAATGTCGTCATTTGGATATTAATGACGGAAGTTTGAATTTAAAATTAGATAAAGACCTGAAAATGTGAGCAAAAAATTAAAATTTGCGAAAAATTTCGAAACTTTTGAAATAAAATTTCGAAAGTTGAAAAAGTTAACTCACCTGTAGCAGTAGAGGTGTTAATATTGAGGAACAATGCCACCCAATGTAGGCGGCCACACCAATAATGCAGTCGAAAAACGACCCCCTCAACTCTTTATCTTCTTTATCATTGAGGAAAGTAATCATGTGCGAAAGGATCACGTCGTTGGCCCTTAGTTTACCGAAAAAGACGCATAACTTGGTAATGCCGTTTTCCATTAGCGTCTGCTTCACTAAAGTTTGTGTATCAGTAAGCAAAGCGCTGACACTCTGCTGGACCATATCGTGCAGCGCTTGCAATTCCAGTTCGTAGTTGAACGTATGAGTGGAATTTTGATCGTACCAGTCATTTTGAATTTGCTCTAGATAGCGCAACGAAGTTTCAGCCAAAGTCGCTATATTTTGGGCATAAGCAGCCCTCACGCACGTATTGGGGTCCGTAGCTAGCGGCGCCAACCCCGGGAGAATATATTCAGGAAAGATATTCGCATCGGATCTGGGGATTTTCTTTACAAATGCTAAACACTTTGTTATTGTATTTATAGCACTCATTTTAACTCTGGGAGTGCAGTCGTGAGCCAAGTACATCTAAAAATCTCGATCTATACTTAGTTGAAATAATATCGAAAAAACTTACAATATAAGGCAATATTCTGTCCAAAATCGTTTCATCATTCGCATGCATCGCTAATTCGAGAAGTATTTCCAAACTGTACAACTTTGAAGAACAATCGTACAACCCTCTGATGCAGGAAGTGACTAAAGAGGTAATCAAAACCAATCCTTCGCTTTCGCCTCTTTCAGATTTTTCCCAATCACCCTTTTCCAAATTTTCATCAGGTTTCACTGGACCAAGAAACTTAAATATGTTGCCAATGTCGTTTTTCAACCTTAAAATCTTCTCGTCTGGAGATAAAATGGGGTTAGCGGAGAATATCAGCATATAGGACTGAAGAAATGAGAAAAAATACTCCGGAAATAGCTTTCCCCGCTCCTTGGCTAAATAATCTTCAGCTGACAATCTTTTCGATGGGTCAATTTGAATCATACTCATAATAAGAGAGCATAACGATGGGTCCTCTAATTTATCTAGATGTTTTTGTGGAGAATATTTTCCAGCTCGATAAGCCAGAAGCTGAGAATATTCAAACGGAACGTGTAATTCATTCCACAATTCCAATAACGCGCAACTAAAAATACATCTTATGTAACAAACGACGTTCATTAGTAATACCTAGGAACAAAACTAATTCAATATTTCTACCACACTAAGTTTGCTTCTTTTAACACTTAAACTATTCCATATAAAACCAATTTCTATCTAAGAATCTAGTGTAAACTCACCCCGCGGAAAATATATCCATAGCTGGTGTCAAATCACCAAAATCGCAGGAAGTTTCAGAAATTAGCGCACTATTTTCGCTAACTGTCGATTTAGAAAACCTCTCTGGGGCTATATAACAAGTTCGTCTTCTGGAAGTATCAAAGAAATACGAATAGTCCGCTGGGTTATCCTCAGGAACAAATGTAGGTTTAAATGAAGCAAAATCAACCAATAAAACCCAATTCCATGACGTAACAGTGATATTCTCCAGTTTGATATCCCCATGACACACTCCTACCTTATGACATTGATGCATAGCATACAAAATTTGAAAAGTTATCCATCGTTTCTCTATATTAGTCAAAAACGGTCTTGTACTTATTCTATCGTACAAACTATACTTAATGTATTCTCTCATTATAAATCCAGCTTTCTCAGTCAGAACAATCTTCTGAAATGGTATACAATTTACGGCTGATGCTAATTTTTTACGAATATCCTCCAGTCGTTCCTTGTAAGATAACAATGGCAAAGAGGGGTCATGTATGGCAAAAACTTTGACCACCACTAAACCCTCTTGAGATTCAGCCCTGGCGACCTTTAGAAATCGCGTGCTGCCAAGACTACAACGAAACACCTTAACTTTCGAGCGAAACAAATACAAAACTAACTTATACCTGACATCAAATTTTAGGTCTGGATGCTCTGTTAAATATCGTTCTACGGGAAAAATTTGTGACGGGGCTATGCCCACGAGTTGGTTTCCCATCTTCGTCTATCGAATAGTCAAATCAGCACGTGTAAATGGATATTGTTATTGAAAGATCATCGCAATATTTTGATTGTTTTAAGCAAGCTGTCAGTTTCGATGTAACCTAAAATAAAAATTCACAGCTGATTAGGAATGATCGATATTCATCGATGGTAAATGAACATCGATGTGTAGTGGAAAAACATCGATGTTTTAATATCGATGTTAAGTTTTCGATAATATTGACACATCGATGTTATAAGAATGCAATCGGAACATCAATATCAATACACTCCTAAGTCTAGGGGTGGCCATCTAGCGTAATTAGGTGTAACAAATGTTGCTGATTAATGTTGTTATTGGTATTATTTCACCTTCACCCAATTTACACTAGATGTCGCCGATCGATTTAACCATATATGTAATACTTCTATATGGCCAGTTCCTCGTTTCTCATGGGAAAGACTTCTCTTTCTCGCTGACCTTCACACGCATTAATGAGTCGCAATGCGCAGGTGCTACAAATCATCTGTGCATGGTCAAAGTCAGCTGTGCACGGCCAAACATAAACACCCGTTTAACCCGCGCGTAGCGATTGGTTCATTTTGTTCAATTCATGCGCAATACTCGCCATTAATTCATGTTCCATCTTTGTCGAATTTGGTCGGAACAAACTCGTGAAGAGAATAGGGAGCTGGCCATATAGAAGTATTACATATATGGATTTAACCAATTAAAACCACAGAGAAGTACTCTGTGTTAAAACTAACAAAATAAAAAACTGCCAATTTCAAGCCATAGTCAATTTTTTTCCGATCTAAGAATAAGGTTCGAGCGAGTGTTAGTAGAAGTTAATTTTTTTTGTAATGAAACTTCCAAAACAAAATAACAGGTATAGTGAATGTACCCCAGAGACTAAATAGACTGAACGTAAGACGGTAAGCAGTGAAGCCAGTTGAAAGCCTGGCGGAAGCCTAGCTCAACCCAGCACTCTCATTATTTGACAGACCGTTGCGAACATAACATCGGGGTTTTTTTTAGAAAACGGCCTGAAAATATGGGGAAGTGTATTGTGAATCATTGTTGAAACCTCAGTGAACACATTAGTGAAGGAAAATCAAGAGTTTCATTCTTTGGGTAGGTAAAAATGAAATATATAAATATTCAATTATCGGCGTGCGCGCGCCGCCATTTCACTGCGATCATGACGTGTTTACAGCACCGGCTTAACAATATTGTACACAGGCGTCGCGTATTGAAAGAAAATTATTTTACTATTAAACCAAGATGTCTTTGAAAATAGTTCTCCTGAACTTTTACCAAAAAGCACTTGTAAAAATTATCCTATTGGTCCAAAAGCCCCTAATTCTAAAGTTTCATCTAAATCGTTAGAACCGTTACGCGGCAAGTTTCGTATTTATAAATTTAACTTAATCCGGCCATGTCCAAGAGTAGTGGGATGCAGCTTCCCACTACCCCGCATTTTAGCTTCAACTGAACGCATGAGACAGCATTGAAATGTTCAGTCTATTTAGTCTCTGATGTACCCCATATTGTACTCTTTGTCTATCCAATAAACTCAAACTTTTGCAGTAATGTAACTCAACAATCTACCATGAATTTGCTTACGTCGCTTACTATATGTGTATCCTTAGATAATATAATTTATAGTCAAAGTGTGTACCTTATAATAAAATGGATTGTTTTTTTTTACCTAAAACATCGATGTTTTCGGACATCGATATTTTCATTTCCATATTTATCGTACATCGATATTTGTGAACCGATGTTAATATTGATGTCAATGCAAGAAGAATGCAACCTAGACTACAAATTCATGCAGCCCTCCAGGCGTGTATAGTGAATCATAGGTAGCTGAACTACCAACAGTTGAAACACTGCGCCACCTAGCGAAGCGGTTGCTCTCTAGGAGAGTTCCCAGAAGACAAGGATTCTATAATGCACAGACCAATAGGTTTGAACATTTATTAGATTCGAAGTTTGGAAACCAAATTTTGGTTTCCAAACTTCGAATCTAATAAATGTTCAAACCTATTGGTCTGTGCATTATAGAATTGATGTCAATATCGATGTTTTTCTAATATCGATCGTTGATTGAATACATATACATATATTCAATCAACGTATCGATCATCCCTACAGCTGATCACAGAGTACTATTCTGTGGCTGATAGCTGATCATTGTTGCCAATGCTCGAAAATTAAAGCCGCCTTCGGAAGCCCCGTAACTCATAATCTCACCTTATTAATTATAGGATATTGACAATGTAGTATATAGTACTGTTTAGTAGATTCATAACTTTTATTTTGTTAATCGAATTTCGGTTTTTTGCTAAGTATCGTTTAATTTTATTCGTTCTTTCTGCAATACATAAATTCTGTGGTAATGATTAAGTACATTATTGATATTTGTCTATGATTAAGCCATCATCCTTGCTAAAAGTGTCAAATTCCAAATTTCAGTTGACGCAAAAACCAAAGATATCAAAGCAGTAGATTACCTACATTTATTCACAAGGCGTTTTTGTCTCGAAAATGTCTGACACAATCGCCACCCTGGTAGAAATGGGTTTTCCCAAGGAGAGAGCGTAGGTTTTTCCGTAGTTTACAGAAATCAAAGACCTAACCTCTGTATTTACCGTAGCGAGTTAGCGATATCTCGAACTGGCTCTAACGATGTCCAACTGGCGATGGATTGGTTGCTGTCTCACGATGAGGAGGTGGATTTGCCCGCTGCTCCTCCATCGCAAGAAAGTGCAGCTGATCTATCCAAAGGGGAAACACCCACTAATAACGAATCTGAAAAGACTGAGGACCCCGAATCGTCTACTCAGGAGATTGCAAAATCCATCAAGTGCGAGGATTGTGGAAAATTATTCGCAAGCAACGCCGAAGTTGAATTTCATGCCACGAAAACAGGTTAGTATTCCTAGTTTTATTACTTATTGGACCTGCTTAAATAATCGTTGCAGGTCATGAGAATTTTGCCGAATCGACCGAAGAAAAAAGACCACTAACCGAAGACGAGAAAAGGGAACAACTAGCGAAAATCGAAGCAAAATTAAAACAGAGGCGACTAGAACGCGAAGCCAGGGAAAAACAAGAGGAACTGGAACGAGAACGAAATCGGATACGTTCAGGGAAAGATCTTTTGGAAGCGAAGAAAAAACACGATGAGCTTGAGATGAAAAAGTTGGTGGAACAACGTAGAAGGGATAAAGAAGAGGAGCGTATGGCAAGACAGCGTGTTAAAGAGCAGATAGAGCAGGATAAGTTGGCGAGAAAAGCGAAATTCGGCGGCGGCCCACCGCCTGAACCCAGCCCTCCGGCTTCGAAACAAACAGTTACTGTGGCAAAGCCGTCATCGAATTATGCAGAGGTGAAATTGCAGATCCGGCTGACGGATGGTTCGGCTCTCAATCAAACTTTCGGGGCTAAGGAGCCGCTTTCTGCGGTGAGATTGTACATTGAAATGAATAGGACTGACACTGATGGTCCCTTTAATCTAATGACTAATTTTCCCAAGAAAGTATTTGTGGCAGAAGATTATGATAAACCACTTGAAACATTAGGTATGTTATTGAATGGCAGTTAGCGCTTGGAAAAATATTTGGGTTGTGTAGTATCCAAGAGTGGGCGATATCCGCTAACTGTTTACAGTATGGTAGGGTTCATATTTTCGAAACAAACTCCTTATGTTAAACAGGGTGATTCACGTAAGAGTAGAACTTTCATGACATTGAAATTCAACTGAAGTTACAAAGTTCGTGAATATGAAAAGTTATAATATTTACATTGGGCAGCCCTGACAGTATCGCATGTGTACAAATTACACCTGAAATTTTTAGCCAGAATTCACCTATAATTTAAATCTGTTGGCAAAATGAAGGAACACAATTTGAACACTTTCAGGCATAATTTTAAACCTGTTTTACATTAATTGTCAATTAACCTAATTTTGTGACAATTCTAATTAAATAAAAAAGTCCAAAGTTCAAATTTAATTTAGTGAATCTAGATTTCAATGAATATTGTAGATTGGTTCCATTTTGGACTCACGAGGGTTATATTCTTATGTGAATGGTCCTATAGAGTTCCCTAACATGACTGACTTGTTGTGTATCTAATATTGTCTGATGTGGATGGCTTTGTATGAGCTATGGCACATACATTAGTTACGTCCATAACTTTTTTTTTTTAACTTTAAAGAGGCAGTCTTTCATAGTTATATTTATTAAAATCTGTATAATACTAATGGTTTTTCTTTGATTTCAGGTTTGGCTCCTTCGGCAGTTTTAATAGTTTCAAAAGCATAGCTTTATTTTAGTAGTATATATATATATGGGAAATTTTCTGATTTTTGTCTGATTTTTTGTGGAACATCTAAGTCTACTATTTGATATTTATATGGTTGTCATTTTTAAAAAATTACTATTTTACCTGCGACAAAAAGCATTACTATTTTAAAATATGCAAACTTTTTTTAAATAAACAATTTTTTAAGGTTATTTGTATGCTTTCTGAAGTTCTTTTTCCAATAATTCTGTTTATTGTAGACTATGGGTATTTGAAGATGTTGCTGATAATGCTGATAATACAGGCGCAGTGAGGAAAATTACTTTACACTGTTTTTTCATTCAATAATAATGAAAGACCATGTTTAATACAAAACGTTCGTCTAAAAAAAAGAGTTTACTTAAGTCTGGCATTATGAGAAGTACATAGTGGCTTTCCGAACATAACGTCAGAAGATACAATGCTCCCTCCTTCATTCTCAAATTCCGTTTATGTCATTGAATGGATTAATCAGTCATTGAGAATTAAATTCTATTCATGTCAACTACAGAAAACCTTTAGGGAAATAGTAAGTAGGTTAAAAATTATCAAACAAAAATAGAAAAAGCTTGCGAGAAAAAAAGTATATTTCATCTGTGTAAAAGCAAATATTTTTTTTTAATAATAAATGTAAAAAAAAAATCACGATTACATTTGACTAATATTATTGTACTAACATTAAGTTTGTTTTTTGCAATATGTGGTAAAACAAATTAGAAATAAATTAGTTTTAACACACTAAATTGTGTGATGTCATATTCTACTCTAAACATTATTTCAATGGGAACATCACAGTTTGAACAATGAGAGATAAATTGCAATATCCGTCAAATTCTATAGGCGTTTGACGCCTATAGCTTCTCATAAAGAATAGGCAGCGTTCTTTAAAGGTTTAGACAAACCAAAGCTTGATTGCATACAGACGTGTCGAATATTGACGAAATTAGAAAATTTTTAAAATAGTTTGACCACATGACAGTATTACTGCTTAGGGGTGTCTGCTTATGAGGAGAAAATTACTAATTTGGTTGTGAAACTTGTTTATTGCTAGATTGCAGAAAGTGATCGATATAGAGCTACAAAATTATTTCATAGACATCCAGTATTAACAGGATAATGCCACACACCACTCCCAATCCCGCAATACTGCGTTGGTTAATCTAACCTTTAATGTATCTTATAATTGTAAATAAAAATAATGTTTGCAAGACTTTTTAAAATTAATTTTGGTAATTGATGGATGTCTAATGATTTACTTTGTTCTTTACTCGCTGATGGTTTTTCAAATCAACTTGAATGTTCATCAATACAAAATCTTTGGGCTTTCCCAGTGACCGTTTCAGTTAAATGTCAGTAGGTCAGTAGTTCGGCTATCTGTGATGCAGTACACATGTTTAGAGGATTGCATTGTTGTAGTCTAGGCCGTATCCTGTTTGCAGAATGCATGTTTGAGCTATTAAACAGTTTCTTTCAAGTTGATAGGTTGCGGTATACTTAGAAATCACATGAGTTAAGTCTTCTAAGTGTACACTTTGCCGAAAATTGACGGAATATAATAAAATCGAAACGGGTCTTTGGTTCCCAAACCAATTGGTCTATGCATTAAAATAACATTTGTTTGTCATTTGGAAAATTCGCAACAATTTTCAACAACTTTTAGGTTGAACTACTTATAGACCAACGTTTAGTTTGTGTAAACAATTCAAATTGGCCAAAGCGCCCTATTTGTTCGGCCTTTTTCATAATGAGCATTTTCGATGTTATGTTGCTGTACTAGCGGTTGCCCTTCGGATTTCTTCTACATAGATTTTTAGAATGCGGATTTTTGTTACGTAACCACTGAAGATACTGATAATTTCGATGAAAGTTATTTAGTTAATTTATGTAAGAAGTAGCTTCCCATTCTCGAAGAAGTTTGACCAATATGCGATTAAATCTGCAGTAACATTAAGACATTTCTGATGAAAGTGTTAATTATATAATCTCCATTAATCTTTAAATATATACATCTTATATCGACACATTTCTGAGGTGTAAAACTTATTAACTAGATGTGAGTATACTTTTAAAGACACCAAACAATCTTAACATGTAAAAAAGACTTGAATAGATTTTTATCACGAAGTTTGTGCAAAAGGCAGTGTACATACAACGACTTTATAGTAATCAAAAGTCCAGCAAAAGAGTCAAAATGGAAACTTACATGGCGACAAATTTAGGGTACTTAAATTACAAAAAAAAAAGCTTTGGATATTCTAATCTAGCCTGCATTTTCCTACAAAAACGGTAATTTTTCATTCGAGTAACATTCAATCGGAATTTGTTGGTGGAAAAGCAGAATTCTATTTATGAAAAAAGCCTTAAAATTTAAGTCTTAAATGTAATGTATTATCAGTAAAAAATCTTAGTAAACATTTCAGCTCAAATTAGATACCTGCGATTGAAATTAAAAAAACGGAGACAAAGTCGTCAAATTTAGCTGCAACATCGGAAAACAGTCATAATCTATCAGTCAATATCGAAACGAAAGGACGAATTTCGCTGATACAATTTATCCAGCTCAAATATTAGAAACCTAAATAGAAAAAATGCAACAAAGGCATTGAGATTTTGTAATAGGGTTTCCCAAAATATTTTCCTGTGCTAAACAGACCGACGACCTGATTGGTTTATTTTAGAACCTCACAAGTGGAAAAAAGTTAAATGTTGATCAAAACCAAAGTTATTTTTACTTTGAGACTTATAAGACATCGATTTCAGTATAACCAACTTCCATAAAGTAAAGTGGTTCTCAATGGCCCTTTAAACTTTTTATAAATCCCAAGTTTTTCTTAAAATTTGGAAATTTAACATTAACGCTTGAATTTTATTACGAATTTTGGGTTTTTTATACAAAATATGAACTATTTTCTCAAAACAATTAAATATTTTACCCAAAATTTCGACATTCTTTAAACATTTTCACTTAAATTTGAAAATTAAACTCCATTCCAAATGTCAATTTTAAAGTTGAAATGTTAACTGAAATCTCGAATTTATTTTATAAATTTCAAGTTTAAAAAGAATGCTTTTTCTGAAAATTTCGACTTTAAAACCGAAGTTTTTTGGCCGAAACCGAAACTACATACTGGTCATCTGTTAAAATGTGTGTTTTATCGGAGAAAAGTTTGGGAAAGCCCGGTTTCATAGAATAATCAAGAGAAAGGCCGCATTCAGAATTAATTGATGGCAACGCCGATTCCCAACCTCTGTAAATCTTTCAAAGGAGGCAAAGGCCTTGCGGGCCAATGATTGACACTTTTCAACGCAATACTTTGATTTTTGATTTTTTCCAGCTCGATAATTCGTGGATAAATCCGTTGTTCTATCCATTCGTTAATTGTGTAATTATCGAAAATGTCGCCCATAGCATCCACGGAGGATTTAGCTAAAGACATAACCCCGTGATAAATTCTAGATAAATCCTCCGTTAGCTCGTCGACGCGCAAAGGGAGACTGTAATTATGACGAGCATTATACCCGGTCAACCAACCTTTCTGCTCCCTAGTCATTTTAATAAAATCTAAGGCTTCACCGCTAGTACTGTGCAATCTGTAAGTCAGTCGAAAAAACGGACTTCCCGGGAACATACACCGCCCCAGCTTATCCCATAGGTAAGGGTCCGCATCCAAATTAATAAAAGGCGTCGGCCTAGAAGGATTCTGCTGCGGACAACTCAAAGCCGAAAGAAACGGCCCTCGAAGAGACGAATTGAAATAACCGTGAGAGACGGCCGTCAACGAGAGAGCCAACGAGGGTACAGCTGCGGGAAAAAGCTCGCATAAAACGGCGAAATGATCGTAGCGCTGCCACCCAGTGATGGCGATACCCGTAAAACCCAACTTGAAAGCCTTCGTCTGTTGCGACATAACGTCTAACCAACGCAAGTTGTTTTCCAAATGGCGCTTAGCGTCCGGAATCGAGAGCGTTTCCCCGAACGCTCCCTTGAAGGCCGAGGCGGCCCAAGCGCTCTTGAACACGGCGGCGTACTTATCCCACACCGGCGGCTGAACGAACCTGTAAATATCTTCAGCGTAAACCCACACCATCGGCTCGACCAAGCCGCCTAGATTCATATCGATCATCTGCTGCTGGGAGAGGTGCCTCAGCATGTCATCCCATATTATCAACTTCAGCTGGGGATGCTTATCTTTGATTAAATTGGCTACGTTGCGGACGTGTCTCAGGAACAGGTTTTCGTGCAGTTCAGAGCGGCAGAGGTCGCATTCGCCCATTTGAAACACTTCGTCGCAACCTATGTGGAGGTATTTGATTTTAGGATGCAGAGACAGAACCTGAAACGGAAATACTTATAATGACTCGAAAATATAAAGCAACGGCTTGTCTGTTGCGTAACAAATTAACAATCGAGACAAACGTAAACTTAACTCCCTCCTACTGCAATCAATATATTAATAATTAATTAATAATAATACATTTTTTCAACAATTTAAAATTTAGAGAAATAATTGTTTTTAAGATTTACACAAAAGTTTAGAATGTTGAGAAATAATTCTTTTTAAGATTTACAAGAAATTTTAAAAGTTTGAAAAATAAAAAATAAAAGGAAATAAATAAACGTCAAATTTATTACAAAAAACCGAAAATTTGTAATTAAAAAAAAAGTTCAATTTTGATATATTGATTAAAAAGTTAAAATGTCATAAATACCGAAAATTTACAAAAAAAAAACTTAAATTCGAAATTTCAAGCAAAAAATGTCGAAGTTTCGAGAATTAAAGCTGAAATAAAAAAAAAAATTGGATTTTATAAAAAAAATGTTTCTTGCAAATTTAAAAGAGAAACCCG
The DNA here is from genome assembly GCA_028583605.1 of Dastarcus helophoroides. Taxonomy (NCBI): domain Eukaryota; kingdom Metazoa; phylum Arthropoda; class Insecta; order Coleoptera; family Bothrideridae; genus Dastarcus; species Dastarcus helophoroides. The sequence continues at coordinate 2,816,502 of CM053325.1, forward strand.
ATACCTAGAAGTAAAAGCCAAATTTTAAAAACAAAATGTCTCTAAATAAAGTTGAAATTTCGATTTTAAACCCAAACTTTGAAAACGAAAAATTCTAACTTGAAGTTTTCTTTTCAAAAAAAGTCAAAATTTAAATGCAGTAAGTGTATGTAAATAGATTAAATTTTACTGACCTGAAAAATCATCTCTTTGATGAAATCGAGTGAAATATTCCTGCTAGGGCAAAGCGCTTGCGGGCTACCGGGAACTTCCCTCAATTTAGCCCATTCTTTATGTTTTAAAGCGAATTCGAGATGCCCAAAAGTTTGGACCAATGGGATGACATCCAGCTTGCTCTCATATGCCAGATTCAAAATATCTTTCACTTGTTCTTTTGTGTAAGCATTTTTAGCCGATACATTCTTCAATATACCATCGAATGGAAACATATCCTCATACTCTAAAAAACAAATTCAATGATAAAACTTAACAGATACAAGTTAACTTTACCTATCAGGATTCCGGTTGCCCCTAAGGTTTTTATCAAAGGAAAAATTCGTTTATAAAATTGCGTTAAAGGAGGGGCCCCTTTAAGATCAAAATGCACAATACGCTGCTTTGGAACATATGGATTTTTGGGATCCAAATTAACGTATGGAATCCCAAGTTGTTGCTCAGTTTCCAACATTTCGTTCCTTCGTCTTGCTGCTATCTCATCCCTTGTGGGTTGCTTTAATTTGGATAAATCCGGACTCAATTCAGTTTGTGAAATCTCACTGGTCAAATATTGACCGTTTTTGTTCTTAGCCCCAACGAACTTAACATTTGCCCCTTGAATAACAGCTTCGGCAATCGCCTGAGGTGCATTATGTAATTTTTCCAAGGAGGTATCGTCGATTTTGATGTAATGGAGCCCAAATATAACGAGAATTACGAGCAGGAATGTTAAAAGTAACGTGGATCTCTTCCTCCATGCTGTCACTCCTAAATGATGCACATATTTATTCATTTTTTCACGATTTACCCTCAAATGACGATTACATCAGCTGTTCGGCGTGGTTTTCACTCAAACGCACGAAAAAATGGATATTACACATACCCCCTTTTTATTTTCCGGCTTTGTTTTTTTATTACCCATTCACACAAACATTGGGTGCATTGAACTTAAAATCGATCATATTTTCGGCATTTCAGACCGTATTCACTCTCCATTTGGATTCGAAAGTGAACCATGCTTCGGTGTTATGTCATTAATCGCACTTTCATTCAAACGTCGAATAGAACTGATAATTTACATTTTTATTAACAAAGGTTGGAGATTTTAAATAAATGTTTATAAACTGGTTTTGTTGACAACAATGACAGGCCTTGGGGGCATATGCACAGAATACCTCCATATGTTCTGTGAATAGGAATCAGAGAACAAAATCTTTTACATTGAACATAGATTTTTTGCGGATAAAAATCCACTAGTCCGGCGTTTCCCAAACGGTGGGTCGTGACTCGGCATCGGGCCATGAAATTAAAAGACTAGGTCGGAAAATTGTCTTTATACTCGCAAATGGGTTAATATTTATATACTTAGCCAGTTATAAAAATCTTTTAGTGGTCGCGAAGAATTAATAAAAGCAACCGGGCTAGGGCAAAAATAATTTGGGAAACACTGCAGTAAATCTAACATTTCTGTGGTTGAAATGAAAAAGTAGCTGATATGCTTGGCTTTTTTATTTAGAGCAATACATTTATTTCTTGATAGTTTTAGTTGATCTGCCAAGATTGGACACAAGGTAAACATTTTGTAATTCCGATGTCAATGTTTGCCGTTTTTTTATACGAAGATATTAAAATATTAAATCTGGTTTTTAACGACAAAGATTATTTTAGAAAAGTGAAATACGGTTTGAATTATCTGAAACACAAACCACAAAGTATAGTCAGTTTCAGATAAATCTGCAACGGGTAGGCACTAGGGATGTCGATTCCTTCTTAAAATAATCGATTTTTGGACCGATTCGAATCATACGCAAAAGAATCGATTCCCGATTAAATTAGGTGCTAAAAAGTGTAGGTTTAAATTTTGAATAGCCCGCCAATTGTTCGTTATTTGAAGTTGGCAGTACAATGTCAACGTCAATTCGGGGTGACGCGAAGCATAGATGGCTCGACCGCGTCTTGGCGGGAAGGAAGAGTTAGTGTTTTTAGAAGTTAGATGTGAATTGTTCGGACTGGCTGAAATTAGTCGCCAGTCCCGCGTTTTTGTATTTTTCTTACATTAAAAAGTAATAAAGTTGTTGTCAAACCATTGGTGTTACGTTCGCTACGACCTACCCCGTTTAAGCTCCCACAAAAGATCGATTTCCGATTAATCGCCTTGTTAGTGAAAATGTTAAATATTTCTAATAAAAGAAAAATTGAATGATAATGCTGAATTGGCGGCATACCTCCTATATGAAAAATATCAACTTTAAGTGATATAAAGGTTAAAATGTTGTGATAAAGCATTCAAAAAGGGAAATTACATAATAATTTATAGGCAACGCAAGACTTAAAGAAAATTGCGCCACCATTACGTCCAAATTGTGGTTGAAGTTGATTGAATATTCAATCAACGTGGTTGACAGTTGGGCCCATTTATTATATTCTATGGTTTATATGTTCTTAGTAGGGATGGGCAAACCTGCTACTTTCAAATAACAGTTATAGCAGTTATTGCTTCTTTTAAAAAGCAGCTTAAAAATAGCAGTTTGTAAGGTTGTGGGCAGTTCGATGTTGGCAGCCTGCTATTTGCTTCTTTGTAAGAATTTAAAGGGTGCAAACTGCTTTCCGTCACGAGATCCTTCTATCGTGCAGTTTGAGTGTTTTTATTGTTTTAATAAGGTGTAGATTACAGAGTGCGAGTGTTAAAATTTTCAAATAACAGTTTTAATTTTACTTTCCTTTTGGAGGATAAATCTTAACGTGCCTAAAGACTTAAAATTAGCAATGACATCGACATTAGAACTGTTAACATTTTCGCACAAAACATGATCAGAGATCTATAAAGCGGTACTACCAACAGACCTGCCACGAAGAAACGAAGCAGCTATTTTTGATAATAAATCTAAATATCAGCCAGCGAAATTCGGGTATTGTCGACTGCTATCGGGGTTTCCGAATTTGCGATTTCTGTCAAGAGAACTCCGATGGAAAATACGAAGCAGCGAATTAGCGAAGCAGATATTTTTAAAATTGAGTAACAGGTTGAAGCTGCTTCAGCTAAATAACTGCTACGAAGTAGCAGCTTTTGAAATAGCAATCCATCCCTAGTTTTTAGTACATAACTGCAAGTTGACTAACTGAGGTTAGTGTTTACGAATGTGATTTTGTGTTTTTTATTGATTTTCGGTGTAATTTTAAAATAAATGGACAAAATAAATACGTTCATTTAACAATCGAAGTAATAAAATGTCAGTGACCAAACATACTGAAAACTGACAGAATAACAGTCTAGCGGAACAAACAATGATGGCGCCACATTTATCTTTCCTGTTCAGTCAATGTAATGAATGAAAAGAATTGTTAATGCTGCCAACTGTTGGCTCATTAACGTAGTTATTGCTAGTAGATGGAAATAGAGAATAGCATAACGACATAAATGCACTTAAATTTTAAAAAAATTGTCATTAAATTTACAATGACCTGCATGTAAGGTAAGTCGATCCGATTTTTAGGATTTTTGAATCGTTCATTAGATCCATCTTGTATTTGAGATCGATTTAAAAAATCGACTTTGAGACATGAAAAAATCGAATTTTCGATTAATCGATCTCAAATCGACATCCCCAGTGGGCACTGAATTTCTATTGTAGTGGCAACAGCGGGAACTATATAGTAGGGATGATCGATATTAGAAAAACATCGATATTGACATCAATATTAACATCGGTTCAAAAGTATCGATGTACGATGAATATCGAAAGAAAAATATCGATGTCCGAAAACATCGATGTTTTAGGTAAAAAAAACAATCCATTTTATTATAAGGTATACATATAGTAAGCGACGTAAGCAAATTCATGGTAGATTGTTGGGTTACATTACTGCAAAAGTTTGAGTTTACTGTATAGGTATAGAGTACAATATAAAGTAGATTTACGATCCCTATTATTTCGTTTTCGAAGTTTTATTACTACAAAAAAATTAAGTTCTCGGCCCACTTTATTCTTAGATAAGAAAAAAAGTTGATCATGACAGTTTTTTATTTTGTTGGTTTTAATTTGGTTACATCGATTAGCGACATCTAGTGTACATTGGGTGAAGGTGAAATAGTACTAATAGCAACATTAATTAGCAACTAATCACGCTAGATGGCCTACTCCTATACTTAGAGTGTATCGATATCGATGTTCCGATTTTATTCTCATAACATCGATGTGTCAATATTATCGAAAACTTAACATCGATATTAAAACATCGATGTTTTTCTAATAAACATCGATGTTCATTCACCATCAATGAATATCGATCATCCTTACTATATAGTAATATTTAGACATGGTCGTGTGGCAGTGCTGAGACATTTTTAATGATGTTCTGTGTTGTGTTTTTTTCAATTTATTTAACATTTCTTCGGCCCAGTTTGGAAATATTTAAATTTTTTTATGGTTTGTTGACAATTTTCTAAACAATTTTTGAAATGCGACTACGTGATATTTAACCATAAAAAAATTTAAATATTTCCAAACTGGGCCAAAGAAATGTTAAATAAATTGAAAAAAAACATAATATTTCCGGTCAATAAGGGTCTACCATGAAGAATGTTCTGTGTTCTTAAATTCCTAACCTAGATGCTATTAAATATTTTGATTTGTTATGGGTTGTTTTAAGAGTGATTGTTTTATATTTAATGTCAAATTTTGTTGGAAATTATTAAATTGTTACTAATGAAAATAGAAACAATGTGGAAAGATTTAGTTCAATTAATTCTGCTAAACAACCCCTGAAATATAGGCAACACATTAATCATTAAATATTTTACGCGTGAAGGCAGCTTTAGTTCTGGTGATTTTTTTGTTTGTTTGTAACTTATCTAAAAGTTGATTGTCTACCCTGATGCATATTTATCTAAAATGAGCTACATGAAAACCACAGATAATCATATCAAGAATGACAGGTTTGAATTTTGCGCTCAGAAATAGTTAAAATGTGGTAGAAGAGTGCCCAATCCTCTTTTCCAAAAAGAAAACGTCGTTTGATGTTCCATTGCGAAGTTCTTTTGCATTCCCGAATGCTATAGTTGCATTTCCGATATAGTATTTCACTGCCCTCTAACACTTTGTTAGTGGTTTGTGATTGCCCTACACAAAATCTTCCCTAGTTCTGTTGGTGTTCAGTGCTAAATTTTATGGCTTTATTGTTTAGGCAACCGGTGATACGCGTAAGTTAACATGTGCCAGTTTGAAAGCACAGCAAGGAGGGAGCAACTCTCTTCGTAATCGTGAGCTTTCGTTCGCCTTCGGAACAAGGCGTTACTTCAGTCACGGTGATTCCGTGTTTCGTGAATCAGTTTGTTGTAGTGCGGTATGTGTCATCTTTATAAATATTGTTTAAACTAGTGATTCGTGCTCGTCAAACAGTGCATTTCGCTTCAATTCGGATTACCTTCTTCGAGTTATCACAGTAAGTCACCATGTAAACACACTCTAATCAATCTAAAAGGGACCAATCAGCGAAAACCCGTGCAATAACAAGACAACCGGCCCTATGTTCACTTTACATAGCGATTTTTTTTTAAAATTTTGCAAACATGAAATGAGACAGTTTTGTAATTAATGAAACTCGACCTGAAAAACCTATTTTTTATTAAATACAGACGCTTTACGGTACAGGGGGTTCTACAGTGACGGAAAATTGTAATTGATTCTAACCTAGTTGGGGAAAAAGGGGATTGATTCTGCTCTAATGTCATCTGAGCATGCATGGGGATGTCATTTTTTAATCAAAGCAAAACAATCTGAATTAATAGTGAGATTTGAAAAATTATGTTGAGAGGATTATAAATTAAATATGTAGTAGGTAGAGTGGAGCGAAGGTGTTTTTCTCGATACAATAAATAATAATAGCCTCAGGATATGCAAGCTCTTGTTGCAGCAGCTGTTTACCCAATAGGAACACCTGCTCTTCTTTAGCTTAAGCTGTTTCTGGCATAAGCACTTGGCCCTTAAGATTTAAAGGTATAACATCTGCCGCTGTTCAATAGGAAGCTTCTAAATGACGAATCTACAATAGACGATTGTTTTTTACTTTGAAAACCAAATATTTTATACTCGCAAATAAACTGAAATTAGGTTTTCGCCTAAGTTGAATAATATTAGTGTGAACCTGTTTATTAACATTTTATATTTTGGTCAGGCTAAAGATTATCTTTTATTGAAACTAGTTTTTATTGTGAACGCACAATTGCACTCATCATGAACTAACCTTTTTCTACCGCTTTAGGTTTGAAAGTACCTACGACTATAAATAAAATTTATGATAGTTTTTACAGGCTCAGTGGCTTTATGAATAACTACTGGCGTCAGTTTACTAAACGGAAATAATAACTAATTTACTAAGTCTTAACCAAACACAGCTCTTTGGGTTGTTATCCACCCCAAGATTACAAAAATAAACACTGGCATCTCTTTTGTTTAAAATTAGAATTGTGGCCCCCCTGTAGAGATTTTGAGTTCTTTATATTACCAGATTTATACAAGAGAAAATTGCAGTCGTATTTAAACCTGCAAAGCGTTGTCACGAGTGCTTTGGCTTGTCTTTGTCTTGTCTTGTTTGAAATTTCGAAAAGCGTTACTTATTTGCGCATTGTTTCGCGTTTAAAAAGCTTTTTAATGAACCTAACTATCTACATTTCTGAAAAATTGCTTTTACTGCCGTACTTTAATGGCGATGAAATCATACTTTGAAAGTTATTGTCTAAAGTGTCATGTCAAAGTCAAATTTTATGAAGCCTACTTCATGAATTTTTTTAAACGTTGATTATCGTAATGCACGAAGTTACGTGTGGCTCTTTTTATTCCCGCAGCAGCTGACCCGAATGCCCTGCTATGCGTTTATGGTAGACGAGAGTCCATCCCTATTTTACCTCCCATATAAACGTTTAATTTTATACCACTAGTATCTGGCATTCATTGTTCCCCTTTGCGGCGTTGTCGCGTCTGTCTAATTATTTACGGGTGCACCTACACGCTCCAGTTCCGAGCAGCTCCTCAAATAAAACGAAGAAAATTCGAGCTTTTATTGCATGTGCATGATGCGAATTCTAAATATACAAGGAGCATCTGCACTCGAAATGAAAGCGAAAGCTGCTTGTGAGAATCCGCAAAATTCTGTCTGTGGCTTTATACAAGATGTCTAACTAAAAGTTTGAAATATTGCACATAATTTTAAACTAGTGAACCACATCTTGAAGGTATCTATAACGATACCAGGTTAACTAGAAGCAACACTAACGTTCTTATTTTAAATGGAACATTTTGAAGATTTGAGGTTCCAGTGGTATATTTTTGGGGATTCAAGATTCCAGACTTTTTAGGCACCTGTAGATTTCTGCAGAATCTCTGATGATGCTTTGGGCAATGGGAAATTTGCAATTCGAGTCATTATTTTGAAAAAAGTCGAATTTTTCAGAAGGATCCATGAAAATTTGAAATTGCAGTTCGAGACAATATTTTCAAAAAAAACTGATTATTCTTCATTTTGGGGGTATTTTATTTAACAGTTCTGCGACCCAGTTTGAAAATATTTAAATTTTTAGAAATGAAAGTGGTTCTTGAAAAAAGTCCATATTTTTAAGAAGTCGAAGAAAAAGGGGAAACTATTTAAAGGAGGCAAGTTTCCACCATAACGTCCGCATTTTATTCCAGGTGATCTTCATGTGCATCCTACTCTGAAGTGTCGCCGCCATGTTCAACACCTACCTAGTGTACCTAGCGGTCATCGCGGCCTTTGCGGCTTGCCCAGTGAAGTGCGAAGACGATAGTGCGGGGCCAGTGTTCGTTCGTGAACCCCCTAATCGCGTCGATTTCTCCAACGGTACGGGGGCAGTGGTAGAGTGTAGCGCTAGAGGTAACCCACCGCCCGATATCATTTGGGTGCGATCCGATGGTACCGCCGTTGGAGACGTTCCAGGACTTCGACAGGTTTTGGCCAATGGAAACTTGGTTTTCCCCCCGTTTAGAGCAGAGGATTACAGGCAGGAGGTGCACGCTCAGGTATACGTTTGCTTGGCGAAGAATACGGTGGGGTCCGTACATTCGAGGGATGTCAACGTGAGAGCAGGTTGGTGTTTGAACGATTTTATTCATTAATTTGGCTGAGTGCTTGAATGAGTGTTTTTTTACACTTAATGTTATCGAATCGCGTTTTATGGGTTTGTTATAACTTGTTCTTTCTTTTAAGTTTGCAATTTTAATATTTAACTACAAAATAAATTGAATATCTAGTTGAAGTTGAAGCTTCTTTAGGCGCGTTGAGTGATTTTGGATAGGGGACAAACTTATGATTTAGCGTCACCATCACGCGTTACCAACATGCTCCAATGTTAACAGTATATTATACTATCAAATTAGACTATATGCACATTGTTATTTCGTAGTTTTAACTTCTGTCGACAGTCTGCGGGACTGTCTAATTTTTTTTTTCAATTTAGAAGGGACGAAACAAGACGATAATTTAAACCAGAGTCGCCCAAATTTTTTAACGTGGTGCTCGTTCGACTGGAGTATGAAAAATATATTCAACTTTAACTTTTTTAGACAAAAAATCGACAATCGAATCAAAGCTGACATTTAAAAGAAGTCAGAATTTTCAAAAATTGTCGAAATCTTAAAAAGTATTCATCATTTTGAAAAATAACCAAAACTTTTAATTTGAGAAGTAAAATTCTTAAATTTATAAAAAAGTCGAAATTTTAAAGAGACAAAATTTCAAACAAGTTGAATTTTGAATAATCTGAAAATTTTGAAAAGTCGTAAAAAACTCAAAAAAGTTATAGAAAAAGTCCGAATTTTCGAAAACATTCAAAAACCTAAGAAAGCGATCGAATCTTTAAAAAATCGTAAAAATTTCGAAAAATATCGAACTTTTCAAAAAATTCAGCAATTTAAAAAAGTCCAAAATTTGAAAAACAATTTCTAATTGGGAAATAAAATCGTGAGAAAAATCCAACCTTTCGAAAGATTGGACATTTCCAAAAAAAAAAATCGAAAGCTTAAAAAACCAAATTTTTGCAAAAAGTTCAAAAGTAAAAGATTGAAACTTTCAAAAAATCTGAAATTCTGCATCGAATAAAACTCAAAAGTTGGAGAAATAATAGAAATTCTTGAATAAAAAAAACTTGGGATTTTCCGCAAAGTGGAAAAAGTTAAACTTAAAATTTTCAAAAAACAATCGACATTTTGAAAAAAAGGTGAACATTTAGAAAAGTCACAAGTTTTTTTTTTGGCATTCTGAAAAATGCCAAAACTTTGAAAAAAAGTCGAACTGTTGATGCTAAAAAGTGGATATGGTAACTTTGAAAAATCCAATTTTTCAAATAATCGAAATTTAAAAAAAATAGGATTTTTTTAAATAAAAGTCAAATTTACATAAAAGTCAAAATTTGAAGAAAAAAATTCTTGAATAAAAATTTGAGATTTTCCGGAAAATCTAAAAAAGTCAAGATTTTCAAAAAACAATCAAAATTTTTTTTAAAAAAAGTAAAATTTTTGGAAAGTCACGTATTTTGAAAAATGCCAGAAATTTGAGAAAAAGTCGAAATTTTGATAGTAAAAAGTCGATTTTTTCAGAAAAAATGAAAATTTTGAAAAATCCAATTTTATTCAAAAAATCGGAATTTAAAAAAAAAGTAGAATTTTTGCAGTAAAAGTCAAATTTACATAAAAGTGGAGAAAAAATATAGAAATTTTTTGGATAAACAAAACTTGGAATGTTCTGGAAAATCAGAAAGTTAAAATTAAAAAAAAAAGGTCAAAATCTTCAAAAAACAATCGAAATTTTAAGAAAAAAGTAAAAATTTAGGAAAGTCGCGAGTTTTGAGGAATGGCCAGAAATTTGAGAAAAAATCGAAATTTTGATGGTAAAAAGTCGATTGTTTCAGAAAAAATGGAAATTTTGAAAAGTCCAATTTTTCAAAAAATCGGAATTTAAAAAAAGTAGAATTTTGTAAATAAAAGTTAAGTTTACATAAAAATCAAAACCTGAAGAAAAAAATAGAAATTCTGGAATAAAAGAACTTGAAATTTTCCGGAAAATCTAAAAGGTTAAAATTAAAAAAAAAGGTCAAACTTTTCAAAAAACAATGAAAAAAAAAAGTGAAAATTTTGGAAAGCCACAAGTTTTCAAAGTGCCAAAATTTTGACATTTTGATGCTAAAAAGTCGAATTTTTCAGAAATAATGAAAATTTTGAAGAATTTCTAAATTTTGAAGAATCTAGAAACTTGAAGAAAAAGTTTAAGTTTTGATGTTAAAAGGTCGAAATTTTCAAAAAAGTGATTTTTTCCAAATTATATTCAAATTTATGCAAAAATCAAAACTATCGAGAGAAAAATTGAAATTTGTGAATAAAGCAAAGTAGAAATTTTCGAAACCAACTCAGAAATTCGAAATTTCCAGAAAACTGCGAATTTTTCAAAAAGTTAAATTTACAAAAACTTGATGTCTCGAGTTAAGAGTAAAAATTGTGGAAAAAATGTTGAATTAATAAAAAATTCGTAACGCGTTCGGTTAAAACTTTGAAAAAAACCCGGATTTTATTTAAAAAAGTTCTGAAAAATCTCATAACTTCGAGAAAAAAACCAAATTAAGAAAAATTGGTAATTTAAAAAAACCAATTATTGAAAAGGTCGAGATTTTCAGAAAAAATAAATTTTCAAATAAAAGTCTAGATGAAAATCAAATTTGGAGGAAAAACAGAAGTGCTTGGATAAAAAGACTTAAAAGATTTTTCGGAAAACCAAAAAGAAAAGTTGAAATTTAAAAAAAAGGTCAAATTTGCAAAAAAAAACCATAATTTGAAAAGAATGAAATTTTGGGGAAGTCTCAAGTTCTAAAAAATCCCAACACTTTGAAAAAAAGTATATATTTTAATGCCAATATGTGGATTTTTTCAAAAAAACATGGGAAGTTTCCAAATTCTTGAATAAAAAAACTTGACATTTTCCGGAAAATTGAAAAAAGTTAAAATTAAAAACAAGGTCAAAATTTAAAAAAATCGAAACTTTGAAAAAAGTGAAAAATTTTGGAACGCCACTAGTTCTGAAAAATCTCAAGACTTTGAGAAAAAGTCGAAATTTTGATGCTAAAAAGACGATTTTTTTTAGAGGAAAGGGAAATTTTGAAAAATCGCCAAATTTGAAAAATCTTGAAATTTCGAAAAGTCTAAATGTTGATCCTAAAGGTTGAAATAAAAAAAAAAATCGAAAATTTGGGAGAAAGTGACTATTTTCAAAAATCTCAAATTCGGAAAAATTCCAAGATTTCGAGAAAAAATCGAAATTCTGATATTAAAATGTCGATTTTTTTCAGAAAAAAATGGGAATTCTCCAATTTTTTGAATAAAAAACTTGACATTTTCCGGAAAATTGTAAAGTTAAAATTAAAAACAACGTGAAAATTAAAAAAAAATCGAAACTTTGAAAAAAGCGAAAATTTTGGAACGCCACTAGTTCTGAAAAATCCAAAATTTTGAGAAAAAGTAAAATTTTTTCAGAGAAAAGGGAAATTTCGAAAAATCTAATTCTGAAAAATTTCGAAACTTCGAGAAAAAATCTAAATTTTGATAGTAAAGGTTTAAAATTAAAAAAAAAATTGAGAGAAAATGAAAATTTTCAAAAATCTCAAATTCTGAAAAATTCCATCAAGAAAAATCGAAATTCTGATGTTAAAATGTCGATTTTTTCAGATAAAATTAGAATTTTTCAAATTTTTGAAAAAAAAATCTTGACATTTTCCTGAGAATTAAAAAAAGTTGAAATTAAAAACAACGTGCAAATTAAAAAAAAATCGAAACTTTGAAAAAAGCGGAAAATTTTGGAACGCCACAAATTCTGAAAAATCCAAAATTTTGAGAAAAACTCAATTTTTTTCAGAGAAAAAGGAAATTTGGAAAATTCTGATTCTGAAAAATTTCGAAACTTCGAGAAAAAGTCTAAATTTTGATGGTAAAGGTTGAAATTTTCAAAAAAAAATCGAAAATTTGAGAGAAAGTGGATATTTTCAGAAATCTCAAATTCTGAAAAATCCCAACACTCAAAGAAAAATCGAAATTCTGATGTCAAAATGTCGATTTTTTCAGAAAAAATGGGAATTTTCAAAATTTTTGAATAAAAAAAACTTGACATTTTCCGGAAAATTGAAAAAATTACAATTAAAAACAACGTGAAAATTAAAAAAATCGAAACTTTGAAAAAAGCGAAAAATTTTGGAACGCCACTAGTTCTGAAAAATCCCAAAACTGATAAAAACTCGATTTTTTCAGAGAAAAGGGGAATTTTGACAAATCTCCTTATTCTGAAAAATCTCGAAACTTCGAAAAAAAGTCTAAGTTTTGATGGTAAAGGTCGAAATTTTCAAAAAAAAATCGAAAACCTGAAAAAAGGTGAAAATTTTGAAAAAACTCAAACTCTGAAAAATCCCAACACTGACAAAAAATCGAAATTTTCCAAATTTATAATAAAAAGGTCGAAATTTTAAAGACAAAAATTTCAAAAACTTGGATTTTGAGTAACCTGAAAATTTTGAAAAAGGTCGAAATTTTAAAAAATGTTAAATTTCTTATGAAATAGAGAAATTGGAAATTGTTTTCAACAAACAAAAATTGAAATTTTGATAACAATTCCTATTCGATTTTAGAGACTCGAATATCGAAAAATAGTAAAAAAAATTCAAAAAAGGTGACATTTAAAAAAGTCTGAATTTTCGAAAATATTCAAAAACCTTAGAAATCGGTCGAATCTTTAAAAAAATCGAAATGTTAAAAGGTAAAAAAACATCAAAGTCTTTAAGAAAAAATTGGACAATTTTAAGAAAGGTCCAAATTTTGAAAAAGAAGTGCTAATTCTGAAATAAAATCGTGAAGAAATTCCAAATTTTCGAAAAACTCGACATTTTGCAAACAAAATTGAAAGCTTAAAAATCCAAAATTTTCGCAAATAGTTGCAAGTTTTGAAGTCAAATTGAACGAAGTTTTGAATATGGAACTCGTTACCAAATGGAATTTGCCCCAAAATTCGGAAATACAATCGTGAACAAATTCCAACTTTTCGAAAAACTGGACATTTTGGAAAAAAAATTGAAAGCCTAAAAATCCAAAATTTTCGCAGATAGTTGCAAGTTTTGAAGTCAAATTGAACGAAGTTTCGAATGTGGAATTCGTTACCGAATGGAATTTGCCCCAAAATTTTCAAATAAAATCGTGAACAAATTCCAACTTTTCGAAAAACTGGATATTTTTGAAAAAAATTGAAAGCATAAAAATCCAACATTTTCGCAGAAAGTTGCAATTTTTGAAGTCAAATTGAACGAATTTTTGAAGTCAAATTGAACGAATTTTTGAAGTCAAATTGAACGAATTTTTGAATATGGAACCCGTTACCGAACGGCTTCCCCATCCTACTCGTCAGTGCTTTGACTGGGTTTGCCCTTTGTTTGCGAGTGGATTGAACTTAAAAAAGAAGAAGCAGACATTTTTTGACATTGTTCAAATTTTGAAAATTGGGAGTCATTTTTTTTAAACAAAATATCTATTTTAGACTTGAAATTTTGTCATCTTTTTTGAGAGTAAACTCGAAATTTTGTTTCTTTAAAATTGTGTGATAAATTCAAAATTTAGAGTTTGACAGTTTTTTCCTCTAAAGTTCCTTCAAATTTTAATAATTTTTAATTTTTAGTTTCCTCGGAGCCCAAAATATCTAAAGGTTAACATAGGCGATCGTTATACCCATAAGACGTGAATTTCGTTTGTATCAGCGTTGCCGGTTTGTGCAAAATTTCCTTGAATTAGTAGACGACGCTCTAACTGTGGAGCGTTCTCTACGAAATTAACTAATTTAATTGATGGAGTAATCAAACGGTTGTCGAGTGACTGTTTTGTATGAATGTGTTTATAAGATGTTGTAGTTGACAGTATGCGGGTTATTTTAAATGAATTCTTTTAACATGTGGCTGCGACAGTAATTAAAATGTCTCAGAATCCATGATTAAGTTTGGAGGAGTGGTTACGCTTCATTTAAAAATTATTGATGTTCTTTGCTTTATGAATGATACTTATGGATGTGAATATAAATTACATCGAATCAACTCATTTGATTGTTCAATTAAGCCAGTTCGATACTACAAATGTAGAAGTTGCGTAATCTAATTGAAACTGAATGAAAGGAACGTTATTAGCTACAAGGAGATTGCAAAACGCTCGGACAAACTAATAAATTAGTTAACAGTAAAACTGTTTATTTTATCAGCTGTTTTAAAAGAATTCATTTGTAACTTGTAAAATTAATCAGTTTTCTCTTTCAGGCATCACAATTTTGATCACGCCGGTCTGGTTAATGTTTGCAAATTGCAAACTGTAAATAAATTCATTTCCCACGTTGGCACTGTAGGCGCTTGCATTGCTTTACAGTTAACTTCGAACAAATATGTACATGAATGCTCGCGTTTGGCTATTTACTTCAACCCGCCTTCACTTTCAAGCTTTGATTACATTTTTTTTAGGACGTGTCAGTTTTATGCGTGTCATTATTGTGATTCTAATTTTACATAAGATATCTAAATAGCGCCCATGGTCACTCTTGAGTTGTGATTTTTTTTAATATCTAGTAATTTAGTGACATCGTAAATTTGGCTCCTGATTCCCGGTCAAAATTGGGCGCCAAACTTTTTAAGTGAACCCCGTACGTCGCGCCCGCGACTGGTTAACAAATGTGTTAATTTCCAGTCGTGACCCAGTACTACGACACGGACGTCAACAAGGAGTACGCAATTAGGGGCAATGCGGCCATTCTCAAATGTCAGATACCCTCGTTTGTCGCCGATTTCGTGTCCGTCGTTTCCTGGCACACCGACCAAAACGAAAATTTTTATCCGGACAGCGCCGACGGTAACTAATTCGTCGAATTTGTTGTTTTCAGTGGTCCAACAATTTTACCAAACGGAAGTGAATAACGAGTACGTCATCCGTGGAAATGCTGCCGTACTTAAATGCGCCATACCGTCTTTCGTCGCCGATTTCGTACAGGTCGTTTCTTGGACAGATACCGAGGGCAATGCGTATAATATGGACTCGAATTATGGTACAATTCGATGATCGGGTTTATAAAAGTTGGCACACTGGGTATATTTATCCCATAACTCCTTCTATAATTATAAAAATTTGGCCCCAGGCCACAATCGAGTTACCAAGAAATTCTACATTTCGAACTTTTTTCTTTTTCGAAAATCTCTACTCTTACTAATAATTTCGACATCTTGTTAAAATTTGGATTGTTTTTTTAAACTCTCGATTTCAAAATTTTAACTTCTCTAAAGTTTGGATTTTAAAATTTCGCCTGTTCAAAATTTCGTCTCTTCAAAATTTCGACTGTTCGAAATTTCGCCTCTTCAAAATTTCGCCTCTTCAAAATTTCGTCTCTTCAACATTTCGACTGTTCAAAATTTCGTCTCTTCAACATTTCGACTGTTCGAAATTTCGTCTCTTCAAAATTTCGACTATTCGAAATTTCGCCTCTTCAAAATTTCGCCTCTTCAAAATTTCGTCTCTTCAACATTTCGACTGTTCAAAATTTCGTCCTTTCAAAATGTCGACTGTTCGAAATTTCGCCTCTTCAAAATTTCGCCTCTTCAAAATTTCGTCTCTTCAACATTTCGACTGTTCAAAATTTCGACTGTTCATAATTTCGACTGTTCTAAATTTCGACATTTTTTTTTTCAAAATTTCGTATATTTTTGAGAATCTTGACTTTTCGAAATTTCAATTTTTTCTATATAACAATTTTTTTCAAATCTGGACAAATTTTTTCAAAGGTGGCCCTTCTTGAAATTCTCGAAAATTGTATTTTTTTGAATGGGGCACCCTATACGGGGTGAATCACTAAGCGGGAATCGGTCTTTGGTGGGCGTATCGTTCGAAATATCGAAAAATGTTTCGAATAAAAGTTGTTCGAAATAAAGTTCTCCACAACCTAAAATTATTGCCAAATATGGCGGCCTTCCGGTTGCACCGGAAATGAACACATCTTTCTTATTTTAAATAGAACACCCTATGTATTTTTACATTTTTGGATTCCTTGTTAAAAATGAATATAAATTTATTAAGACGACATAGGCCCTTAGTTGAACCGTTTTCGCGTAATTTAATTTTTTTGGTTAAATTTGACGATTTCGGAGCTTGACGCCATTAACGATATTTTCCAAACGCAATGACTCAGAGTTGTGTGGCATACGGTTTTGGATTCAGGAAGAAATGGAGTATTTGTTTACGTCTTTGCTATTAGCAAGATTGCTTAAATTTCTTCACATCCGTCGACTCAATTCTTCAGTTATTCAAACATGCATAACTTAATTTTTTCAAATGGAACCACCTATCTTGGATTATCTTATCGGATGCGAAATTAAATTACCTTTTTTTTGGTACCAGGTATTGCCACCTCCATCCAATAATTCTTGAGAAATTTAGAATTTTGTAAAAATTTTAATTAATTTCCTATTATCGCGTTAGCTCTGGATGTCGCGGTTTTGTTTCGTCTCGTTTGTCCGGCAATAACTGACAGTTTATCTCATTGTTGTCGCGAGGTCTTGGTATTAGTACTGAAAGACAATGTTTTCTCAAGAAGAATTGGTCGATATGGTTTACGCCTTGGGCAGTGCTGACAGAAATCCATTTCTTGCCTCAAGAATTTATGCCCAACGCTTTGCCGATCGGAGACATCCAAATTCAGCGGCATTCGCTAAATTGAGAGAGAGGTTTGAGCGAATTGGTAGTACGAAATACGAGAAAAAGAAGCGTAGAAAACCAACGACGCGTGAAGAAAACCAAGTTTTAGTAGCGGCTGCTGTTGTCCAAGATCCGCATTTAAGTACCAGAATAATAAGCACGAAATTACAAATAAGTCAAACCTCGGTTTCACGAATCTTGCGTAAAAATAAGTTTCATCCGTATCGTGTCCAGCTAGTACAGGAACTCAATCAAGCTGATTTCAACAACCGAATGCAGTTTTGTGAGTGGGCGTTACGAAAACTACAAGAACAAAATGACTTTTTGGACAATGTACTATTTACCGACGAATGTACATTTCATAAGAACGGCTTCGTGGGAAGACACAACTCCCATTACTACCACACTGAAAATCCTCATTGGATAAGGCCCTTAGACCATCAGCATAGGCGGTCTCTGAATGTTTGGGGTGGTGTCATAGGAAGATTTGTTGTCGGACTACACTTCTTCAATGAACATTTGAATGCCAACAATTACTTGCATTTTTTGCAAAATCAATTGCCCGAAATGATAGACAATTTGCCTCTTGTTGTCGTGCGGCAAATGTGGTTCCAACATGATGGGGCACCGGCACATTATGGAAGGGATGTAAGGGCGTTCCTCAATACACAATTCCCTAACAAGTGGATAGGAAGAGGAGGTCCAGTGGCATGGCCCGCAAGATCACCGGATTTAACTAAGCCAGACTTTTTCTTGTGAGGTCATGTTAAGCAAGTTGTGTACCAAGAACCACCAACTACCCGAGAAGACATGATGGACCGGGTTCGTGTTGCTTTCCAAAATATCAATGAAAACGTCTTGGTGGATGTGAACAATTCTTTGCTACAGAGACTGCGCATTTGTCATCGTGAAGCTGGTGGTTATGTTGAAGATTTAATTTAATGTTATTATTACCATTGTTTATGTATTCTTCTTAATATTTGTTGCAACATACTGTTACCGATTTGTTTATTGTTTATTTACTTTCTTTAATGCTTTACACTGAAATCCAATGATGATTTTCAGCAGCATCGTGGTGTATCGTTTCCTTCCCACGAAGCGGTTCTTAAAAAATGTTTGTACATTCATCGGTAAATAGTACAATGTCCGAAACGGTCATTTTGTCCCTGCAGATTATGTAACGTCCATTCTCACAACTGCATCGATTGTTAGTCAGCTTGATTCAGTTCTTGCACTAGCTAGGTGTGATACGGATGAAACTTGTTTTTACACAACAATCATGAAACCGATTTTTGGCTTATTTGTAATGTCACACTTATTCTTCTGGTTCTTAAGTGCGGATATTGGACAGCAGCAGTCACTACTGAAACTTGGTTTTCTTCATGCGCCGTTGGTTTTCTACGCTCCTTTTTCTCGTATTCTGTACTTCCAGTTAGCTACAACCTGAAGAATGCCACTAAATTTGAACGTCTCTGGTCGACAAACCGTTGGGCATACCTACATGTTACAAACTCTAATAAAATTGTTTTTTTTTTTGAATTTTAATTATTTTAGTTCATAATTAATATTTGGGCCATTGTGTTTGCCTTACTCTAACAATTGACCTAGTTTTCAAAAAATAATTTTCTTTAAAAAATGTAAAGTGTAAACCACATCAACCGATTCATGTTCGAAAAACATTTTCTGTAATTTGCAGGACAAACGAGACGAAACAAAACCGCGACATCCAGGGCTAACGCGATAATACGAAATTAATTAAAATTTTTACAAAATTCTAAATTTCTCAAAAATTATTGGACGGAGGTGGCAATACTTGGTACCAAAAAAAAGGTAATTTAATTTCGCATCCGATAAGATAATCCAAGATAGGTGGTTCCATTTGAAAAAATTAAGTTATGCATGTTTGAATAACTGAAGAATTGAGTCGACGGATGTGAAGAAATTTAAGCAATCTTGCTAATAGCAAAGACGTAAACAAATACTCCATTTCTTCCTGAATCCAAAACCGTATGCCACACAACTCTGAGTCATTGCGTTTGGAAAATATCGTTAATGGCGTCAAGCTCCGAAATCGTCAAATTTAACCAAAAAAATTAAATTACGCGAAAACGGTTCAACTAAGGGCCTATGTCGTCTTAATAAATTCATATTCATTTTTAACAAGGAATCCAAAAATGTAAAAATACATAGGGTGTTCTATTTAAAATAAGAAAGTTGTGTTCATTTCCGGTGCAACCGGAAGGCCGCCATATTTGGCAATAATTTTAGATTGTGGAGAACTTTATTTCGAACAACTTTTATTCGAAACATTTTTCAATATTTTGAACGATACGCCCCGACGATTCCCGCTTAGTGACTCACCCTGTATATTTTTACATTTTCAGATTTTTAAGAAAATAAAGGCGAAATTCGTTTAGATTTACCTCTTCGAAACCTTAAGAATGTTGAGAAATTTTGATACATATATTTTTTAAATTAATGATATCCTTCTGGGGTTAAAATGGCCACGAAACCAGTTTTTAAATTTTTTGTAATATTACGCATATTTCTCTTTAATGAAAAGTTATGGGAAACATACTGAAGTGAACCAGCTTTTATAATATAAGTCGACTCCAGAGACTAATCAACTCCTTTTAATTCTAAAGCAGGCCCCTCGTTAAAATAAAAAAGGGTGTTTATTGGGTTCAACTTCACCTCTGAACTATTAAGATAGACTTAAACCGCGCTCTACTTTTAAAAGATCTTATTACTTAGAACTAACGCGTTAGGGATTTTTTTTTATCACTAGAACTTGTTAAAACGAGACTTTTTATTCTGATGGGGGATGGGGGTAACCTGCCTTAGAAATCCATGATTTGTTGCGCCGCTTTACCCTGAAGATTATCAAACTATCTGAATGCTTCCAAAACATTTGTAATAACATGTAATGAGACATGTCAATGAATGCAAAATCGTTTCCATATAACGATTAGGATGCGGTTGAAATCAGCGAGTTCAAGGCTCTTTATCTGTGTTGCCATTTTTTTCGCCATCAAAACAGTCGCTCGTTGTATCATTACATTCGCCGTCCCTATTATTTAATCATGTTCAAGCAGAATAAACGACGTGATTTACATTCAAATAGTTTGTGATGTCTTTAGTTGACTTCCTGTAAGAGGCCAACATGTCCGCCGCCGTATAGAACTGAATTGCCTAAAGAGAATGATGGAGGTTTATTTTTATAAATAGGTTGACGTCTCAAATTTATTCAAGGACCATTTTAAAGCGAAGCGAGACGCGTTATAATATCAATTCTCGCGGTTAAAATCCTTTTTCTTCGCTCCTTTTAGTCTGTGCCTCCTTCAATGATTAAGGGGAGGTAGGGCGACATATGTGAATACTTGTTCTAGGTTATACAAGGTTCACAAGAACATATGAATTAGACTTTATTTGATAAAGTGGTCATCATACAATTCTGAGAAAAAAATTCAAAATCAAAGTATATATAAGCAACCTAGACTACAAATTCAGGCAGCCCTCCAGGCGGCGTGTATAGTGAATCATAGGTAGCTGAACTACTAATAGTTGAAACACTGCCACCTAGCAAAGCGGTTGCTCTCTAGGACAGTTCTCAGAAGACAAGGATTCTAATTCATAGACCAATAGGTTTGAACTTTTATTAGATTCGAATCTGTTAGCATTCGAGTTGGATATACCAAACTGACGAGATCTAACAAGATCGAATCTGGTCTTTGGTTTCCAAACTTTGAATCTAATAAATGTTCAAACTTATTGGTCTGTGCATTAGAATCCTTGGCTTCTGGGAACTTTCCTAGAGAGCAACCGCTTCGCTAGGTGGCAATGTTTCAACTGTTGGTAATTCAGCTACCTATGATTTACTATATACACGCCACCTGGAGGGCTGCATGAATTTGTAGTCTGGGTTGCATTCGACATTGTTGGCGATGGCCATAGTTTTCGATATGGACCAATAGGTGGCGGTAGTCTGAAAGTCACACGCTTGATGCTCGTTGACTCTTTAGTACTTATTTGTCGAAACATTTGTTAGCATTCGAGTTAGATATACCTAACTGACGAGATCTAACAAGATCGAAACCGGTCTTTGGTTTTCAAATGTGTCGAATCTAATAAATGTTCAAACCTAATTCCGTCAGTCAGAATATCAAAGTATATGTTAAAGGGATTTTGAGAAAGTAGTTTATTCCAATGATTTCAATTTCGAACTGAAAAGTTCGACTTTACTGAAAAATTGACAAATTTCTTTACAAAAATTGACAAATTTCTCTAAAGAAATTGCACTGTTTTTTTCAAATTTCAAATTTATTGCGCAATTTCTATCGTTTTCTCGACATTTCATGTTAAAATTCGATTTCGTGTCAAAACTCGATTTGTTTTTTAATTTGATTTTTTCGAAATTTTAAGTTCAATAGAAATATTTCATTTAAAAAAAAAATCAGATTCGAAGTCGAAACTAATGAAAAAAAGGATGAAGATAATATTTTTTTGAAACTTTAGTTTTTGAACCCGCAATTTCGGCTTTTACCAATCACAGTTTTTATGTAATAAAATTATTATCCCAATTCGAAAACATGAAAACATAAACGCAGCTCGTATTTACGAAATTTGGCGAGTGGGCGAAATATTCTTGCCCAAGATGGACCACAACTAATAGAAACAAACAAATGTTATGTTAATAGAACAAATACACCCACTAATTGAAAGCAATTCTCTCCGCTGTTGCCAATTATTGTAATAGTTGTAATTGCTCAAGATTTACTCGACGTCTCGCTGTATAAAAACATTCGTAATAATAATATAAAACTAGGACTAGCGTAGGTGATGGGAAACCTTCAAAATTTGCTTTATAAGAAGAATCCATTTGTTTTTTCACGTTAATTTGCTAGCAATTTACACTTCGAAACAATTTTTAAAACTGCAATAGTATAATTTATTACGAGGGTAAATCAAATATGAACCGTAATTTCTATCATGTCGTCATAAGGGCCCATACTCTTAGACAAATTAGGTAGGGATATCACGTGTGCGCAAGCGAATTTCGTTCTCGCCGTTCGTCAGTTGCAAATACAATGAATGTGCAAGAAGTTCATCCGCATGTTGCGCAACGCATCATTATTAAATGTCTTGCCGTTGAAGCCGTAAAACCAGCCGAAATTCTTCGTAGACTAGAAGCACAGTTTGTTTGAAGAAAACGCAACTGTATGAATGGCACATTTTGGAAGGAGGAATTCAAAATGAACCATGGGGCCAAATGGTGCAAAGAACATTCCCTAGCAGCAATCCTGCAAAGACGGAAATGGTCTTTTTCACAAATAAAAGGAAATTAGCGCGACTAAAATTTCCCAAACTCATGGGAACCCAACTCGAGTTGTCAAATCGAGTGAAATACCTTGGTATTGAACTTGACAGCAAACTGAGCTGGAAGTACCACATTGAAAATAAATTAAACAAAGCTTACAAGATCTTCTGGCAATGCCGTGGGGCCATCGGGAGGTCTTGGGGGTTATCCCCTAAGATGACCTTTTGGCTATACACGGCAGTCATCAGACCAATTGTAAGCTACGGAGTTATAGTTTGGTGGCCAAAGACAAAGTGCACCACTATAAAACAAAAGCTAAATCACATCTAGAGACTAGCGTGTCTGGCAGTGATAGGAGCAATGAAATCCACTCCAACAGCAGCAATGGAGGCGATCTTGTGCCTGCCACCTCTCGACATATTTCTTGAGGGGGCGGCACAGGCTTCTGCTCTCCGTTTGCGAGCAGGAGGAATGTGGAATACGGTAGGTAAAATGGTGGGTCACCGGCGCATAATGGAGGAGGCGCTCCAAAAGGTACCTATTCTGGATGCGCCGATGGACCATCTACTGGTGAAATATAACTTTACAAAATGCTACCGTATAAAAATGGAGGAAGTACAAGCAAGGATACCAGACGTAAGTATATATACGGATGGATCGAAAACAAATACGGGCACTGGAACAGGAATTTTCTCGGAAGACCTGAACCTAAATGTAAGTATTAAGCTAGATAAATAATATTCAACAATCTTTCAAGCGGAGATGTTGGGAATTTTATATAGCGCCGAACAAATGACGCAACTGAACATTACAGGAAAATATATCCAATAAAGACGGAGAGCCAGGCAGTCCTTAAGGCCCTGAGGAATGTGAAAACAAACTCAGTGCTGGTAAGGAATTGCCACTTAGTTCTAGAACGTCTATCACAAGAGAATGCAATTGATTTAATATGGATCAAAGGACATTCTGGGAAAGAGGGAACCGAACGCGCTGACAAACTGGCGAGGAAGGGTTCGGAGGGACAATTCGTTGGACCAGAACCAACTCTTCCCCTGGCAAGATCAACCATAAGATCCCTACTTAACGAAGAAACTTATCGTAAACACAAAGCCTTATGGGCATCAATAACAACATGCCGACAAACTCACGCATTCATTAGAATGCCATGCAGGGAAAGGGCAAAACTGTGCCTACAACTCTCAAGGAATAATCTCGGGAAACTTGTAGGGATATGGACAGGTCACTGTCGATTAAACAAACACCTCCACAGAATGGGAATCATAAACGACCCGAGCTGCAGAGGGTGCTTAGAAGAAGATGAGAGTGTCGAGCACGTGATGTGTCACTGCCCGGCACTAGCATCAATCAGAGGATCCACGCTGGGGGACTTCTGGCGCCTAGTGTGGCCAGTTTGAGAGAGGCGCATCCAAGGGACTTTCTTTAGTTTCTCAACAAGGTTGGGTGGCTGAATGAATGACCAAGGACACCTCAATCACGGGGATAGCACAATGGGCCCGGAAAGGGTGGCCTAAGTGCTGGCCTAAACTTTAGGCAACCCACAACGAATCCAGAACCATGGGGCCGTCGTCCCTGGACCAGTGTGACTACGAACTATATTAACGCTGTTCAATGCCTTTTGGAAGATGATCGTCGCTTAACCGTTGGTGAAATTGCAGCTGCCAGCTATTAGATGAAGTAAAACGTGCATATCGGCGGAAGAAGCGAGAAATTTTTGTCAGAAATGTGATTTTGCTTCACGACAATGCTGACCCCCCACTCAGCCAATTTGACACATCAAAAATGTATTGGGCAATATTAGAAGACCCTCCTTATAGTCCCGACTTATCACTAGGCGTATGTTTGGGCCAATGAAAGAAGCTCAAGAGGTGAGCGATTTCATGATGATGCTGCTATTAAGATATTTATGTGCAATTGTCTTCAAACACGCATCCCTTCTTTTTATGATTGATGGGATCAAAAAACTTCCACTCCGTTGGGAAAAATGCATGACAAAATTAGAAGGTTATGTAGAAAACAGTTAATCACTTTCATATATTTTCATAAATTTTTAAAAACAAATTCCGATTCATATTTGATTTACCTTCGTACATCGGAAATTGAATAGAAGCGTAGTCGTTTCTCCCAGTTTTAAGACCTTTGGTGGCCTTAATCAGCTGCAGTCTCATCAACTACGTCTACATTATTGTAACGCAATACAAATGGATGGAATAGAATTTAGAATAGAATTGTAGAATTTAGTAAATAAAAAAAAGTTTCTAGAAGGATCTGATAAGGGGAAAGCGGCCGCGATAACGAAACAAACGGCAGATAAGCGTTCCAGAAATTTCGGCAAACGATACGCCTTATCTGTCGAAAAGTTCTAGAAGCCGGGAGCCAAAACTATAAAAGGCGGTCAGCTTTCCCTCGAGTCAGTCAGTTAGAGTCAGTGTAATTAGTGAGTTAGTCAATAATAAGTGAGTTAATTATTTAATTGTGGTGATCCAAGTTTAGTTTGGGAATAAAGTGGTGTAATTCACACGTGGTAATCAATTCGAACCGATAATTCCGCAACATTATTAAGAGCCACATGTTCCTTTAAGCTTATCCACTTTTAACTTTTTCCACTTTCCATCCAAGATACAGTCTTGGGTAAATTTGGACGTTTTGATAGAAAAACCGCTTGAATTTGTAAAACCATCATTTTCTTAAGTAGGCAGCAGTTCTGAAAAGAGCTTTCCACGGATGGCCATCCTTTTACTTGGCGTGAAGGAATTCCAGATACACACAAAATACACAAAATACATATTTGACTTTGGAATGACATTTATGGACGTTTCATTATATTTTATGAAAATCTTCTTAGTAAAATAAACAGTTTTTTTTTTAAAAAGGATGTTTGTTACATTTGGGGTGACCAACCCGTGGCCCGTGAGGCTTGGATATATTTGCACGGTTAAATATTTTTTGTCTACCAAAAAAAAAAAAAACTGCCCCCAGTTTCTACTTTTCACAATTCCGCCCCACCTTATGAGGATATTTAAATTTATATGCGGCCCGCGAAATTATGATGCAAGGGGCCCCCACTTGGGATTGATCACACCTAATTTACATCTTTCGGTTTCACGTTTTAAAGAATCTAAAACTCGAATATTGTTAGTAGTGTCAGTTTGCGAGTCGATGAGTGTAATCAGAAATTCAAAAACACACTGAAGCAGTCTTGATATATATTTTTTTTTGAATGCAGGTTAAACAGTATAATATTTTCTGGAAATTTTTTGAATCCCAACAATTTGACATCGTTACGAAGTTGATATCTGCTATAAATCGGTTTACAATTTAATGATATTTTTCAAAGGTACCTTCTACTGTCTTATGAGTACACTTTCCGTTAGACTTCTGTAACTTAAACGGTTTATGCTATTTTCTACTATCATCAGTGACGGCACCAACTTCTAGTAACTGGAGAAAGGGCATAATGTGGCGCCATATTTTTAACCTTCAAGTGTGGACAAGGCGTCTCACAGACCTCTTGGATTCTGTGATTTTTGAGAATAAATAC
This sequence comes from Dastarcus helophoroides, assembly GCA_028583605.1. Taxonomy (NCBI): domain Eukaryota; kingdom Metazoa; phylum Arthropoda; class Insecta; order Coleoptera; family Bothrideridae; genus Dastarcus; species Dastarcus helophoroides. The sequence goes on from CM053325.1 coordinate 2,842,324, forward strand.
ATCTCGTTTACGGCTTTTTGCTAATAATTATAGTTCCTTTCTATTAAAGTTGAATTTTTATAATGTGAATCCCTTCATTTAGGATCTATTTCTTAGCCCCAGTTTGTCAAATCTTTTAGTATTTACAGTCAAAATTTTCTTTCAAATATAGGAGTCTGTGAGACCCCATGTCCAGGGGAATGTTATAAAAATGAAATCTCCACTTTTAAGGGTTAATGTGGTAACAGCTCCGGTTATACTACTGAAAGGACATGTCAGTTTTCGTACGGTTACGAACGATAATCGCGGATTACTAACCCATTAGTAACTTATCGTGTAGCTCCCTGATATTATTGTGACGAAATGTTATGATAAAAATCGCGAAGCAGATGGATCGCCTCCTGTAGTTGTCGCGATGCAGGTGTCTAGCTTCTGGCATCTTCGAAACTTTTCTCGAATGGAAACTTCGCGAAGAAGTACCTGATATAAATACACGCGAATGGTGATGCATTCAATTTGGGAATTCAGCATGATGTCTTGATTCATTAAAATGTTATTCGTTGTTATACGTTCCGTCTTAGTTTAAATCGAACTCGACACCTAACATGTATTCAGATCAGACCCGTAACCAGGGGGGGGTAGGGGGCTGCAGCCCTCCCCGACATTTTTTGGCTTCACACTAGATAGAACTAAACTTTCCAGATGTGCGACCTTTTTAAAAACCATTTTTAATGTATCATTTTGTTTTCGTAATGAAATACGAGGATGTTTTATTTTTCAAATTTAGCGCCATTTCTTATTATTAGAGACCGATAAAAAGGTGGGCAAAATGTTAAATTAGGCAGAAACGAAAAGCTAAAGAAGAAGACACCAAAAAGGTAAATTACTCTAAAAAAAAGGCATTAACAGGCCAAAACGCATAATTAACAAAAAAAACATTTTGATATCTCAGTCGAAATTAAAAAAAAAATAATAGATTTTAGGTTATACTCAGGATATTCAGAAGAAGTATAATATTTTCAAATGAAGTTCTTAAAATTTCGAGTTCATTCTCGAATTTTCGCCCTAAATCTTGAAATTTTTACCTTAAACTCATTCGATTTTTTTCCAATATTTTGTCATTTAACTCTGAGATTTCGTTTCTAGGAAAATTTAAATTTTTTTTGAAATTTCTTTTTTTTATTTGAAATTTCGGTCTTTGGTTTTGAATTTTATTAAAATAATGTTGAATTTGCAAGTTCTTCAAGCTTAAACTTCCTATTTTGAAAAAAAATTCAAATTTTAGAAAGAACTAGAAATTTATTCAAGCGATTTTTTAAGATTTAACACTAAATTTTGAGAAAAACTTTTATTTTGTAATAATAGTTTTTCAGTTTTAGAATTTAAAAAATTGCGTTTTGAATTTTATTAAAATAATGTGGCATTTGCTAGTTTTTCAAGCTTAAACTCCCTATTTTGAAAAAAATTCAACTTTTGAGAAGAATTGGAAATTTATACAAGCGATTTTTCGAGATTTATCACCAAATTTTGAGAAAAACTTGGATTTTGTAGTAATAGTTTTACAGTTTTGAAATTTAAAAATTTAAATTTTAAATTCAGTTTTTGAATGAAATTTTGAATGTTAGGCCCTTTACTAAAAAATCAAAATATCTTATAAGCCATTATTTTGAGAAGACATTTTTTAATAAGTTATTTTTATGAATTTCTTCTATAATTTTTCTAACATGGCGATTGAACTTTAAAAAAATGTCTAAAATGTCGATTCTTTTATAAATTTCGAGTTTTACAGAAAACTTAGGCATTTTTAAGTTGAAATATTTAGGACTTTTTTAATAACTTTAACCCATCAGCTTAAATCGAAATTTTTAATTTTTTCAAAAAGTTTTGACTTCATACGAGAAAATTTCGAAATTTTTTATCATGAAGTTGATTTGTTCATATTTCGACTATGAATTCGAATTCCAAGTGAAAACTTCCAAAAAAATATTGAAATTTCTATCTTAGTTATCAAATTTCAACTTTAATTAAGAATTTATTGTACTTTTAATCACATTTCTATCTTAGTTATCAAATTTCAACTTTAATTAAGAATTTATTGTACTTTTAATCACTTTTAAATTCATATTTTTAGAAAAACTTGATTTATAAAATTTTTACAACTTTTTACCAAGAGTTTAAAAATGTCAAGATTAAAGTCGAAATTTTGAAAAAAAAATGAGCTTAATGACTTGAGTTTATTTTTCAAAATTTTTACATTAGCACTAATTCAAAATTCAGACTTCTTCGAAATATTTTGAGTTTCTTTCTAGACATTGAATTTATAGAAAATCTCTTGGCCATTTTGAGAAAACACTAAAAGTTTCAGGAAATATTAAAGTTTATTTTTTAAATTTTGTTTCAAGACAAAATGTTGAGTGTTATTAGTTTTTGTTAATAGATTTTATCTCTTCGAAATAAGAGATTTTTAGGAAATTTTGACTTCAAATCTTTTTTTTTCAAAAATTATCGCTTCTTTTTTCTTTGAATTTAGAGAGTAATGCTAAATGTCAACTAACTTCTAAAATTTCGAATTTAAAAAACTAAAAATTTCGAGTTCGAATAGGTCACATTAACATCGTAATTTTGTTCGGAGATTCAAAATTTTTAAAAATGTTAATATTTTCGGAAATGTTTAATAATGAATTCTGGTTATTTTTAAGTACAAACACGGTCCTAATTAAACTTTTTCTAGAACGAGTTTGTCCACTCTAAATGTAGACTTTTCTAGACAAATCCCAAATTCAAAAAAGTCAAGATTAAGTTCAGAATTTCGATATCAGACATTTTTCACAAAAATTTTGGCGAAATTTTCAGGTTTCTAGAAAGAATTGATGTTTAAAAAAATATTTGTGGCTTTGAAGTAAATACCAAGATTTTAAACTTTGAATTTTGAGAAAAAAAAGTAAAAGTATTAACATACTTCGCATTTAGCAAAAAATCCAATTCAAATTAAAAATTTCCAAAAAAGGTGGAAATTTTGAAATTAAAGGTAAAACTTACAAAATAAAAAACGATAAATAACTTTATAGCAAAAATTTTTTTTTCGAAATTCGGAAGAATCAAATGCACTTCGACGTTGCAAATTCAGACAGCAACAATAATTCCCAAAATTGCCCAAAATAAAAAACGTGGGAATTGAAGTTGTTGCCAGTTAAAAAAAGAGTTGGAAGCTAAGAGGAAACCTGAACTTAGAAACATTTAATCTTCCATAATTTAGAAAGAATATCCAAATTCTAAATGTTCGGGTGCAAATTTTAAATTTGAGATAAAAGTTAAAATTATGAATTTAATCGAAATTTGAAAAAAATTAAAAAAAAAAAGAAGATTTTTCTCCAGCTGACTTCAAACAATGTCTTTAAATAGAGCACTTTCTATAGGCATTTTTCACACACAAGTGCAGGTTATAGAAGACAGTTCAAAGATAAGAGGAATATTTTTCGAGTAATTTTATCATCTTACCCACAGATCTGTTTTTATTTAGAAATTAAATTAGGATAAATAGGCAACGTTGTTGTTAAATTACTTTGTCAGAATGTTAGAAGAGTTGAACTCTAGAAATGGTTTTAGCGTATTTTTTTATATTTTAGTATACTTATATACAATAATAATATTAATAGTAAAGTAGTATTGGACCGTGGCTTCTTAGCTCTAACCTAGACGCAAACAAAGACTAGGTAGTTTTAGCAGAAGGATCGCAGCTCCCCCCGAAAAAAAAACCTGGTTACGGGCCTGATTCAGATATTAAAAGCTGAACATGTAATCAAATTGATTTTTCTGCTGAACTGAATCAGACGTCTTCTATTCAAAAACTGAATAAATTGCTAGTAAAATTCGTATTCCAAGCAAAAGATCGAGTGTGCCAGGTAATAATTTAATATTTTTCTGTTGCAAATGCATCCTCGGGTTGTCAAAAGTACCGAAAGTTATCCAAAGTTTTTTTCATTGCAGTCGTAAATCAGTATTACGAAGCGGAAGTAGTTTCAGAGTACGTAATAAGGGGTAACACCGCCGTCCTTAAATGTAATATACCGTCTTTTGTGGCGGATTTCGTCCGCGTGGAATCATGGGTCGGATCAGACAATTCCGAATATACATACCAGAATTCATATGGTATAGTATTCTAGTTATAATTCTTTTGTCTTAACCTTAATGGTCTCCTTTCACATTTAACCCTTTCCGCCCGCATCCCATATACTCGGTTCGTTATTTATGGCTAGATTATTACGTTATACAGTCGTCTTGATAGGTCATATGATACATGAAACCTTCCAAGTAATAAAACGTTTGATTGCTTAATGATATCTCATTGACATTCCATCGAGTCGTCCGGAATAAATTCAATTGTCATCTTTCTTAAACGGCTTAACTTGGAGACATTGATGAATGGGGACACACCTTTTTTTAATAATTTCACGCAAAGTTACTTCGATCTGACCATTCGAGTAAACGCCCTCCTTTTATCAATTTATTCATTTACGTTACTGATATTGGTTACAATGACCCCTTATTTCTTTATATAGAGCCATTTTCTGCATTTTTCACAGCTACCTTATTAGACCACGTAATAAAAATTATTTTGAATTTTAAGTCAAAGTTTTTTAATTTAGATTTTCATCTTCACGCTCGAGATTTCGAAAAAAAAAATCAAACTTTTTTGAAAATGTCGAAATTTCAATATATTTATTTTAAAAATTCGGGGAATGAAAATTGAATTACATATAACTGAAATTTTATAAAAAAAATCCTAACCTAATCCTAACCCTAAAAGCATAATTTCGAGAAAATACTTCAAATTTTTTTAAACACATTCCCGATATTGTGGGTGTAAGAGAATGAAATCGGTTCATTTCATTCTCTTACGGTTCGTAAATATCGGCGTTTCTGAAAAAAATCGCAGCCTCGAATTTGGTAATCGAATTTTTAGAGAACGAAAAAATGCAAATTTGTAAATTGAAATTCCTATAAAGTCCTATAAAATATTCTCGTAAAAATATCTCTCTGAAGATGATTGTTTGGCTATCGAAACGCGTTAGAGCAACATTTGTTGTGTTTTTTTAATTGTTCTCGATTTCACGGGACAAGATTTGTATTTCAATTCTCGTAAAAGTAAAAATAAGTATGATTTAATAAGATTTAGTAAATTTTAATACGAAATTACAAATTTCAAAAAAAATTTCGAAAATAAAGTTTGAAAAATTTGTACAGAACTAGCACCAAGCACAAATGCGATGACTGCCACCTTAATGCTAATACGGTTAGGGTTGCCATATAAAAAAGATTATTTTTTGGAAATAGATATTTTTTTCTCCGTTATTTTGAAAAGAAATCTGAGGATCCAAAAAATCGATTGGCTGCGAAAATCTGTCGCAAAAAAACGACGACAAAGAAAAAGGTCCATTGATAGCAAAATAATATTTGATCACCAAATAAAAAAAGGTAAATACAGCGCTACGTTAACTCCGGGACCAATGCGACATTCCAGGATCTGGGCATTTTTTTTTACTACAGGATATACTTCTTCCGGGATTGGAGCGTGTCAAAGAACTACTAAAAGTGTTCGACGTTTCGCCCACCATCGTAGGGGGCTTCTTCAGAAGAGTTTCGCCTCTGGTGTGGTGGACATAATCAGTTACCGTGCTCTTCTGTCTAAACTTTCTTCTTTGTACCAAATTTTCAATTCAGAAGAGGTCGCCTTTGGTATGCTGGACATAGTGAGTTACCGTGATCTGATGTTTTGAAATTGGCTCCCTTTTTCAATTTTCATTTTCCCATTCTTGTATTTTATTTCTTTGTTCCCTACGATGGTGGGCGAAACGTCGAACACTTTTAGTAGTTCTTTGAGACGGTCCAATCCGGGAAGAAGTATATTCTGTACTGGCTCTGGCCGTGGAAGTCTTCACTATCATTTTTTTAAACTGCCTATCTGTTAGTCTCACCTGGCAACCCTAAATCCTTAAAGTGCCATCTATCTTTGTTTCCGCATCCTACTAGCAGAGTGCTTTGAAGGCATAATGGGGTTACCCTTTGCGAAGGGATTAAACTTAAGAAAAAAAAAATTAAATTGAAAAGACGCCGGACTTAATTAATCGTCGTTTCAGTGGTTAATCAATTTTACAAGGCCGAAATTCTCACCGAGTACGTAATCCGCGGCAATACGGCAGTACTGAAATGCAGCATTCCCTCGTTCGTGGCCGATTTCGTCCACGTCGAAGCATGGATCGACGACGCCGGCAACATTTTGAAACAGAACGACGATTACGGTAATTTTAGTGGAGTAATTTCGATTTTTTGTTTGTTTATAGTTGTGTCGCAGTACTATGTGACCGAGGCCGAAAACGAGTACGTGATACGCGGAAACGCGGCCGTGATGAAATGCAAGATACCAAGTTTCGTCGCCGATTTCGTACAGATCGACTCGTGGATCGCGGACGACGGCCAAGTCCATAAGTACAATGATGGGCATAATTATGGTATTTGCTTTAGGGTTGATGCCCGTTTGGAAGCGAGGATTATCCCAAGTGTTTTCCCTTTTTCCCATCTGGGTGTAGAGCCCAGCGAAAACTCGAACACGCCGGTAGTGTATCTAAGTGGTACAAATAAGGAAAAGATAAAAAACTTGGTTTCAGGGGACAGCATTTGTATTTCAATTTCTGAAAATAACAAAGGACCAGTGGCGGCTGGTCCTATAGAGCGCAAGAGCGCGCCCACCTCGTGAAATGAGTGATTAATTTTTTTCTGTTTAATGTAAAAGACAAGGATGTATCACATTTTTAAGTACTAAATAATGATCTCTTAATTAACTAGTACTTGTGCATTACTTGGAATAAAGTGCGCATATGTTTTATTCCATTATAAGGAAATTTAAATAAGTTGGTGCGCTCAGAACTAAGCACTTAGCGTGGCTGCTGTATGATTCCTATCGACGGCATCCTCGCGTTACGTAGAAACAATAAACTAGGGAGCGCGCATTAAAGTTAGCGCAGTACGCCGCTCCCCCACGGGATGTTGTCGGAGTTGCCTGAGTACGAGACAGAGTTTGAAGTGAAATATTTATGGTTCATGTGATAAGATTTCTGTTACAACTTTTGTGTCTTATTTTGTTTCGAAATGAAGGATAGATTTTCATATCGTCAATCAATTATATTTCGATTATCTAATTATTAACACAGAAGGAAGTCATATGAGTTATAAATTTTATTATGTGTAATACATCTACAATCAATCTGGCAGTAGCATATCTTGGTACATCTGTCTGTGTTGTCTGTTATTGTTGTGATTGGCTGATTTGTATGATTTAAATATTTAAACAAATTTTAAAATGATTGACAGACTGAACACTTTGAAGGTTTAAAACTATAAATGTTCAATCATTTAAATTATAATGAAAGTTACGAGAATGTTTTGTATATTATTATTATGCATTACTACTTAACGAGGAAAAACAAGTAGAGGTGCAAACGATAGTTTAATATTTTCAAAACATCGATATATCGTTTGTAAATATCAATGTTTCAACATCGATTCTAAAACATAAAAAATATCGATACATCGTTCAGTTTACAAACGATGTTTGAAAAATCGATGTATCGTATTGCGATGGAATTAGCGCCATCTCTTGCATGGAATTGATGGTACAAATGGCAACACAATTTTGTTGCAACTAGTCGCTTGATGGCAGCAGTGTATATTTAACAAATTGATACTGAAGCTTAGCGGCAGGCATACAAACAGTACAATTATCTGACAATTCATAGTTTAGATATTTTTATTTGGCAACCTATAAAAAAACACAAATTTTGAAAGAAAAATGATAATTTTTAGAAAAGTATTAATTTGAAAACTCGAACCTATAAACAGAATTCTCACAATTATTTACCATTTATTTAATATTTAAAAAAAATTCTTACCTATTAAGATTTCTAGTTTGAACTTCAAATATTCAGTTCCTTTAAGACAACTTTACATAAATTTCCTTTTTTTGAAGTTTTAATTTTGTAAATTTCGTATTTTAATTGAAAACCTCTAAAAAAAAGTCAAAATTTTCATAAAAAAGATAAACATTTCTAGAAATAGACCAATTTTTAAGTTAGAAATAAAAATGTCCAAATTAAAACCTAAACAGAATTCTCAAAATTTTGGACCTAATTTCCAAATTTGGAATATTTGAAAAGTTGTCAATTTTTGAATAAATAAATCTTCATATTTAATACAAGAAATTATAAATTTTTATTAAAATTCCTTGTTTAAATTTGAAAATTGCATACTTTTTAATTTCAAATTTTCTTAGAAATCTCGAACCTTTTCTGAAATTGTGTATTAAATTTTTATTTTTATAAATTTTGGTTTTTTTCCGAATTGCTTCTCCAAATCCGGACTTGAATCTAAAAGTTTTATCGAAATTTTGAACATTTTTTTTTTTTAATATTTAAGATTAAAGTGGAAAACTTTAGAACTTTCAGTTTAGCTTTTAAATGTTAAAGTTTCTTCTCATGTATGTCTATAATTTCGAAATGTCTGCTTTGTTTGAAAAATTTAAACTTCAAATGTACTCTTCGGCTCAAAATTTTTTTTACAAAATTCGACTTTTTCAAAATGTTAAGTTTTTTGGAAATCTTGCCTTTTTATTGAACATTTTAACTTTTTATGAAAATGTCTACATTTTTCAAAATTTCGACTAATTAAAAATGTTCGTATTTTTTCCGTTTTTTAAAATTTCTATATTTTCGAAAATTTGGAACTTTGTGAAAATTTCGATTTTCAAAAAATTTCGTATTCTTTTGAAAATTTTGAATTTTTAAATTTTTGACTCTTTTTTTGAAAATTACTAAGACTCAAAGCTTGGCTTTTTTAAGAGTTTGACATTTTTACAAACTGCTTTGACTTTTATAAAAAGTTTGAGTTTATATAAAAATTTCGAATTGTTTTCGAAAATCTGGCATTTTTTCTGAAAATTTCAATTTTTTATGAAAATTCAACGTTTTTCAAAATTTCATCAATAACAAATTTTGTCCTCTTTGAAATTTTGACTATTTGACAAAATTTCGACCCTTTTTGAAAATCTTTACTTTGGGGTCAACATTACAATTTATCTTCAAATGAAATTATTGAAAAAAAATTTCGCATTCTTTTGAAAATCGGATATTTTAAAATTTTTTTTTTTAAATGTTGTCTTAAACTTTTTTACTATTTCTTTCAGAATTTCCACATTTTTGGAAATTTTAACTTTTATGAAAATGTCGTCAAAATTCCGACTTTCTCGAAAATTTGAAATGTTTTCAAATATTTCGTTTTTTAAAAATTTTCGAATTCTTTTTTTATTTTTAATTAATGCGACGCAAAAATTTTTAAAATTTGATATTTTCTCAAAACCTCGCTTTTTTTAAATTAGGACTTTTATAAAGTTTGGCATTTTTACAAAATTTTGTCTGACGCTTTAAAAAAAAGTTTTATCGAAATTTAGACCTTTTTTGAAAAACCTGAATTTTTTATGAAAATTTTAACATTTCAAAATTTAGCCTTTTCTTTTAAATTTCCGAAGTTCCTCAAAATTTTAAGATCTTTTTTAAAATTTTGGGTATTTTGACAAATTTGACATTTTTAAAATTCTTTTATTTTTCAAAATTCCAAAATTTGTAATCAACCAGATTTTATTTTTATAAATTTTAGTTTTTTTTCCGAAATTTGATGTTTTTTTTTACATTTCATAAAAAATAAAGAAATTAGGCGAGGAAAGACCATCAACCAATAGATAGTGTTAGAAACTTCGAGTTTAAAGGCGAATTGTCGAGTTTTCCTCGAAATTTCGACTTCAATCTCGAAATATCAATTTTTTTCTCAAAATTCCAGGAGTAAAGTCAAAATTTCGACTTTAATCTCAAATTTCGACTTTAACCTGAAAATTTCGAGAAAAAAGTCGTAATTTTGGTTATTAAAAATTGAAGTAACTGAACACATCCTACCGTCATCTGTCAATATTGTATGCCTAACCTAATTTTCGTGTATATTTATGGTCGAATGTTCGAGATTAAAGTCGAAATTTTGACTTTGACCTTAGAATTTCCAGAAAACAGCTGAAATTTCGAAATTGAAGACGAAATTTCGAGAAAAAAGTCAAAATTTCGACATAAGAGTTAAAATTTTGACGAAATTTCGAGAAGAACGTGGAAATTCCAATTAAACTCGGAATTAAAATAAGTTCTTTTTAAATTGATATCCTTTTCTACACTTTCCGAATTTTGACTTCTTAAACTCGCAATTAAATATTTGAAAAACATTAGAAAAACATCGATGTGTCGATACCGAATACCGATGTTTAAGACATCGATGTTTTATTGAAAAATATATCGATGTTCAAACATCGATGCTCTTTAGTATGTCAGTGTCAGTATTCTGCTTCAGGTTTTAGAAGATTTATTTGTGTTTTTAAAATGAACCGCATTTTTATATTAAAAAACGATTTTGGTATACTTCCACTAGAAGAGAAAGTGAAAATAAAAGAACTAGGTAGGCGTTTGCCAGTGTTAAAATTGGAATAAAAATGTAAAAATAAATAAATAAAATACTATTAAACACCACGCCTTATAAAAAGCGTTTGTTTCTTCTAAATTTAATACCTTGCTGCGGCATTGAAGTCACCTAAACTTTAACTATTAATATTTTTTTGCATCTGCGCCCCCCCTGTCAAAAAGTCACCAGCCGCCACTGCAAAGAACCGGCCGGTTCCACCAAAAGAAAAAAATATGCAGTAATGAACCAATCTCTGAAATTTAAGGTTTACTTAATTTCCAATAATGCGATCTTCGCTTATAAGGAGCAACATTATGATCCAAAAATCTCATAAGAAACGATATATTTCTTGTTCGTTTATAAGGAACTCTCGACGATAATCAACTTTTTAAAAAGATCCCCTTATGATTGGTTACGTTCGTAGTTAACTGTACGTACTTTCTTTGTACATTATGGTCCAAAGCTCCACAAGAAATCAATTTTAGGGGCAAACTTAATGTGAAAATAGTTAAAACAGACCAAAAAAAAACAAAAATTCTTGAATTCCACTAGAAACGTTGTAGTAAAATTATCTGAAAAAGGATCCAACGTTAAATTTGAACCAAATATTCGTTTATGGATATATTGTAACAAAATGGAATTATAAAATTTAATAAGAAATTTTCTAGAAAATTTAATAATGGGGAGCGGCCGTAATAATGAATAAAACAGCAGATAAACGCTCCAGAAATGTCCCCAAGCGATAAATCTTATCTGTACGTCCATTCTAGAAACTGGAACGGAAACCTAGAAATACGCGATCGCCTTTCCCTCATTTAGTTAGTTAAACAGTGAATAAGTAAGTTAATTAAACAGTGAGTTAATTGGTTAGTCGGTTAATTAGTCATTGGGTCAGTTAGTTAAGTGAATTATAACTGTAGTGCTCCGGAATCAGTTTCGAAATAGTGTTACAATTCACGAAGTATTAATCATTCGAACCGATAACGCGCAACAATATATTTTTTTATTCAAATATTTGACAGTTTCCGTTAGGTCTACTGAGCTCCATAACATCCCCCTAAGAGTATCTCTTTGAAAATAATAGCTTGGCTATCGAAACTCGTTAGAGTTTTTTTAATTTTTCTTGCTTTCAGGGGACAAGATTTTTATTTCAGTTCCCCTAAGACTACACGTGGATGTTAGAGGTAACAATTGGATTCTCGAATTAACCGATTATTTGGTGGATAATGCGTTAATGATTTAAGCCCTGCAAATATTCTCTATTACGTTATTAGCTTTCATGAAGCCACAAAAGTGCTAATTCGCCCCCCGAGTTAATTGGATTAAAAGTTGAGAGCAGCTGAATTGCACTGCGGTTTTTTGCTCCGATTAAATTAGTTGAATTTCCGTTGTCCCACACTCGTTTGCTCTCGTTTATTAATTTAAACAAGAGCGTAACCTTTTTTTGAAATCGGCGCGGTAGACAAAGTGACGGTTAAATATATGACACTGTCTGTCGTCTGGCTCTCCCAGTATCGGATTACGTCGTGCAGATCCAGTGGCATACGTCGCTGCACAAATAAAATACGATCTCACGTCGTCCACATCTGATTTTGCTTTTTTTTTATAGCATATGTTAGATTCAATGATTCCTTTTGGTTTCTTGGTGTTTTACCAATTATTTTGTTGTTCTGGTTTTCCTTTTGTTTCGTTAGTAATACATTACATTATAACCCGCGACTTTGTCAGCGAATTTAAATGAATAATTGTATTTGCGGTAAAGAATGCGTTAAACTAACAAATTAAATTGTTGTTGTGTTACTGGTCTCAATTTAGAAGCAGATATAATTGTTGTAATATAATGATACATACTGCCGTCGATCAAACATAAATAAATAATAAAAATTGCCTAAAATGGATCCCTACAAATACCCCATATTTTAGTAAAAGTTTCATTAAAATCGATTTAGCAGTTTTCGAGATTAATCCGGACAAGAAATCAGTCGACAGATAGACAGACTCTTGCATGCTTCAATTTTCATTTATAACAATAATTTGGCGCAGCTTTAAAGAGTTCGTGCAAGATGCAGAGTGATGTTTTCTTTAAACGGGTTGATCACGTGTATTTAGCTGCCTAGCGAGTTCCCAACTGTATAAGGTTGTACTCTATCGTTAGATGGCGCTGTCGTCGCTGTCAGTTTTGCATTTAATTACATAGAAAATATTCCTTTTATATATAGTATTATTTTGGGAGTATCTGGAACTGTTTTCCGGGATAAAACGTATCCTACTGCTTTGCAAGATATCACAATTTCGTTTTTATTTCCCCGAAGTGGTGCCCGGATTTACCAAACTTGGTTTATTAGGAACTAGCTGACTCCCGTTGACTTTGTACAAGGTCCAATAACGCATATTTCAAAGTAAAATAGTTTCAAATTTGATTTTAACAAAACAATAAATTTAAAGATTCGCGCTTATTATTCTAGTTCCCGCTGAAATTGTAGGTGGCGTACAATATATCACCCATAAACTTTGCAGATTGGTTTCCCTTTTATATACTTTGAATTATAACCTCAAATTATTGGTAGAGTTAAATTTTTGGAAGTGGAAGGTTGAATGTTATTTGAATAAAAGTTGCCTAAAATGGACCCCTACAAATACCCCATGGTTTAGTAAAAGTTTCATTAAAATCGATTTAGTAGTTTTCGAGATTAACCCGGACAAAAAATCAGTCGACAGATAGACAGACACTTGCATGCTTCAATTTTATTAATATTGATATGTAGATAACGGAAATACTTCTAGGTCCTTATAAAATAGATCTGCGGAAGTGTATCCGATTGAATTTTTTGTTCGTAGTCGTTGCACAAAGCTACGAGGTTGAGGCTGACAACGAATATGTTATACGAGGAAACGCCGCCATCATGAAATGCGAAGTGCCCTCATTCGTGTCTGATTTCGTCGTTGTGGAAAATTGGAAGGACTCTCAGGGAAATGTTTATTTATCGAGCAATGATTATGGTATATCGCCAAACGCTTTCAAAATTTTATTAATGTTAACAACACCCGCAAATTCCCAAGAGTTCATCCTGTTATTTATTTTATATTTTACTCCGTGGGTTGATTTAAATTCCCAATGTTTAGTTAATAATTGTTTTTGTTTCCCTAGAGAAATTTGGGGATAGTTTACGTTTTATTTTCATCAATTAATTCCTTGTTTCACTCTATCATTTTACTATTTACTCATCCAAAAGTGAGTGGAGGTGAGGATTGGGAATGCCAGACGTCCTTTTTTTATTCGAAATATTAATCTGATTTCAAATGAATCTCTGGTGTGTCCCACCGGGAATCGCCGCGATCGATATCTGACAAAGTAACTCATCTGAAAAATTTGAAAATTTAACAACTTGGCAAAGTTGACGAGGCCAACACAACAAAGTTGTAATACTTCCGCTTATACCGGAAGTTGACACCAACTTTGTTATTTTAAATGAGACACCCTATATATTTTTGCATTTTTTGATTTTATTTGATATTTTGAGGCCACTTTGGACTACAAACATTGTTCCTAAAATTAATAGTTTTTGAGATAATTGGATTTTTATAAAAAATTTGACAGATACAAATCCCACGAAATTCTTTGTATCTTTTTCTAGAAACCAGATATTTAAATCATATTTGGTACGTGAGTAGAATACATACGAAACTATCTTGCACAACTTTCACAAATTCAAACGCGTTATACCGAGTGTTGATTTCAGGTCTGCATATTTTGGTGAATTCAAACAGCGATAACTTTGCTACTTCAAATGGAACACCTATATTTTTTTAGCCCCTTATGTAGATTTCAATTATCTTTCACCTGATATAAGCTTTCTAGAGGTTGCTGTTACAACAGTTTAACAGTGCTATTGCGGACGCATGAAAATTTACATATTTATTTTGTCGCAGTCGTTCAGCAATTTTACCAGAGCCGCGTTATCGACGAATTCGTACTAAAAGGAAACACAGGAATCCTGAAATGTCTGGTGCCGAGTTTCGTGACTGACTTCGTCCAGATCGAAGCGTGGATAGCAGACGACGGGACAACGTATTCCTACAGACCAAACGTTTCGTATTCGTCGGGTAACTGCAACAGTTTTTAATTTCCAAACTGTTTAACATAATTCTACTTACTTCCCTTATACTTGACTCCTTTGATTTGCATCCTATTTTTATTGACGTGGCTCTATTAGAAAATTATGTTTCGTCTTCTAATAGACTCCTAATGAACTCGAAATAAAAAAACATTTGGATGTTTTGACACTCGAAATTTGTCTTTGGTTTACTCTTTTTTTTAATGGGACCGACTGGTCCTTGGTTATCTTCAAAAGTTGAAATAGAAATCTTGTCTCCTGAAAACAAAAAAGATTAAAAAACACAAAAGAGGTTGCTCTAACGCGTTTCATCTTCAGAGAGATACTGCATCTACTGTATCTCTCTGAAGGTGATAGTTTGGCTATCGAAACGCGTAAGAGCAACCTCTGTTGTGTTTTTTAATCCTTCTTGGTTTCAGTGGATAAGATTTCTATTTCAATTCTTAGTTTACTCGTTGACTGAATATATTCAATCAAGGGTTAACAAGATCGAAACCGGTATTTGGTTTCCAAACTTTGAATCTAATAAATGTTCAAACCTATTGGTCTGTGCATTGTAGAATCCTTGTCTTCTGGGAACTCTCCTAGAGAGCAACCGCTTCGCTAGGTGGCAGTGTTTCAACTGCTGGTAGTTCAGCTAACTATGTTCACTCTACACGTCTGGAGGGCTGCATGCATTTGTAGTCTAGGTTGCATTCTTCTTGCATAAGGGTTAATCAGTTAACTTCAAGCTTCTAGATGGGTTTGTCTATTTTTTTTCTATGTCAGGTAAAATATGATATTGTACCAGACATATTTAAACCAGTAGGGTACCTCCCCATTACGTAGAGATCCATCAAGATATATGCAATGCGAAACGCGCACGTCCTTAGGTCTTCTTGTTAAAATTCCATGACTTCCATGCTTCCACATCCACCATATTCGCCAGGTCTCTAGGTAGATTTGTCTATTTTTTTGTGCTTTAGGTTAAATATGATGTTGTATCGGACATATTTAAATCAATAGTACCTCACCAAATACAGATACCATCTTCCATCAAGATACATGTATGCAAGGCGTAACGTGTGAGCTTTCGTGTCAAAATTCCATGACGTCCAAAGTCCATTGTTTCCACATCCACCATATTCGCCAGATCTAGCTAACGATTATTTCATATTTTCAAATGTGAAAAAATGACTCAGGTGCAAAATTGACCAACAATAAAATCATTGTTGAATGAACCGTTGTTGTCAAACGTTGGAACCAGAGACTAAATAGACTGAACGTTTCAATGTTATCTCATACGTACAGTTGAAGCTAAAATCCGGGGAAGTGGGGAGGTGCATTCCACTACTTTTTGATATGGTCGGATTAAGTAAAATTTATAAATACGAAACTTGCCGCGTAAAGGTTCTAACGATTTAGATGCAACTTTAGAATTAGGGGCTTTTGGACCAATAGGATAATTTTTATAAGTGCTTTTTGGTAAAAGTTCAGGAGAACTATTTTCAAAGACATCTTGGTTTAATAGTAAAATAATTTTCTTTCAATACGCGACGCCTGTGTACAATATTGTTAAGCCGGTGCTGTAAACACGTTATGATTGCAGTGAAATGGCGACGCGCGCACGCCGATAATTGAATATTTATATATTTTATTTTTACCTACCCAAAGAATGAAACTTGATTTTCCTTCACTAATGTGTTCACTGAGGTTTCAACAATGATCCACAATACACTTCCCCATATTTACAGCCCATTTTCTTTTAAAAAAAACCGATGTTATCTTCGCAAAGGTCTGTCAAATAATAAGAGGGCATTGCGAGCTAGATGGAGCTAGGCTTTCGCCAGGCTTTCAACTGGCTTCACTGCTTACCGTGTTAGGTTCAGTCTATTTAGTCTCTGGTTGGAACAATTGTATTTTTGGGATTAAGTAACAAATACATAGAGAAACTTTGGATTAAGTATATCGAAGTGAAAGGTGATTACGTTGAAAACTAAAGTTAATATTACACAAAAGTTTTTTTCTGATCAAAGGTACTTACTACACAGCCTTCAAGAATTAGCGGTTATGAAAATTAGACGACAAATTCACACGCTAATAGATAATTTAAGTGTGTAAACTTCGGTGGCGAAATTGTAAATATTGTTATTTAACAAATATCACTCGTAGAATATAAATTATTCAACATTTCACGCTCAATTCTCGACAGTTTGGTTTATTTGCTAACTTTTTTGGGCGTTTACTCTATCACTCACTACAAGCTTTATAAATAAATAAAGCTGCAGATTTATTCCAGCTGCTGAAACCTTATGCAATAAATACATGTCTCCTGTTTCTTCTCGTTTTATTTCACTAGTTGTTGATTGGCAATTAGTTGAATGCATTGGAAATTGCGCACGTGATCCACTTCCCCTGACCTATTTCTTACATTTCTTAACATTAACTCCCCTTGGCGCCAATAAAATTTCCACTGGTTTTGCATTACTTTTTTTTACTATATTTTTCACAACTTGTTTAATCACCTATCACTAATCTAGTATTACTGAAATTGAAGTTCTTGAACTCGTATGCAATAAAATCTGAAATTTTCTTTCACAATTTTCACTTAACGAAATTACAATTTTCTGAAAAATTACAAAATAAATTGTCAAATAACCATAAAATCAAAATGATAAGGAAAAAACGTTGAAATTTAGCATTAAAATAAAAGGGGTGTCCGTTTATAATGAGCCTCCAATTATCCCCTGAAACCAAGAAAGAAGAAGAATTTTCAAAAAAATTCCAATTTTCTAAAAAATTCCAATTTTGAAATAAAATTAAAATTTTCCAAAAAATTGGCACCTTCGAAAGGTCGAAATTTTTAAAGAAATTTGAGAAATGTAAAAATTTCAAAATTTGCGAAGAAGTTACATTTTGAAAAAAAAATCCAAAATTAAGAAATCCTATCTTTCAAAAAAACACCGACATTTTCAAAAACTAAAAAAGTAAAAAAGCCAAAATTTCAAATTAAAAAAAATGAAATGCAGAAAAATTGATATTTTCGAGTAAAGAAATTTTGAGTAATTTTCTTTTTTTGTTTTAAAAAGACCGATGAGAAAGA